>ML681984.1:19955163-20039513 GCA_007922195.1 Podocnemis expansa | reverse complement strand
CACACACACACACACACACACACACACACACACCTCCGTTGCAGTGGCACCTGCCAGGAGGTGCAACACCCTGCCCCACTGGTGCTGGCGGACAAGGGCAAGGGCTCCAGGCCTTGGCCAGCATTGTCAGGGCAGGGAGGTCTGGTGCAGGGAGAGAGGGGGGCAGGCTGGCTCTGCTGCAGGTGAGCATTAGAGGCCAGAGGTTATGGTCTGCAGCACTTCTGCCCCACTCCCAGGCTGGCTAGGCTGGAGCAGACCACCCAGCCGGGGAACTGGGCAGGCTGGCCGAAGGTAGGAGGCAAAAGCGCATTGCTGAGGCCGGCCAGGATGGGAGTAGGGGGCTGCAGAGCCCACCTTTAGGCTGAAGCCGCAGCCCCCAAAGTCCCTGCCTTAATCCAGCTCTGATTGCACAATGTTGAGTTTGACCCCTCTTTTAATTCTAAACTACAACTCTTCCCACATTCGAAACACAAGCGTTTGGGACTTTAGAGTAAAAATCTTCTCTGAGGGTGCATGTCAAGCTACTAGGAAACAGAGCACCAGGAAATAAGCGTCTGTGGCTCACATTTTCATGGTTAGAACTGAGTAGTCAAATTATCGCGTCTGCCAGTGTAAATGAGTGTTATGCATCTGAATATCTTCTTCATACAAGGTGTTTTCAAAAGGAGAGCCTGAACCCAAGGCATATGCAGTTAAGAAGACTAAGAAAGTGAGCACGACATTGCTGTGAGTGGGATGCTGTGAATGAGGGTGGCCATTGAAGCCTCAGTCCCTATCCTGACACAGAACTAAGACTTATTCTGTGTTCAGAGGGCTTTGATAAGTGACCTCTTCCCTTCTCGGCCAACCAGCCCCTCTGCAACCTCTCAGCAGGCTCCCGGGGTAGAATTCTGAGCCAAAACTCTTGGAGCTGCAGCCAGCCCTTACCTCAGTTTCCCATCTTTGCCAAACAGCTGGTGCAGTAACTCTACTGGGATTTGCTGCTCAGGTTTCGACTGTGCTATGTGACCACTCCGCAGCAGGTGCAGCAGTAGAAAATACTCTCTCGATGGTGGAGTGCGCCTTGTCCAAGTCAGGTGTGGGAGATAGAAAAGTTAAATCATGTTGCCATATCTTCCTTGCTATTAAAATGAAACCTGACTGAAGAACGCACCTGGTTTTGCAGTGCAATACCCTCTATGCACTGCACTGCACTCCACTTTCCACATGTGCTCCAGACACAGCAGTGAGTCAGGTGTCCAGAGCCTAGGCACAAGGGAAATCTGAGACACCTGGAAGGGAAGGAGGGAGAGAGAATATGGAGCCTGCCTGCTCTCTGAGCAACAAATTTAAAAAAGCCCTGCTTGTTTTCTTAGAACCCAGAACTACATACAGTAACTCAAAACCAGAGAAATAAAATAGGCTGCTCAGCCCCCATGCCTTGTTCTAGGCTGGCTAACTAGGCGCAGATTGCATGCTTCCCTACAGACCCCCCCGCCTGCAAGCAGGACCAGGAAAACGTGTGAGAATTTAAAATGATAGATCAGTATTTTCAATACATCACAGTGTAATTGTCGGGGGTCCAGAGCTGATTAAAAAATCAGAATAACCCTCCCTTGAAAAATTCAGATATTTTGACATTTCCTATAATCCAGCACTGGAATGAAAAGTTAAAATATTGGAATTTTTTTTTTTTTTTTTGCGTATCAAAAAGGTGAAAATTTTACATTAAAAAATAACAAAGCATTTCATTTTGGCTCAGGTCAACACTGAACATCTGTTTGAGCTGCTGCAATGTATCCTAGGAGTTGCAGTTCAGATCCTTCATGGATACATTCTTCTCTGTAGGTTAGATGACATGTCCCCACGTCATCACAGCAGTTCAACCAGAGGGGAGACTACTGTGCAGCCTGGGAGAAGTAGTCCAATCAATCAATAATGATTCTTCTGCATAGTTCATTTAAATGCAAATACTACTAAAAGAAAGGCATCTTGCCAAATCTGCCCCATGCACTGTAGCTCGGTTTATAAGGGAGAACAAGGGCATCAGGCTCCTGAACTGTTCTCTCATGAAGCACTGAACAGATCCAGCTCAATAATGAGCTGAGTCAAAAATGCAGTGTTTTTATTCCCTTCAACAGACAAAATGTTCTGATTCAGACTGACTCAAATTATATTTCATTTAGATTTTTGTAGTGGGAAATGGGATTTTCAGCAAAGTTTTCCTCAGGGAAATTTTGATTTTATGGGAGCTGCATTGTTCATTAGAAACACTTATTGGACAGAAAATTCCTGATCAGCTGTGTTGATAACCCACTTATTTAATCAGTGTAAATACGAGGCACTCAGACTTGCTAACCCATGGAATCAACAATCTTATATCTGCCTACCCGATAAGGATGCATTTAGCTGTCCGTTACCCAGTTTATGGGCCAGATTGAGAAAGGTGCTGGGCCTTTCCTTTAGCGTCTGCTTTTAACTGAATGACACAGAAGAGCCATTTGTGATTTCAGTTAGTCACTTGCCATTTTTAGCAATTTAGGCATTAATTCAACAACGTACTTAAATATGCATTCGTGTGCTTCACAGAATAGGGATGGACTTAAGCAACATGCATGAAATTAAGCATGTACTTAAGCGCTTTGCTGAATCAGGGCCGTCATTCCCAGCCAGTGATGCCCTGGGAATGTGAATTAAACAATCTTTATCATGATGAAAACAAATGGGCACACAACAAATTCTAAAAAAAAATGTCTGACTAGATAGCGTCCAATATGGCTCTTCTGTGTATTCTGGTTAAAAAAGATGATGCTTAATTCCTAAATTCCTTACAGCATTCCTGACAGCAATCACATCTGCTACCATAAAACCCATCACAGCCTCTGCCTTCGGGAGGAACACATTTAATTATCAGTAAAGTTCAAGCTCAGCTTGTTAGGATGAATTATTAGAACCTGTCATCATTTTCTTACAAAAAAGGCTGTAATAGAATACAATTTTATGTTTTTCCGTTTAATTGATGAAGGGCTGAGTTTTTATTAATCTCACTGAGCTCAAGTGTAAGATGCTGAGAAAGCTAATATGATATCATTGTATCTAGCTAATGTGTGTGCTTTGCAAAATTGATAAGCCCTGTCAAGGCATAAATTATTTAAAATTTGATAAATGTGTTGAAATCGTTGAATGTTCAAACAGATAAAGCAGAGCAATTTCTCTTTTTCCCCTTTCAAGCTCAGGTTTTTGTTCCACTAGTTCAGTGATTTTGCATTATTTTTGCAATACATGGTATAAAAGACTGCAGTGACACTGAAATTAGCATGAAAATGCCAGAAAAGAACCATAAGAAGTTGTAGTGTGGACATGAGTATATATATATTTTTCAAAATAAAATCTCTTGAGCATTGTCACCCATACATGGTTCTTGCAGAATACTCGGGGATCTTGTCTATATTAGAAATCTCATAACTGGCTTGCTTCCAGGGGTGAAAAAATCCATACACCTGAGTGCCATAGTTAAGCTGACTAACCCCTTCTGTAGACAGGGGGAAGGTTGATTGAAAAATTCTTCCATTAATCTAGCTACCACTTCTCAGGAAGATCCCTTGCATCAGGCTAGGTAGCATCTATACTGAAGCTCTATGGATCCACAGCAGCAGCAGATTTGCTGTGGCATTTGAAACGTGGGCAGTCCTGAGTAAGTTAGGAGCTATCTCCAGAGTCTAACTTCATGGTTGTGTGGAGCTCTGATAAGTGTATTCAGGCAATTGGCAAACATTGAAAACTACTTTGGCCCTTTTAGCACCTCTCCCACCCAAAGTTCCCTCTAATTTTTCATAGACTGTGTGTGCAAAGATTACTTATGTGCAAATTTTCAGAACCAGTGCTCAAATTTGAGCGCTAATATTAAAAAAATATTAGCACTGCTGAATATTTTTGTGTGCACTTTATTTTGTTGTGTGCATGGGGTTCATGACCTGTGTGCGCACGCACACAAGCACAGCTTAGAGGGAGCATTGCGACCCTCTGACAGCTTATTGATAAGGTAAGGATTACAACAGCAGCACTTTGGGATAGAATAACAGTTCAGAACCATTTTTGTCCTCTAACTATTCTTCCCACCCCTTCTCCCCCAGTGACTCATTGGCACTAATTTCTGAGGGACTTAAAATGACTCCTGGCAGGGATAACGTCTGCAGCTCTCTCCCTGGTCAGCTGTAAAAACGATGTGCCAAGATTGACTGATAACTTGGAGTAAAACCCCAGAAACACCAGCACAATTTGCCCCTTACAAAGATACAATTATTTATCTTCTGTTTAGTTTATATGCCATTTTAAAAAAAAACATCCATGTCAAAAGCCCTGGTGGTTGGATACATGTACAACACAAATTAAGTAAAAACATAAATAGGACCAGTGTCCAAAATAGGGAATTTGCTTAAAATTCGCTCAGACTGGGACACTCTTAAGCAGGGGTCTCAGACACGTGGCTTGCGTGCTGCATGCGGCCCCTAAAGCTATTTCCTGCAGCCTGCAATGATGCTATCATTACCGATATTTGCAATATCATTGTGTAAAAAGGTTTCAGTGGTGCGGCCCTCAGGCTAGTGTACTAGTCTTCATGCGGCCCTCATGGTGAGTTGAGTTTGAGACCTCTGCTCTTAAGTACAGCCTTCTGTCTCAGACAAAGGCTAGGCAGGGACAGGACCATGAGCAGTGGATGGACTTCATGAGGAGCTGCATACATGAGACCAGACATGAAATCCTACTTCAGCTGAAGTTAGTGACAAAACACCCATTGACCAGTGGGATCAGAATTTTATCCCCTTTCTCTCATTGAGTAAACTTGTTTATGGTATACAGGTGCCTTCTTGGAGAGAAAACTGCATGTATGAATGAGCTCTTCAAGCCAGTGTAGAAAGTCATAATAGGAGGCAATGGCTAGAAGTTAAAACCACACAAATTCAGGTTAGAAATAAGTCACATGTGGAACAAACAACCATGAGAAGTAATGGATTCTTGGTCACTTGGTATCTTCAGATCTAAGCAAGATGCTTTTCTGGAGTCAAACAAATATATGGGCTCATTACAGAGGTAACAATGAATGTTATGGCCTTTGTAATACAGGTCAAACTAGATCAGTGGTTTCAAAAATATAGGTTCAAGATCCAGTACTGGGTTGCAGACCCTCACATACTGGGTCACAGTGCTCCCCCGCTGCTGCCGCCAAAAGACTGAAATGCATTGCTCAAGATGTAATTATTGGGTCATGGACAAAAATGATTTTTTTTTTCCACTGGGTCCTGAGGAAAAAAGTTTGAAAACCGCTGACCTAGATGACCCAATGTTCCCTTCTGGGTGTTAAATCCATGCGTCTTTTGGAAAATGAACAAACACAGGTGAAACAAAAGGGACATACTCCAAAAGGCAAATAAACTGAATGGCATAAGTTTTCCCATTTTACTAAACAAGTATTTCAATTATTCAGACAACAGTGGCATTCAGTACAGGGAGGACCATACAGTAAAATGGTAAGATGCTGAGGAAGTCAGTTTTCTAGCATATGCAGCATTCTTTTAATACAGATTTTTATTTCCTGTAAATTGCTAACCAAAGTGAATAAATAACACAATGCACTGGGCCATGCTCAGTTACAACAAAGAGCTGTCATCAAATAAGGAGCCTTTGCAATATAGAGAGGAAAATGAACCCTGAGAGAATTCTGTTCTCCTATTCTGTGAAACCTTTTAACTTAAAAATAAGCAAAGCTATACAAATAAAGATAGAAAAGCACAGATGTTGTTCCTATTTCTAATGATCTAAACACATGCCTGCTCCCAGGCTCTTGGTGTGTACCCACTGTGCCTTGCGCTGGCAAGTCAGGCATCAAGTCATTCTTTGCTAGCAACATTTTTAAAATAAACATTTTCAAAGCATAAAGCATTTCCCTAGTAAAAGCTTGTGTAGCCCTCTTTCAAACAACTGATTCACCTCAACTTTTGTAGCTACTAAGCCTTCTTCTTCCCACTCATTCCATTGCAAGAGAGCAATAGGAATGGAAGTGGAGTCAGATATTAAATTTAAGGTTTTACTGACCATCTACAGCAATATTTATTGCTTCCTCCTCCCTCTCAATAAAATATTCCTGGCAACAGAAGTCCTATAGCTCAATGACTTGTGCAAAAAATAGCAAATTGTCAGTTGCATGTAATTGATGTCAATTTTGCTATGTCCTATGCCTATACCATGCAAGGGGTTTTACATGCACCATGTTCTTATGTAAAGTGATTTGATGTTATTAGTTTAACATGATACAGTGTTGTGATCCCACCATCTTGATTAATGATAGATGTCCCCCTAAAAGCCCCATTGATGACACAAACAGACCACCCTGATAAGGCACTGATTTTGAGAGTCCTGCCTCTGCTCAAGCATGGTTAGTCCTGGCTACTCCATCAGCAATGTCCATTGCCCCTCACTGCAGCCAAGTGGAAGGAGTTTGATGAGGAGGTTGCCATGATGATCTCCCATCCCCCTGGCTGAAGCAGGGAAATTACACTGGTCCTTCAGCCCAGTGTGCTCTAACTGGATCCCTGGGCAGAGCTTCCTTCTGCAGCGAAGAGGACAGGAAAGCAGTGATCCCCTCACTCTGGCTCCAGTGGAGACCAGAGCACCTATGGAGACAGGAGACGCACTTTTCCATGTCCCTGCAACAGTAACAGGGGAGGACAGTGCTGATCTCCCATCTCCTTGGCTGTAGCAAGGAGCTTGCACCAGTTTTGTAGCCCTGCAGTAACACACTATGCCTGCGGCTCCCTTCTGCAGCCAGCAGGAGGGGAGTGGTGGGCCATTTTGAAACTCCCATGAGCCACTTTTGACTCCCAGGCCACAGATTTGGAATGACTGCCCTCAAGCTACATTTTTCACATTGCAACCCTGCAATTTGTACACCCACTGTGCTGCATGACTGCATTCTGAAAAAATCTGGTCATCAGCCTTGTATTGTTTCATTTTGAGATTGAGTATCTTAGGCCTTGTCTACACCAGCACTTACATGGCACATGTTTTTTGCTGAAGGCTGATTAAAAAAAAACACCGCTGAATGACATATAAGTTTTGCCAGCACAAGTGCTATTGTGGACAGCATTGTGCTGGCAAGCGATGCTATCCCTCCAGCATAGCTCCTGCTGTTTCTTTAGGTAATTTCATTACCCTGCTTATGCCAGCAAAACTTACATCACTCAGGTTTGTGTTTTTTCAGACCCTTGAGCAACATAAGTTTTGCCTGCACAAACACTTGGGAAGATGAAGCCTGAATGAGAGGCACAGAACATTACTGCTGAAAGACCTGAGAGGAAAAAGTCCAGTCCAACAGATAAGAAGTCTTGTTATCCTATACAGCAAGACTGGCCAAAATGTGACTTGTGACCCATGTGCAGCCCTTCAGCAATTAAAGCACAGTTCCCGGAGGCCCCTGTACCTCCTCCGATCCCCGTTCTTCATTTTCCAGACTAGAGCAGGGAGGGTGGCATTCAGAAGAGGCAGGGGAGGCATTGCCTCCCCTTGATTGGCTGCTTTGCCTCTTAGCCTCCTCCCTTGTGGCGGCCCTGAGTCCTGGCTGGAGCCTGCTCCTGCCTCTATGGGGAGGTAGAGAGCGTCAACTGCTAGCTGCAGGTTATGGCCCCAGCCGGGGTCCCGGAGCCACCGGCAGCAGGCAGGTTGCAGCCCTGGCCGGAGCTGCTGCTGGCGGGAGGTATCCAACCCCAGCCGGGATCAGCACCAGCCCTGGATCCACTGGCAGCAGGAACCAAATGGGGGCAGGGCTGGCTATTTGGAGATGCCTTCCCCAAGGCAGTCTCCAAAATCTGCCCATGGAGCTTGCAGATTCTGCCTTGCAGCACGGGGGTGGGGTTAGAAAAGGATTCTGCCCAGCAGAAGAAGGGGACGGGAGGGGTGGTTAGCAAGTCTGGCAACCCTGCAGAAAGTCCAATACAAACTCAAGAAAAAGAAAAGTTTGCTGAATTAGGCAGAGGATGAAAACTGTGAGCAAACTTAAGCCCGTGGCAAAATGCAAACCATATAGTTATTTTCATCACGTGCATCTAGATAAACCTGTTTGTCGTGGACAGCCCCAGAAAAGCACTCTGGGATCTCCTCTGTTCACAGCCGATCAAGACACAGCTATGGTGGAGCCTTCTCCCAATCCACTGGGTCTCCGTGGTACCTGTAGCCAGCTCGCAAATCCAGGCTAGGTCCATCCCTTGCTCTGTCTGGTCTCCCCTTGGTGGGGGGGCGCTCCTCCGTCCAGGAGGGTCCCGGCCGTCCCAGTCAGACAGAGGTGCCTCTCAGCCAGTGTAGAAGTCAGAGGGTTTATTAGCAATCCAGTTTGCACAGCAGCTAGGACAGTTGGCTTTCAGATTAACCAGGAGGTCTAGTAGTAAACCCCAGGACGAGCCCCCGGAGATCCTGCCTCTCAAACCCCTGGTTCCCTACTAACCTCCTCCTCCCTCAGCCCTTTGTTCTCCTCACCGGCCAGCCGACCTGCCCCTGGTCTAAACTGGCCCCAACCTGTGTCAGCCACAGGGATCCAGGTAAGGTCTGCCTAAAGCCCTTTCCCCCCTCCCCAGTGGTTTCTAGAGTTATCACACCCCTGTGCCCCATCCCCAAAGTACAGGAGCAGAAAAGAAGAGCATTTTGAGTATAGCCCCAACATCCCAAAGTAACCTAAGAGGTTTTCTTACTTCATCACATTGTTAACAGCCAATCACAGCAGAGGCAATTTCTATTCTATGCTTTGTTTTTTATGGTGTCTTTCATTGCTCTCACTCCTGTAACAGTCATCAGGGGTTGGCAAGTGTAGGGACACAAGTACAGACTGTCCAGCAGCATTTCGACCAGGAAGTTGTCTAACCTTGCTCAAAACAGATCCAGAGAAGAGATCTGTAAGCCTGACTGTTTCTAGGCAGGCAGGCAGGAAGCATGGTTGTAACAGCCTTTGTCATGGTATTTCAACATTGCTGCTTCCTGGTGCTGGTTAGAATTTGCAGGTGCAACAAAATAGCTACTTTTTTTCTGCTTCTGAAGAGGTTCGTGGCAAGTTTTGCTTTGAGGACTGGGTGAAAGTTTGCATCGGTTCTTATTTCATCCAAGCATTATTTGTTTTCTATAACAAAGCAGCTGAGTTATTTTCTTAGAAGTGGTTATGGCAAACTGTGCTAGGAAGGTTCTGTTCCCCAACCATTCAGCTGCTCTTTAACTTTTGAACAACGCTGTGAGTGGCTAAAGAGCCCTACATAAACATGGCATTTCTTCACCCAGGTCTTTTCATCAAATTGACAGTTTTCCATAATATCATTATAGCACTGGGTTGTGTGTTGTTACAGATAAGCATGTCAGTATTTCCATTAGAATCCTCTATTGTTATGAGTTTATAACTCAGCCATAGAAAGAGTCCAGATGCAGAAACTTCACATACAAAGTCTCAGCCTAGGACTGATCTTTCTCTTTTTCCTCCAATTCCTGATGGGAGTCTTAAAGAAAACAGCATATTCATTTTGAGATAGAGAGGGGCCTGGCTGCTAAATTTAGATCCCGATTTCATAGTTGGCAAGTTTTGGGGTACTATGATGTACAGAGAGGGATTCAACTGTAGATTTAGAAATAGCAGCAGATTCATATTCTGAACCCCTTTCAACATTCAGTTGAGGATTCCAGTTCAGGTCCATCTCAAATGTTACATTATAAAAAGACTATAGAGAGTAACATCAGATGTTCAGATGCTATTTCAGAGTCTTAGTACTAGAAAACATGACTGCTTCTAAATAGAAGAGTCAGTGGGAGGGGGACAATGGGCCACTTTGGAAGACCCTCCTGGCCACTTTTGTCCCCAGGCCATGGGTTGGGAATCAACTGTTGTGAAGGAGCAGAGACACTCACCATATTTCATGAGTGAAATTCATAAATCCTGAGTTTGGCACCTCTACTTCCTGTACAATGAATGGAAGAGAGGCATCTGAGAATGAGATTCAGAAAAGCCAGCTTGCTAGCTTGTCACGCACTCTAACCACTGAGAGTTGCCAAACTGAGGGTATGTCCTAACTCCTGCCCCCTCCAGACTTTAATGTCTAAATCCAGGCTAAAGGGAGGTGCCTCCCTCTACTTGGTAATCTCAACTGTAATCCCTTCTTGGAGATAGACACCAACACTATTTTTGCAGGCAGCAACAGTGAGGTGGCCCTCATGACTTTCATCTCAGCGGTTACGGTACTCAGCTGGAATATGGGAGACTCCCAGCTCATGTCCCACTCCTCACATGAGAAGGGATTTAAATAGGGATCTACCAGCCCTCAGCTGAAAGTCTTAGCCCGTTGGGCACTAGAGTGTTCTGTTACAGAGCTCGCTAGGATTTGTCTATATGTGGTAACGTACACTATCCCGGGGGCCAAAGAAAGTAATTTCTGAAGCTCACTAATGCATTATATGTCAACTGGGCCCCTGCAGACTCTGCTGGTGTGCACTCACACCTTCCTAGGGCTCTTCAGTGTAGTAGTATTTCAAACAGCCCGATATTGAAGTGTACCAGTAGCTCTGGCACCAGCAGTGGCCCCAGTACCTAGGTATCCCAGCAAAGTGCTTTCCTATGCTACTGCTGGACCCAGGGAAAGGGAGTGCTGATCTGGACCATGGCTTCTGATTTCTGTGGACCAATTAATTCCCAACACAGTCATCCACAGCCCCACTGACAGATTACATCACCCGGCAGAAAAGCTGAGTCTCTCTTGTTGAAGCAGAGCCTTTCCAGATAACTAAAGAAAAAGGCATTAGGTCAGAGAGGGCAAGCAAGCATTGGAATTACTGTATAGCTTGATCGCTAGAGCACACATCTGGGAAACCTTGAGTCCAGGTCCCCTGCTCCAAAAACTTTTAAAATGATTTATGCACAGTGAAAGAGCTTCAACAGGAGAGACTGTGAGAGCCCCACATCAAAACACCCCCATAGCTCATATCTTTTGGCTATGGCACTCACCTGAGAGGTCAGATCTCTGTTCCTATCCTTCCCCTCTTCATTTCCCCTTTTCCCACCCCCTGTCAGGTGGACAACGGACTTGAACTGAAGGTTCGATGATGTAGGTGAGTAGGCATCCAACCTAAACCTCCCTTGCTATAATTTAAGCCTATTGCTCCTTGTCCTATCATCAGCAGTTGAGGAGAACAATTTTTCTCCCGCGTCCTTGTGACAACCTTAGGTACTAGCTAACACTGTTCCCTCTAAGCTGTACGCATGTGTGCACGCACACAGATCACGAAACCTGCGCACACAACAAAATAAAGTGCGCACAAAAAAATTCAATAGTGCTAATATTGGTGCTCACAAAGAAATGTTTTTGTGGACACACAGAAATTGTTTGCACACACAGTCTACGAGTAATTAGAGGGAACATTGCTTGCAAACTGTTATCATGTCCCGTCTCAGTTTCCTCTTTTCCAGACTAAACAATCTTTCCTCATAAGTCAAGTGTTTCAGACCTCTAATCATTCATGTTGCTCTTCTCTGGACTTTCTCCAGTTTGTCCACATCTTTCCCGAAATGAGGTTCCCAGACCTGGACACAATACCCCTGTTGAGGCCTAATCAGGGCTGAGTAGAGCAGAAGAATTACTTCTTATGTCTTATTTACAATACTCCTGTAAATACATCTCAGAATGGTGTTCGCTTAAAAAAAAAAACAAAAAACAAAAAACACCACCACCACCACCACACCAGCCATTACACTGACTCAATATTTAGCTTGTGGTCCACTATGACACCCAGATCCTTTTTCCACAGTACTCCTTCCTAGGCAGTCATTGTCCATTTTGTATATGTGCAATAGATTGTTCTTTCCTGCGTGGAGTACTATGTGCTAATTTTTATTGAATTTCATTCTTTTTACCTCATATCATTTCACCAGTTTGTCCAAATCATTTTGCATTGTGATCCTATTCTCCCAAGCCCTTGCAATCCCTCCCAGCTTGGAATCATCAGCAAACATCGTAAGTGTACTCTTTATACCATCATCTAAGTCATTGATGAAAATACTGAACAGAACTAGACCCAGAACCAATCCCTGTGGTATGCCACTCGTTGTGCCCGTCCAGCATGACTATGAACCATTAAAAACTATGGTTCAGGGAGCAGTTATCTAACCAATTTTTCACCCATCTTACAATAGCTCCATCCAGGCTGTACTTCCCTAGTTTGTTAATGAGAAGGTGATGTGAGACTGCATCAAAAGACTTGCTAATGTCAAGATGCACTACATCTACTGCTTCCCCTCTATCCACAAGGCTTGTTACTCCATCAAAGAAAGCTATCAGGTTGGTTTGTCATTAATTGTTCTTGACAAATCCATTCTGACTATCACTTAGCACCTTATTCTCTTCTAGATGTTCACTAATGGATTCCTGAATTATTTACTCCATTATTTTTCCTGGTACATTTGCAGAGGCAGAAATGTAGGTGCCTACAGAATGTTTACAACAAAAATTTAGGTACCAAGTGAATGAGGTCAGAGGCATCTGAGCAGGGGTTTTGTAAAGCACTTGTCCTCATTCTGGGATTGAAGTAGCTGAAGTGACTTCTTATTTGTGACACTTCCTATTTGTGAATCTAGTCCAAACCGTACATGTTTTTTTGCACTTAATAAGATACTAAACCCTGAACTAATACAAAACACATTAACAGGTTCAGCAGAGCTTAAAAAAAAAGTTAGATATGGGACATTATAAACTTTCAGTCTTCAGAGAACAGAGTTGAAAAGAGAGTGTGAGGAACAGTACCAAGAACAGATTAGTTAGGAGGGTGTTCCAAGTGAAAAAAGTACCAGAAAATTCTGCTTTACCATTTCACTTTACTTTTAAGGTGCTAATCTCTTTAGGCTGAGGAATTGGTCTCTTCCTTTTGAGCTCTAGTCCTGGAAACCCTTATCCATAGCAGCAATGTTAACTCATTAGACTAATCCCCTTGAGAATGGGACAACATGTAAAGTCTAATCCATGTAAAAAAGGGTATGGACCCTACTTATATACAGCTAAATATTAATAACCACACCCATATCTTCTCATTTTCATTTTCACTTTTTCTCTTTTGAAACAGATATTTTGTGAAACTAAACAAATAGTCCATACCACAGAGGTGCTGGATTGGGAAGACAAAGATGCTTCAGAGACATTGGTCGACAACGTTGTCCATTCCAGGATCATCAGCCCTTTACGCTTATTTGTTAAGCCATCTCCAGTGTTGAAACATGGCCAGATGTCATACTCAGACAGCATAGAAAACTTTTGGGATTGGTTAGCTAACATCACTGAGGTTCAAGAATCTCTTGCACGGACTAAGCGCAGACCAATAGTAAAAACTGGGAAATTCAAGAAAATGTTTGGGTGGGGAGACTTCCATTCCAACATCAAAACTGTTAAACTAAACCTCCTCATAACAGGGAAAATCGTTGATCACGGTAATGGAACTTTCAGTGTTTATTTCCGACATAACTCAACAGGTCTTGGCAATGTTTCTGTAAGCCTGGTGCCACCTTCCAAGGTGGTGGAATTTGAATCTTCTCCACAGTCAACGCTGGAGACCAAGGAATCCAAGTCCTTCAATTGCCGAATTGAGTACGAAAAAACAGATCGGGCAAAGAAAACTGCCTTGTGCAATTTTGACCCTTCGAAGATCTGCTATCAAGAGCAGACACAAAGCCATGTTTCTTGGTTGTGCTCTAAACCATTTAAAGTAATCTGCATTTACATTGCTTTTTACAGTGTAGATTACAAATTGGTGCAAAAGGTCTGTCCCGATTATAATTACCATAGTGAGATGCCCTACTTGTCCTCTGGCTGATATAATTCATATTCTGAGTAACTGTAGAAATACATCATTGGTCATAAATATGGGTTTCCTTTAATCTTCTGCAAAGGACAGTGCTTCCCCTTTCAGGTCAAATGTCTTTACAAAAATTGTAAATGTTTGTGCTGTTTCGTAAATATTCAACCAGTTTATGTAACAGTCATTTTCACTCAACACAATTACATTGTCTATATTGTTAATAATAAAGGAAATTCTATTCTATTCTAAATATCAGGCATTATAAAAATTTGATGAGGAACTAAATTATGCATGTGACATTGATCTTGAAAGTTATTGAATCAGTTTTATAGGCAACAGACAATAAGGTAACGACAACTGGCCCAAGCCTGCACGCTCTCCACATGTAAAACTCAGTTTCAACAACTCTTTCATTGATATCAACAGGAGTGCCACACAGAGGGTTTGATTACTCGAAATCTGATATTGAAATAAAATGCTATTTCTATTAAAGAAATGAACAAGAACTGAATTTGGACTTTGAGTTGGTAGTAAAATTCTTCCCTGTGAAAATGCAGTGATGCTGATCCTTAGTTTGTTAAATCTATTAAGTATACAGGTTTTGTGTACATTTCTCCCTATTGTGATCAGCATTATTATGATTTATTCGCAAATGTTAACATATACACCAGTACTGGTTATGCAGTGATAATAGAATAAGTGTATCTTGAAAAAAAATATGGTCAGATGTATACTAAATCACAGAACAAACAACATAGAGTGGTCTCCATTTAAAGGGAAGCAGTTACCTTAACATTTTGCTATCCAGCCCATCCTGATTTATTACCTCCCTGGAAATAGAATAGTAGTATCACAAGCTAAGGTCAAAACCTGAATAATACACACTTTCTTTATACCACCAGAGGATCTGGCCCTATATATTGCTTATTAAGAGTTGGTAGTGCTTCCCCTGAAGCTAATGGGAGAATCTGTATCAATATTGCAGGACTGAGCAAAAATATTTGCTTTTTTTGGTTATTGTTTTTACCGCTGTTGCTGATTACGAAGACATACATGTAAATGGAATCCAGCGCCTGCTCCACTTTTTTGATGTCAGTTTAGTGTTTGATGTCACAGGGCTTTGCCAAGGTTTGGAAAGGCATTGACTGAACTTTGTTACCTACAAACTGATGAGCACTGACAGAGAAGTACATGAACATAAGTTTTGTTGAAGCATTTGTGCTTCTGCTACACATGTAGACAGGATACATGTCAAATAAAAAAGGATGTCACCCATAGATTATTTTTCTTTTCTTATTTATTGCAAAGCCTCATAAAGAAAAGTCCTTTGTTAAAGACAATGTTTGTTTTTGTCTTAAAATTTGACATTTAGAAATGTGGTTTTTTGTTTGTTTATAAATATCTGAATGTTTTCTGTCACACCTTATTCTATACAAATAGTCTGGCTTCCAGGTAGATATCAGTTTTTGCTTACTGGTACTGAAACCTACAGAATGTTCTGTACTGTGTTCTGTACAGCGTGTCTTAGATTAGCTGTATATATGCTAGCATTTATTGCTCTATTCTATGCGTTCAGTGTTTGGTGCTTTTGTAACTTAGTTGTAAGCTACAATTTTATTGCCATGTAGTTTTACTCAGCTTTATAGACTTTCAAAAACTGCAAAGTATTTACTGTAGAGTATGTGAAAGTCATCTGATGTATATATACTTAATTCTGTGTGTACATATACAGAATATATGTGTACATGTATTTCCTTGTAAATAAAGAGAGTTTGCTAAATCTGTCATTTATCCATGTCATATTTAATTTTAAAGGTTTTTTGTTGTTCTTGCATATTTATTGGCTTGAAGATTCACCTGTGTAAGTTTTTTCCTGTTCAGTACTGATTCTTATTCCAGATGCACAGTTGTTCATCACAGTTCAGTGTGCTCTGCACTCAGCCGAACAGAGTACTGAAAGACTAGATAGCCGTTATGTTTACAATGCACAGCTGACTGAGAAAAGAAATTTAAAGTCTGCATGAAAAGCAACAGAGTTCTTACTAGGGGCTGTTTAGTAAATGAGTTGGCTACTAAAGAAAGATTTTATAAAGATAAATTTTAAGATAATTTTTCTAAAAAGTGTTTTAAAAAACTAGCCAAATCCTAAAGTAATATCTCAGGACACGGTCCTAGAATGAGGTTCTCGCATGTAGATTTCCCAGACATAAATCTTTGGAGATCAGGGGCCTCATTGGCTATGTCTATACTGTGGGCTTAAGCAAAGCCCTGTCCACATTTGGAGTTGATTAAGTCGACTTAAGGGCTTCCTTAAGTCAACTTAACTCCTGCCCTTAAAGTCAACTTTAGCAGTTAAGTCGACTTTCTTAAGGCAACTTAACACAATGTGGACATTAAAGTCAACTTTTTGCAGTGTGGCCACGTAACCCAGGGGACTCATTTAAAGTCGACTTTATTTTGGCTTTGTTGCGACCAGTGCTATGGACCCCACACCAGCCCCTAGCTGAGTCACAAAAGCATACACAGAAGGCTGGCAGTAAGTCCTTCCCCAGATCTAAAGGCACCATCCACAAGTTCCAGCCATAGAGCAGTGTCACATGCCAAGGCTCACAAGATGATGCATCACTTACCAGTTGGGCTGGTCCCAAACCCACATACCTCTCCTGCATTGGCTCCGCCAGCATCCTGTGAATAGTCAGTTCAGAGGTAGAGCCCTTTATTGTGTTCCATCCATAAATCAATGCCATTGACTCCAGGGAGACTCAGAAGTGCTTTTGGGCCTCATGAACTGTTTGCCCTGAAAACAATGAGGTTTCTGTGTGTACTGATGCTCTTCTCTAATAAAAGCCTCATCCACCCCTCAGTTCTGTCACCTCTTGTCTGTGTTCCTACAAAACACCCCTGTCCATCAGCACTATCATATTTACTGCCTTCTGGTTCTTCTGAATCTTAGGATACAGATGTTATACATGCTCCACCATTTCGCAGAATCATAGAAACTGGAGGGGACCATGACACGTCATTGAGTCAAGTTCCCTGCACTCATGGCAGGACCAAATACACCTATTAAACCATCCCGGACAGGTGTTTGTCTAACCTCGTCTTAAAAACCTCCACTGTAGGAGATCCTACAACCTGCTGAGGAAATTTATTCCAGTGTTTAATCATCCTGATACTTAGGAATTTTTTTTGTAATGTCTAGGCTGAACCACCCTTGATGTAATATAAGCCCATTGCTTCTTGTCCTATCATCTGTGTATAAGGAGAATAATTTTTCTCCCCTTCTTCCTCATAACAATCTTTTAGTTATTTCAAAACATCATATTCTCTTTCAGGCTTCTTTTTTCTAGGCTAAGCAAATCCAGCTCTTTCAATTTTCCTTCATAGGTCAAATATTCCAAACCTGTTATCATTTTTGTTGCCCTTCTCTGGACTTTCTCCAGTTTCTCCACATCCTTTTAGAAATGAGGTGGCCAGAACTGGGCACAGTACTCAAGTTGAGGCCTAATCAGGGCAGAGGAGCAGTAGTAGTTTCCATTCTGATGGCATGACTAACAGGGGGTTCTGACAGCACCATAAAAGTACCCTACTTTAGCTCAACCCATGAGCCACTGGTATTCCACTTCTTTAGCGGCACCACCAGCAGGAACAACTGGATTGGCCATATTTGAGGTCTTGACTCCAATATTTGCCTTCAGAACTGTTCTATCAATTCAGGAGAACCCCCCTGTATCACCACCTTGTCCTTCACTGAGTAGACATTTGGGACCAGGCCTAGACAATGCACTGATCAGCCTGGCTCCAGTGGTACGAAGAAAGCTAGAGAGATTTCCCACATCTTTTATGGATGTGGCTGTGTCATCAACACCCTCTTCTTTCCTAGATGACTATCATTAGTTTCAAGAGTTGTTATGAATATCTCCTGCTCTCCAGCTCCCATTGAAAAAGCAGGACACTTAGCACCAATTACTGGACATTTTACAAACCTCAGTATGGGCCAGTGTGGCCCTACCCATCAATGATGCCATTCTACAAATGACCCATACAGTGTGGCATATCCCACTCACATGCATCTCCACCGTGAATGAGACAGGTATCGTGTTCCCCCAAGGGTTCCGAGTTTCTGCTCTCTCATTTTCCACCCAATTGCCTCATGATTCATGCTGCTATGGAACAGGTTAAGCAATGGCTTCTATGTGTGACTCCTGCTGACAAGGGGGACAAGAGATGAGATCTTACAGGTTGAAAGGTCATCTCCTTGTCCAGCCTGTGCATTGGGATCTTGAACTGTCTGGCATTGATGGCCAAACATGATTTTATAAAATGGACATATGGTGAAATTCACAGCTGAACTACCACAATAAGATTATACCTGATTCCAAACTATTTTAGAGGAAGAAATTTTTTCCCTAGAGTCCATATTTAAAGATGCAGTTGATTCAACAGATTTGTCCACGTACATATTTGCAACTGGAATGGTCATAAGAAGGGAATCCTGATTACATTCCTCAGGCTTCCGTAGGGAAATATAGAACACAATGAAGTACCTCCCTTTTGATGAGTCACACCTTCTCAATCAGAAGACAGATGATTCCTTGTACTCACTAAAAGGCTCTAGAATCACCTTACAATGCTTGGATATACATGTGCCAGCCCCCAAATGAAAAATTTCCTGCCTGCCACAAACACAGTGCTACAGAACTCCCCAGTTCTACTACCTACAAGCTTCCACAGAGATGGCCAAAAGTTTACAGATTCCACTGGCCAGTTCCAATGGTGCAGTCCTCCATCCAACACACACAGTCTTCACATAAGCAATACTTTGAATGCAACTAGAAATCCACAACCACTTTGCACCCCAACACTCTTGCCAGCTACCTCTTTTGGAGGCCATCTCAAATTCTTTCTGCCAGCATACAGAGTAATAGCAATGGACAAATGGGTCCTGGATGTCATTCAACCTGGCTATACCTCTGAGTCTGTGACACTGCCTCTTCCACATCATTATATTATTCTTACTCTAGGGGTGGACTCCCTGCTGCAGAAAGGAGCAATGGAACCAGCTCTTACACCCTTTCTGAGCTCCAACTATGTTTTTGTACCCAAGGAGGAGGGGAACCAATCTTGGATCTCCAACACGTCATCCACTCCATTCACAAACTGAAGCCCTTCATGGTCATGCTTGTTGTCGTCATTCCCTCACTAAAGAAAGCTGTGTGTTTCACAGACTCTTGATACACAAGATGCCTACTTCCACATCAACATCCATATAACCCATAAACAATTCCTGAGGTTAAGTGTGGGTCCTCAGTATTTCCAATACAGGGTTCTCTCATTTGGACTCACCACTAGTCAGCACAAAGTTTTCTCCATAGTGACTTACCTCCACAGACAAGGAGTCATTGTCTCCCCTTACCTAGGTAACCAGTTGCTGGAGGCACAATCCAGAAAGGAAGGTTGAGAGTCAACCTCCCAGCTCCTCCTACTCCATTCTTTCCTAGAAGTGAGCATCAACACTGATAAACATTCCTACCCATTCCCTGGAATTCACAGAAGCATATATTGCTGTGACCTCCACACACACTTATAGGTCAAAAGATAGGTTTCTAGAGCTTGCTGGACCTGATTGCATCAGTGACCTCCAGTCCCTTGGTCTCAGTGAGAATTTGTGTACTCTCCCATTCACCAGCTCCAGAACACCATTCCTACCATTCCATCAGAACTCATCTCTTCTCTTCAGTGGCGGACAGACTCACTCCAAGTTTGCTCCAGAATGCACCTCCTTCCATCCTCTCTGAGTATGACAGTTGTAATGGTTGCTTGATGACTGGGGCACCCACATGGTAGATTACATGACACAAGGCATTTGAATTGTTCGGAAATCCAGAATGCACATCAATGTCCTGGAATGTCAGGCAGTACCTAAGTTATGCCATTTGTTTTTACCAGTTATTTAGTCTCACCATTTCAGACATCACCATTACAGTTGACTGCATAAGCCAATGGGCAAAAGGTCCCCAGTTGTGTGGGCAGAAGTTGTACACTTCTTTAAATAGTGCACTGTGCATTATATTCTTGTGTCTGTAGCCTCCCTGCTAGGAACCCAAAACATACTTGATGCTTTTAACAGAAACTGTGCAACAAACAGGAATTGCAATATATGGTAATTGCAGGCATTTTTGGTCACTGGGAACTCCAGTTAGGCACCTCTTTGCATCTCATGCCAACACCAAGTTCATTCAATACTGCTCAAGGAATGGACTTGGTGCCCATTCATGCCCTGGTCATCTACTGTTTGGAATCAACTATATCTTCCCTCTCCTACTAGTCTTGCCACATATCCTTCACAAACTGCGACAGAAAAATGGAGACAGCCATCCTCATTGTTCTGGCCTTGCCAGTTATGGGTTCCTTTTCTGTAATGTTGAAGCATCTGCCTCTTCCATTAGTGATGGTTCTGAAACTGCTCACACAATGGCAGACTCTAGAATCCTGATCTCTAGATGCTTATCTGGCCGCTGGGTTTTAGGATGGATGCCAGTGCTTGCATGGGAGTGTGTGTCAGCAAAATGAATGTCCTCTCCAAGAGCAGGATCATATCAAGCACAGAAGGGTGCATTTCACTTCTTCAGGCCAATCGAAATGTCTTGCTTCCAGGGCTGTGTGCATTCTGATGCTCTTAAACTATTTCCTCCAGCTGAAGGCCTCAGGACGCACTCTCAGCTCCATCATGACCACTTTCCACGCTTCAGTGGAGGGGCATTCAGTTTTTACCCATCATCATTTGACTGCCTGATTCTGGAAGGGACTTGTATGCCCACTCAGCCTCTCATTCTCCAGTGGGTCCTCAACGTAGTCCTTATGTCATTAATTAACTCTCCCTTTCAACCTCTTGTCTCTTGGGCTGTGTTCAGACGAGAGTTTTATTTCAAAACAGCCATTGTTTTGAAATAAAATTTCTTATGTCCACACAACATTCCATTATTTCAAAACAACGGGACCTGTTGTTTCAAAATAACGGCTGTTATTTCAAAACAGTAAAACCTTGCTTGAAATCAAAATAGCCATTGTTTCGAAATGGCTGTTTCAAAACAACGGCATTCGGACACATTGTTTCGAAACAACTGTTTCAAAACAACATGTCTGAACGGCCTTATTTTGAAATAACAATTTCGAAATAACAGCTGTTTCAATAGCAGGCTTTCCCATAATTCGAATTAACATTTTCTTAGTTCGAATTAACTTATTTTGAAATAAGGACTTTATTTCGAAATACCTCATTTTGAAATAACTTATTTTGAAATAACAGTTTACGTGTGAACATAGCCTTGCTCTCTTGCCTTCCTTTTCATGAAGGTTGTTTTTATGGTTGCTATTAACTATGCAAGGAGAATTGATGAAATGGGGGGGCCATGATGGGAAACCCATCTTTCACCATGTTTCATAAACAAAATATTACTTCATCTGCATTCCAAATTTCTACCAAAATGGCTTCCCACTTCCACCTCAACTAGTCCATTCATCTACCTACTTACTTTCCGAAACCACACACCTTCAATGAGGAACAGTAGCTTCACTCCCTCAATGTATGTAGGGCTCCACCCTTTCACATACAACTCATGAAGCTATCCTGGAAGTCTCCCAGACTATTTGTTGCTATAGTGGAAAGACCAACTTTTTGTAACAGTTGTTCTCAAGGTGTACAGTATTGCTCGGGTCCATTCCATGTCAGGTGTGTGTGAGCCATGTGCATAGTTGCCAGAGATTCTTTCCTCAGTGCGATTCTAGGCTTTCTAGGTGCCAGCATAAGGGGAACCTTTGGGTCCACGTCCTTCTCGCCAGTCACTCCGACAGCAAAGCCGCTTCCTCTAAGAACCTCAGAATGGGTCTCATGATGTATTATACTGTTTTCAGTTATCCAGATGGTCCTCACCAGGTGGCATACAGGCTCATTCCATGAAAGTGCAGGGATCAACTACCGCCCTGTTCCATACTGTGCTCCTTGCAGACATGTGTAAGGCAGCCATATGGTGCTCAGCACACACCTTTTGTTCTCATCTCTAGTGCATGATTCTGCAACAGGATCCTCCATGCCATGGATTCAATCCTCTTGCACCCTCCTCCTTGCTTATTAATTAATCTTCAGTGGAGACCAAAGACCAGAGACTATCACTGGAGGAAAAAGGGGAGGTTACTGAACTGTAACTGGAGGTTACTTGAGATATGTTGTCTATTCCAGTTCCACCCTTTTTTTCCTCTGCTGACAATCTTGTAGGTCAGAGGTGGAGAAGGAACCAAAGACACAGTCAGTCCAGCCCCTTTATCTCCTCAGGTGAAACAACAAGGCAATGCAAAGGTGCATGCATGGACTGACAGACACTACTACTTCGAAAAACTTTGTCTCCAGGCGCATACGATCGTCATTGAAATACGGAAGAAAACCAAGCAACTTGAAGAATCTGCAGTTACAGGTAAGTAACGTCCTCTTATTCAGTTCTTCCTCATGTACGCTCCTGTTGAAACATTAATTCCTTGAATCAGCCTCTCACATAAAACCCCTAGGCTGTGAATTTCAGATGGCACAGAAGAAACTACACAGGTGCTGGAGCTGAAGAGCATCTCTACAAAAGCAACTGAGCCTCTTTCAAACCCAAATGAGGATTCATAAAGGTCTCTTCCATGCAGATAATAGTGGCCCAACCATTCTGTTAAGACCTCACAAATTGACCCACTTTTATAAAATACCTCCCATGTATTAGACTATATTCTGACTTCCTTGAGTTGCTGAAGGATGGTTTGTATGACACAGCATATTTAGCACTGTGTAAATGCTACTTCTTTCTTGCAAATATTTGAATTGTTAAGGCCAAGGTTAGCAGTTAACATGTCAGGTTAATGAACTATGGCTTTGCCCTTTTTCCCTTGAGAAGTCAAAGTTTTCAACCACTGAAAATGGATTCTGCAGCACAAGGGGGGCAGTGGGGAGTACATGTGCTTGTGAAGATAAGAGTCCAAGTAGCACAGAAATGGGAACTGAAAAAGGGGAACTCCAGAAAAAGATTCCTGACCACAATTAACTGCACAGGAGTTTTTTGGTGATGGAAATTGATAATGATGAGAACAATACTAAAGGATGTGTTTCATTAAAGGAACAAATGCTGAGAGAATATTAGATTTTTAAAAGGTTTGTTATATCTATGGAAACACTCAACTAAAAGAAAAAGGTAGAAGCATAATAATTACCCCACCGCACCCCCCCCCCCCATTATTGTGGCCAAGGCTAATTTGCCTTAGTTGAGAAATCTGACTCCTGTAGGAACATTCATGTAAAATTAACAAAATTTGACACATGGAGCATTTTCCAATTGCTTACTTATAGACTCATTGACTCTAAGGTCAGAAGGGACCAATATGATCATCTAGTCTGACCTCCTGCACAATGCAGGCTAAAAAACCTCACCTACCCACTCCTGCAATAAACCTCTAACTTGTGACTGAGTTATTAAAGTCTTCAGATCATGATTTAATAACTTTAAGATACAGAGGATTTTTGCTCCATCTTTCATGTGTGATACATTATCATTCATAAAACTTGCTTTTATAATTTAAATGATCTGTAGGTCATATATCCAGAACTTAAAAGTTTTTTGTATTGAGAAATTGACTGGAATAGTTGTTGCAGAAGAGCTCCCTAAGTAATTACTCTTATTCCAGAATAAGCTGTTCATGGAGCTATTCCAACATGGCCATAGTGGAATTGGTATTTTAGTAATTTCTCCAAGTATCCAAACTTTCAGGATTACTAGAAGTGAGCTACAGTCCCCATTTACTAGCCATATTCCAGCCACCTGTTAAGATAACCTGCAGCTCTATATTGGCATCTCATTGCAGGGCATGTATTTGACCTCTATAGTGAAGGGCAAGAACCACCCTTTGGGCCAAGATAAAGCATTGGTTGCATACTGGAAGCTGGACTATACATGCTGCATATCTGCATTGGCTGATGAGGGCAGTGATGTGCTGCACAACTCAGTGGGATACAGCTGGCCTGTGGAGTCCAAGTCAGCCCTCTTGCTTTCAAATTGTTTAAAAAAAAATGTAAATATAATGAAAGAGCAGGGACTTTACTGCTGTTAAAAAAACACACCTCTAAAGTTGAATTAAAAGAAACATCTTACTTAGACTCATAAATGCAGACAGACGCCTGAGCCCATCCACCAAAATCTACTTAACGAGGACAGCTCAATGACAGAACTTCAAGCTTAACTCTGTATTTTCAGTCTACCAATATAAACAGGATTTAATTCAATATAATTAGGTACGGTGCCTGATAGCTACAGAGGGTCCCATGTACTGGACACTCCCTACCCTAGCAGATATTTTGTGATACATAAGCGACTGATGGTAGTAATTATCCTTATTTGTAAATTTGAATTAGAATTATATTAAGAAATCAAAAGCAATTCACACTTTCCCTTAAAATAGACTATCATATGACATTTCATAACAAAACAAAATAAATGAGCAGCAAGTTTCAAATCAGTGTTTGTAGCACATAGCTTTTATATTAACTACTTTTTAAAATCTAAAAAAAATGTACATTTCCTTTAACCAAAACAAATCTAACAAACCTGCTTTTCTAGCTACAGAATTACAAGATATTTGTTTTTCATAATCACTTTTGATCTTCATTTTAAATGCAGTGGTTCAAATTCTACCTTCAGATGCTTGGATGTGAAAATCTCACGGAAAATAAAGTACCCAAAGTGTTCATTTGAGGCTAGATTTATATTTTTCTTTAGCTAACAGAAAATCTTTTTGATCTAAACAATACAGCTGTTTTCACTTTTCTTCTGGAAGAATGCTGAGACTATAGATCCAGAAAATTCCATTTTACATTGATAAATATAACTGACCTGACCACGTAGCGTCCTAAGTGCCAAAAAGCTGGCAGGGTCACAATCAGAATGCTGCCGATAAGGAAGGGTAGCTTTGTATTGAGTGTGTTAGTATTCAGGAGGTCATGGATGTGTGACAGACTTCCTGTGTTACCTTGAGGAGGTTACTTTTGATGTCTGTGCATCAATTCCCTATTTGTAAATGTAAGGTACTATTTTTCTATATTACAGGAGTGTTGGGAGGATAGTGCAGTGACTGCTGTTGATCATGTCGACCAATTTTGTCCTATTTCTAGATCCATCTATATCCAGTTGTTGTCTTTTGTCTTACGCTTAGATTATAAAACTCCTTGGGGCTGAGACAATCTTCTGTTCTATGTTTGTATAGTCCTAGCACAATGGGGTCTAGGTCCATGGCTAGGGGTCTCAAGGTCCATCTACACTGGAGCCTTAGATCAATGTTAGGAAAGTTAACTCAACCTACAGACTCCTGCAGCCACACTGGGCTTTTATTAAATCGACATAAGTGCTTCTTTAAGTCGACTTAATAACACCAACTCTTAAGGTTGACTTAATGCTTAAGTTGACCTTATTAAGTTGACTTAAGCCAACCTAATCGGCCTCCGAGGGTACTTCTGCAGTGTGATGTGGGACAGCTATCCACAATGCACCACTTCTTTGTTGACCTAGTACCTTCCAGTGTGACCGCAGGCAGTCGACAGGAGATTTCAATGTGGACTCTCTAAGTCAACTTAAAGTCCACCTTGTCAAGTCAACTTAACAAAGCCTCCAGTATAGACATACCGCTAGGTCAGGGGCAGCAACCTTTGCTGACCCCCTGTAACGGTCCTTCCTCCCTGACCCTCAGCTGGTGCTGGCAGCCCCTCTGCTGAAAAAAAAAAAAAGTGATGGCTGCCTGAAAATTTAGCAGTCATCACAGCTGGAGTGGGAGCACTTCCCAGGCACACCACAGAAAGAAAATCACCCAGAGTGGCTCATCTTGGAGGCAGTGGCATGCCACGAAAAGAAGCAGCTCCTTTCGGGGTTCCCAGGCATGCTGCAGAAAGAAGCTACCCAGAATGGCTCCTTTAGGGAGCATCACACTACAGAGAAGAGCCACACTGGGCAGCTTTTTTCTGCGTCACATGGAGGCACAGGCATGGGGGACCCCCGTATCCCAGCTTCACCTGAAGGAAGCTCCCCTGAGTGGCTTTCGGTGGCAGGAGTGGCAATTTCTGTGCTACCACAGAGGGTGTCATGTGTGCTCTGAATGGGCTCAGGTGCCACTGTTGGCACACATGCTGAGGGTTGCCTACACCTGCCCTAGGTGCTATGGCAATACAAACAGTGAATAAGGTATAAGGTATTCAGGGACTAAAGTGATGAGCACTACAGAAAAATCTATCTAGTTAACAAGAGAGCTCTTTCACTTGTGAGTTTATTGGGCGTTGCTAAGAATATACACTTCTTTAGCATGCACATTAACCTACGTGAGTGATAAAATGGACCAGAAAATATAAGCTCTATTTCATCTGTAAGAACTGTCATGGCACCTGAGTGAAAGTGTTCAGCATGGGATGAATGCAGGGCCAGTCCTACCATAGAGGAGATCTAGGCGGTTGCCCGGGGCACCAAACACTGGCGTGCATTGCCTTGCTGCACACAAGCATGGAGTCCAGTATGCAGCAAGGCAAGAAGCTTTTTCAGTTAGTGCTGGGGATGCTAGGGACAGGCTTCAGGAAGGAGGGAGCCAGAAGGACTGGGTGGACAGGAGGAAGGAGCAGGAGTCCCTCTGCTGGCAGGCTTGAGGCCAACCCACAACCCACTCACTCGGAGCAGCCTGCAGCTTGCCGCACCAGCCGACCTATCACCTGACCCCCACTCCACGTGGCTTGCTGTGCAAGCTGGCCTACCACCTGGCCTGCATGCTGCCGCTTGGCCGGCGGTTGGGGGGAGGAGAACACGCACCTAGGGCACCAAAAAACCTTGGGCAGGCCCTGGATGAGTGTGTTGCTTGCTCTCTGTGAATGCAATTTGTATGATTATGTACAATATAAGAATATTAGAATTCTATTAATCAATGAGATGGTCTCTAAGCCATTCAATTGGTTAACTGTCAACCCGCATAATCTGTTTAATTTCTTATTTATACCATAATGATTAGGGGCTCCTTACCCTTACTCTCCATATTCAGATACACAAGAAGATTTGCAATGGCAAGTCATATATATCCTTAACAGCTAAATGAGAGGCACATCATCAAGTGTGTTTTTAGCTGAGATGCCTCATTCAAAAAACTAGACTATGTCATTCCCCGCTCTGTCTCATCAGTGACAATAATCTCTTATATACCTTTAGTAGAAGCAGTTTCTATTCCGTATTAAATAAAATGACATTTCTGTCATATATTGGCAACTTGCTTTGAATTATAATTGCTGAACATTGCCTGTAAAGTATTTATCACTGACAAAAATCTAGGGATTAGTGTAATCCATTTACAGGTTTATGTGGAAACAGTCACTCAAGGAAGGCAACAAATTCATATAATGTCCCTGAATGCTGGACTTTGGTCTCTGGAGTTAGCTAAAACATCTTGACAAGTTACAGGGGGTAGCCATGTTAGTCTAGTTCAACAAAACAAACAAATAGTCCTGTGGCACTTTAAAAGACTAACAAATTTATTAATTATATATCACCAGACAGATCTCTACTGACTGTGCATCAGAAGCTGTTCAAGTACATAGAACACACTAAGCTCCTGACAGAAGTCCTGATACCCTAGTTTTAGGCAAAAGAACATGAACTTTAGGGAGCTAAACATCCCCACTTTTGGTCAAAACGCACCTTATTTTGAAAATCTTCCAGCACAGAACCATTAGATTTAACTTGGAGACCTGTGCTGAGATAATACATCAGCCCTAACATGGACTTTTGGAGGTTAGCAGCAATGTGCCATGGCAATAATTTGGTGCAGAGATTGCTGCTAGCGTCTCAATGGTGGAGATATTTGGCCTGTGTTTGAGTCATCTGTACATTAAAAACCAAGATTAAACACTAAATCCTAGCACCTCTAGTTGAGCATCCCAATGTAACATGGGCTTGCTATAGAAGTTCCAAGGGAGAAAACCCAACAAGAATAAGGTATGCAAAAACATACACCAACCACTAGCTTGGCACAAATCCAGCACCAGCTGTAGCCCAATTAAAACACAATTAATAAGTTCACAGGAAGACATGTTTTACCTACTTAGCATTTGGAGGAATATGACACAAGGGCCTACTAGAACACCGTTTGAGGAGAGGACTGAAAAAAAAAAGCCCTTTCTCAATCAATCAAAAAAAAAAAAACAAAAAACAAAAAACCAGCAACAGTCAAACAGGTCAAATAGAATAGTTTTAAGAAACAAACATTTTATATATAGAAGAATGAAGTCTTTAAAGGACATTTACAAATTAGAGCATGCAGTAAGAAGTTAGAATATAAACTAAGAAAGGACTAGTAGAAATGTCCAGGTGCTAGCCCAAGGCCTAGCAAAATAATCCAGAATAATAAGCCTGAGTTGAATAAACTGTCAAGCTGGCAGGAGTCAAGTTGTGAAAGTTTTCTCTCATTGAACTTGTCAGGAAACAAGCTGAAACTACAATAATAAGTATAAAGAGTAGAAATGTATCTTGAGGAAGGAGGTGTTGGGTCAGCCTCAAACCAATGAGCTAAGGAAGGATGTTTTTCCCAAACTATTCCATGGTAGGGGTGTTTTGGCTAACAATGATATCTTGAGATGTTTAATGGCATGCAGATGAAATAAGGTACTTAAGAAGGTTCTGTGGACCTATCAAGGCAGTTTTGGACAGCAAAGTGATTTCTGGTGCCAAAGGGGCTGAGCAAATGGTCCAAACAGTGTATAAAAGTAGGAGCCCTAGAGACTGGCTCAGGGTGGCAATGGAGAGTCCTGCCACAAGTGAAGCTATTCAGTTGTGTTGCAAACACGAATGCTGTCAGCACTCCTGTTTGCATAGGTCACTTGCCATTGTGCTATGTTGCAATAAAGCCTAGCCTAGCACCTTTGTTTCTACAAAGATCTGTGGTTGCCTTGGTTTCTTCAGTCATGACGGCTGCCTACACCAGGACACACGTGTGCAGCCAAACAGGCACCCTTGCTGGCTGCTGAACACCACAGATAAGAACTCTTCTCACCCAGCATACCACAAAGCAGTGATATTTTATTTCCTGCAACTTATTGAAAGCCTTACTCATGACTCCAAGTGCTTTTACAGTAGCTAAAATATAAAACACGTGTAAATGAACTGGTCAAGAATGACCACCCAATCTAAATGGTCAGTCACCCAATGACTGAATAAGCAAACACATGTCAATGCCACGCTTAAAACGTGCAGTCACAACTAACTGCTGAAATGCTCTGGAAGCAGAAGCATAAACAGGGGCACTCTTTGAGACAGAGAAGAGGTGTTCCTGAGATGAAGAAAGATTTGGGTATTTCATGCTGGTAAAAGAATTCTGGTGTCCTGATAAGTGAACGTCTACATATGTTAGAAGTGATTAATTGATTAAAAGTCTTTCAAATGATTTGGAATCAAGTTCACTCATTTCAATCATTTAACCTAATTTTTGAGACACTCGGCATCCTTCCTGTTTGCATCCACTGTTTCCACACTTGCATCTTACTTTCAAGTTATGTTGTAAACTCATCTGTGGCAGATGGCTGTAGAGTCCAGCCAAATGATGTCCATGCTCATAATTAGGGCTTGAAGTTCTACCACTGTGTATAAAAATAGGCTATGTCTACACTAGGAAAAGTTAGTTCGAATTTGTTAATTTGAACAAATACATTAGAGTTTAATTCAAATTAAACTCGAACGTTTTAGTTTGAATCAGCAAAGTGGACTAATTTGACTTAAAGTTAAGTTGAATTAGTCCACTTTGTTAATTCGAACTAACTGTCCTTAATTCAAACTTATTAAGTTTGAACGAAGGGTTAATCCTAGTCAACACTGTCCTTAGGTAGAACTAAGGGCTTACTTCTAACTAACTGGCAGGTCATACTAATTCAAACTAAGCTTTCATTAGTTCGAATTAAGGAATTCCTTAATTCAAACCACTGAAAGCCTAGCGTAGACAGCTACTAAGTTAGTTTGAAGTAAGCCTCCTTAATTCAAACTAACTTGCAAGTGTAGACATACCCATAAATGCAGCTTTTCCTGTTGTTTCTGACTTTTTTTTCTCCATTATTTTCCCTTTTGTTACATCAGCTGGTTCAGAAAACTGGAAGAGACCCTTTCTATTACCATCCTGAACTGAGGTCACTGCACTGGCCCCTTCAGTTCACTGGCGACTATGTTTCAATCACCATCTCTGTGCCTGTACCTGGCAGTTTTAGCCATATCAGATGCAAATTCAGTTTTTGCTTCCCTCTGTTCTCTTCTCTGATTCCCAAATACAAGGCATTTTATTCTCTTTCCTCACTATGCAGTCAATTAAGTTTTGAGTTCCCTATCTTAACAGCTCCAGATAAGATAGTGATCTTTCTGAAAGGTGATATGTTGTAATTGACTCTAAATTGGAAATAAAGAGAAAAGTGAAATATGAGATGGGGAGGCCATTGGCAGTTAGCCGTATATTTAAAAATAGGCACAGAAAAAAGTTAACAGGCTATATGCCAAGATTTTAATATTGGTCATTTTGGATATAACAAATTAGCATACCAGTTACTTACCAGGGATATTTTTGGTTTTGAGATTTCTTTAATCAACCAGAACATCCAGTTTCCAAAACAAGTAACCTGGAACCAGATGTCTTTAACAATAGTAATCAAAACAAACAAGGATTCTCATCGCATTTTTGAAGACTAACAAATGTATTTATTGCATGAGTTTTAAACAAACAAAAATGCCACAAGAATTCTTGTTTATTTTGCTGAAATAGAATAACACGGCTATCCCTTTGGAACTTGTCAATGGTGATTAATTTATTCAGTTTCAAAAGGGATAGCCGTGTTAGTCTAGGTCAGTAAAAAAACAAGAAGGAGTTGTGTGGCACTTTAAAACTAACAGATTTAATTTTTGCATGAGCTTTCTGAGGAAGTGGGATCTTCTCCCACGAAAGCTCATGCAAAAAATAAATCTGTTAATTTATTCAGAACTGTGTCTATGAATTTGTTTTTAAGGTTCTAGGAATTACAGTATGAACCTGCTATAATTATGGTTGCATAATGCTTTTCTTCCTAATCCCATCTTTTCAGTCACTCCTAGCTTTTGGGAAGTTTTTTCATACTTGTCTTAAAACACCATGGTTTAATTTTTGTTTTATTTCTGAGTTTTAGCAAAATCATTTTATCTGTGTTTAAGTACTGAGGTGGGGGAAGGAATAGAGAGAGAGTCTTTGCTGCCACAATTGCTTTTGTAAAAGAGAAATATTGAAGAGCTGTTCATCTAAAACCACTTGAAGTAGAAAGCTGAACCTTGATATGAGCCTTATCTAGGAGAGGTCCTAGGAAGCTGGAAGCTGGAAATAGAAGCTTCTATTTTCCTAAGAAGCTGGCTTTGATATGACTAACTTGTGACCTTTTGAAAAATTGTCTGTGTGATCCATTTTAAGTCAGCACAACTTGTGCTCCTAAATCCCATAGGCACTTTTAAAAGTACTCACCCCACTGGTGTTTTTTCAAGCTGTATTTGAAAAATGTGCAACTCAGAGCTGTTTGTGCCACATCCTCTGTAAGTATTGTGGTCTCGTGAGGAGCATGATGAGAACAGAAATTTGTTAGAGAAGGTAAGTATAAAAAGATGAAAAACATTTCAAGAAATTACCCTTGTGTATTTAAAATTATACAACAAGACTGTATATTATACTGTATTATTTTATAAATGTGATCATGTAATCAATCTTAATGCATATATACTTCCCTGATGAGTGTTTAACTCCTGCAACCTTAAGACAAGATTTTTTAAAAATTTTATTTTAATGGACAATTAATATCAATTCAGTGTAAGACACATGCGAGTTTTATGATTTCATCTTAACTGTTCTTTTTGACACACAAACATTTTAAATCCAGTAAATTATGGGAAGGGAATACTTTTAAAATGTAAAGAATATCGGAGTCCGAAGATACCAACAATTCATGTTTGGTGAAAGTCTGTTAAAATCATAAGAGGCTCAACTAAGCCAAATTAACCTATATTAGTTTTGTTCACTCTTGGAAAAACCTAGATTGCTGCTCACATCAAGGGCTTCCTACGGACCTTCCTATGGGGTGATAGTGGCTCCAACCTCCAAGAAAGTTCTATTCACCTGGTTTTAAGATCGGGGGGGCAGAAGTGGCCTCAGGTGAAAAAAACGTTAGCAGAAATCCTATTTCAACCATTGCTTTTGGGACACAGCCAAGCACAACGTAGCTTTTGCATAAGGTAAAAGTGCCATCAGATTAATACAGAGTGTCTGGGAGTCTAGGACCAGATCTATGCTGGTGACAAAATTTGGTGGCAGTTGACATGAATTATACAAGCTATACAGAGTAGCTTGCAGAACTCCCATTAACTTCCCAGGTGCCCTTCAGTGCGGTGTCTTCACTGCAGTGCACCAATGCAAAAAGCATATCCACTGATGCAGTGCAACACAACTTGAAGGGGCGGCTTTAAGTTGATCTCCAGCTCACCTTAATGAGTCCTGACTGATGGATATTTGGCTCTGGAAAGATCTGATAGTAGTGACTCTGCTGTTCTCAGTGTAGGTGTGGCCTGCATTGCTAAAGGCAGCAAAGCTCGTTGACGCTGTCAGGAAATTCAGGGAGTCCTTACCCCGCTGGAGGAAGGGAATGGGGAGAAAAGACATGTGGTACCTTAAACCATAAAGCTGCTTTAAAAGCGGTGAGCCCATTATTAACATGCAAGTACTGAATCATCCAGCCAAGAGTAAATTAATTGGTGCTTCTAGCTTAGGAAAGAACTCAAAGCTTATTTCACATCGACTTCTATTCCCACTTGCATTAAGTTCCTTATGCTACACCATCTCATTTGAATTTTTTGAATTGGTTTTATATAGTATCATTTACTGATGTACTATCTTTAATTACATAACACATATACACTCTCCAACTGCACGGTTAATGAAAGTGCTTTTAATTAAATGGCTCTCTGCATAATACTCAGTCATTAATTCCACATGCTCAGTATGTACAGTCTATTCTTATGGTCTGGCAGAAGTTTTTTACTTTAGGTGATGGATAATTCCAAAGTGATGGTTTTAAATTGAAGTTGTGAATCATTATGAGTATTGAAATTACCTTCTCAGCAGCAGGCAGCGTAGTTCCTTTCTTGCATGTGTTATTAATACTTCAGACCTAATACTCCTGCTCTTCTACATGTAATAGGATGGCTTCTCCCTTATAGGCTAAGAAGCCTGGGGCCAGCCCACCCTGAATACTAAGGAGGAACACCTGAGCAGGAATTGTCTGAATCCCCTTAGAATAGCAGGAAAAAGCCAGGCCTTCCAACAAGCGAGAGGGTTTGTAGGCAGAACAGAGCAGAATATAGATACTGCTTGGAGCAAGTAGGCACCAACAAAGAAACCAGGCACTTGGGGAGTGGTGAGAGAGGACGAAGGTCCTGGGAGTGACCTGATAAAGAGATAAAGAGTGAACATTATTTTGAATGCTTTGTTAATTTAATGATGCATATTTATTCCAAAAAGCGAACACTGTGCTCACATTCGTTCTCTTTGAAGAAAATGAACACTTGGAAAATTCATGTGCAGTGAGACCCCTGCTTGTGTCATCTGCAGGAAATGAACAAAGTGATCTCTGGATATATCAGCATGAGCAAGGCAAGGGAAACTGATGTACGGAACAACAATGACAGTCCCGCTCTTCTGGGTGTTTATAGGAATCCCTTTATAGTATTACCACAATATATCAATTTTTCGGCTGTGAAAAACAAGCTGAACAAAGACTTTGATAAGAAAACAATATTGTTTAATAAATTCAGCCACCTGAAGGAGAGATACTGTTCAGCAAGATCAGAGGCCTCAATTGCTTTTAACATGAATTTCATCAGAGAAAAATAACTCTTGTATTTTTATACAACAAACCTAATTACAATATATGCCCCTATTCCAAGCATTTAATGTCTACATAAAACATTGCACCATAATGAAGATAATTGAAAGTATGACTTACTTCACTATTTAATTAGCTTTTGGTGCTAACTCATTATTTCGGTACAATTAATTTGACATCTTGCTGTATGTCCTGCACAGATATCATTCCAGAGAACTTTTTTATTGGTGGGACATAAGGAAAACCAGACATATGCACTTTCCCGGAGGCTTCTAGAGGACACACTATGAAATATGAATAAATTGACTGACATTTTAATCTATCTGCTCCCGAATACTGAAAGCATTATAGATTGAAGGCTAACATACACAGGTATATTTGTTTAATTCACTTCTCAAATAAAGGAGATATTTTTGCTGAAAAAAAATTCAGAAAGAAGAAATTGCTCCATCATTATTAATTATTCCTGATTCCACACAAAACATACTCATAAGTTTATATGTGCTGTGGTAACTCAGTGAAGAACAACAAGCAATGATTTGATAGTCCATCCCAAACCATTCAATTTAAATATTCCTTTTCAACTAGCAGTTTTAAGATGTCTGCCATTAAACTTGATGACTCCTTCCTGTGAGAAAATAATGAAGAAAGGCATTTTTAAAAATCATCACAGGACAATAGAACATCGTTAATCCACAATAGTGATTGGGAGACACTGTGATATAGTGAGCAAATGAACACAAAGAAAAAGGGCAATGATAATCCATCACAAAATATACTTTCCTCATTGTTAGTGGTACTTTAGTTTTAATGATTATTATTAAAGCAATGTATTACTATTGGTGTTTTTTAAATAGATAGAAACCTATTTCTTACCCAGAAGATTTCAAGGCCTCGGGATAAAAATGGCATTACAACAGCAGGGATGAGATGGAGATATGTAGTTTGTGTGCAGATTAAGGTCAGTTTGATAAAAGAAACTTCCAAGTTTTTACATGCTAAGTAGAGTGGGGGACACTCAGTACTAGGTGGTTGATTTCTCGGTAGAACCCAGACTGCTGCCTGTAGCCACATTCTGGCATCAGTAGCTATAGAGCTACCTTCTGGATCGACTACCAAGATAATACCCCACAAGTATAAAAGATGCTGCCTTTAATTGGAAGATGTTGCCTTTGTAGGAAATAAAACTAAAGTCCTGAACGTTTGCAGCACTAGGAGGTTTGACTGGACTTTTAGAGTGTTTTTGCCAGGCTTACCTTGACATTTGTCTAAAATCCATTAGTTCATCATCATACAATTTAAAGCAGATAGATTTTTCTTCAGTCCTATCCTAAATTGTTCTGTAGCTTGGCCTTGTGTTGTGAACCCACTGGGGTACAGACCATTTTTTGTCCCGTGTTTGCATAGTGCCTGGCACAATGGATCCTGGTCAATGACTGGGGCTTCTACGTGCTGCTGTAATTCAAACAAATAATAGTCCACTCAACTTGGGTCTGCATTCCACCGGTGGGAATGTACACTGAAGTACACTGCACACACTCTTTTAAAGACAGGGCTATTTTTTTTTTTAACAGTTAACTAAAACTTGAATTTAAAATATACCATCTCAGGGTGATGTTGTGCTCTATTTAAAATATACAGGTGTTTGGTGCAATGTTATGTCTGCAGCCTCCACAAAAAACACCACAAACAAGTGAGATTACAGCACTATTTGCAAGCACAAAGTCAAGTAGCCATAGCACCGTTGACCAAACTACAATTCCCAATTGCAACTTATGCAAAGTAATGATGCAGTATATCCATAATGCTATTTACATGCTTTTTACTGGTAAGTCCGCATAATGAAATATTGGTCCACCCTCTGCACTCTGACTAGCAAACACTTTTTTTTTTTTGGTGGGGAGGCAAGTATTGTCCTAAATATAACATTCTGTATTCAGAAAGGGGGCCTTCAGCGGCCATCATTCGTTGTCAGAAAACAGCTCCATCTTGCCTTTGCATCTTCTAAAGATGTGAGACCAGCACTCTGCAGCTAAAATCCCCAGTATGAAAATACTTTCAACATTCTGTGTTAAATACGCTTCATTTTTTTTGTGGATTCACCAACATTAAAAGTTACTAAAGCTCTTCCATCAGCATTAGGATCCCTTTGTGCTAGGACTCATGAGAATGCATTAAAGGCACCATCCTTATTGCCAAGTGATCAGCTTATAAGGGTAGGAGAGCATACTGAAGGTGCAAGGGGAAGGGGATAAGTTAACTGCAAGTTACATGTATACAGTTATCCACAAGTAAACATAAAATGTATGCTATATTAGTAAATGTATATTTTTCAAAATGCACAATTTTCAAGTGACCAGTGGTTTTGGACACAACCTGGGAAACCCACAAGTGACCTTATCATTCATCAGAAACTGCTGGGCAACCACCATGGGAAAGTTAGACCACCTAAAAAGCAGTTTCAACTGAATATCCAAAAATGGCAGCACCTAAAATCATTAGACATTTTTGTCTAGACATTCTAATAGGTTTGCCCATGTACTTTAGTAAACCTTAGTAGAGTCAATTATTCTTATGTGACTTAGGTGCTCTGAACAGCACTTTAATAGACAACCTGGATGTTTAAGATGAGCTGTAAGAGTTGGTTTTTCTTTACTCTGTACAGATTCACTTTAAAAGTAATCACCTTTGGCAGATTCTTGGAATTTTCCTCACTTGTAAAAATACTTTCAATCATGTATTATTGCAATATTTTAGGACTGAAAAGCTTTTCTGTTTCTTTAATGACTTTAAGTGAAGTCAAATATCTATATGAAGGAATCTATAGCTTTCAAAAATGGAAGAAATTTTAAAAGTTTAAAAAAAAATGCCCTGTAAAGAAAAATTAAATGTATTGAGCTAGCTCTCCTTAAAATAGCAACTATTATTTTTCATTGATTGAAATAATCTTGGTGCTTAAATGACTATGGCCAATGTCATTTTTGACATTACAGGCTCCTGTATTTTTTCAAATCCCATTCCAGGGATCCAAAGAGCTACATTAACATTACATCAAAATACTACTCCTGTGTAAGGTCCAAAAAAAATTGCTGTTCCTGTCTTTTAACTTACCACTAAATAGATCCTTCTGCTGGCCTTCGTCCTCCTCCCAATGCAAACCCATGGAAGATAACCACCACATATGCTCATTGTCTCATATCACATTTCTGGGAGTGATTACTACTCAGTTGTCCCATTCAGTGATTTCAATTTGCCGAGGCGTAATGGAAGCTGCTTGTACAACACGCTGAAGAAAATGACATATTTGTGACTGGACTGTTGCTGTTTACTTGCTATTTTGGGGGGCAGTTTTGCCCTCAGAAGAAATACACACACAGTCACACAGAAATTAACATCAGAATTCATTCTGTCTCTTGACTCCTATGTAGAGCCACAGGAACATCCATTTCTGTTATGGCTTTGTGTAGGGTAAATGCAGTTCAGAAAGGTTAGTTCAATATTGGCACAGAAGGTTACAGTAAGCTCAACTAACATGATTTAAATGACTGTGTATGCACTAATTTTTCCTCTGGAGTATACACCAATGGTTTATCATAGTTTTTTTTTTTTTTTTTTTAAATGGGAAGCCAGAGTTTTACTACTGGTGGAAAGTGCCAAAATGACAGTTCTGGAGACTGAACCCCATTCTTCTCAATAGGAACAGTGCACAGGCTGCAGAAATACAATTTCCTTATCTTATCAGAGTGCCAGCCTTGCCCTTTTCACCACCCTGAAGGTGGAAGTATCATTGCCCCAGAAAACAGCCGGGGCCTGGGCCTCACACCCACCCTGATCCGGAGTCTGGACCCTGGGTTCCTGCTGCGGCCAGTCTGATCCCCAATCCCTGGCTGGGGCTGGGACTGGCACTGGGACTGACAGTGGCTGCCATGGGTGACCCGGCCTAGGAGAGGCAGGCGCTGCCATGGCTTGGCCCAGCCCTGGATACCCAGCCTGGGATGGGGCCAGGAGAGGGCAAGGGACATGCCAGTCATTCGGGGCACTGGTGCTGGGACTTGGGGCATGTGCCCTGTGTGCCAGGTGTCAGCAACACCCCTGCCCGAAGGCTGAACATTTGGTTCAGTCTCCATGACCATATAGAGAGTTTGGTTTGTAAGATGCCAGCAAGGATGCTGAACTATGCCAGTTGTGATGATGCTTCTGAGGTGGGTACACATGACTGGATAATCAACTTATTTCACATGCACCAGCACCTCACATTCAAATGGCATTGAATGTTAAAGTTCATGAGCTGCCCCAGAGCTGAACAAGTTATTTTTCTTATTTAATGACTCAACTGACAGAAAATCAGTTCATCTCAGCAAAAGTTTGCTCCCCTCTTTGCATTAAAAAGAAAATTACCTTTTTTAAAAAAAGATAGTTTCAGTGCACTGAGACTTAGCTCTTTATAAACTACTATTACGAAGAGACAACAGGAGGAAGAGATTAGTGAGAACTTCGCAAGCAAGTAAAGGGGGTAAGGTGACAGTATTACCACATCTATTTGTCTTTCTATTGAGCTTCCCCTTTTAGCTCCACCAGCAGCACCAGCCCCGTTTCTTCTTATTAGCTATTTACTTTAACTGTTTAAGTATACCTTAACTATAGCTGTTCAGTATTGTCAAGCTCTCCATTCCTCTTGTCAGGAATTGGATACTCCCCTCAACCAAGCCATTGGAAACCAGCGTGAGTGTATTAACCCAAAAGTATATAATATAAATTTTAGCATAGATAAAATCATACCACATATTTCCTGTGGGTATTAGAGTAGAATCAGTCATCTGCTTATTACTCATCTGTTCATTTAATTCCCTTTCAATTTTCATTCTGTCTATCATTTATGCTATTGCAATAAAAGGGTTTTAATCATAAATACTTTTTGAGTATCTGTATAACAATTCCTGCAGGGCATCCCAGAGGTCCCTGTTCAAATTCTATCATGGTTAGATTGGGGCAAGAACTCAAGTCCCTTAGTTGGGTCCATTGGTAACTATATCCATATTTGAAATAATAAAGAATCAAGCTACAACTTAATAAGACACATTGTTGTCTAAAAGGAAGCAGAATGAAGATGTAATTATTTTTCCTATAACTGACACAATACAAGGCTTGGCTTGACCTCACCCTTGGTTTTATTCCCAAGAGCACTGTCTTAACTTGATGACTGGTACATCCTTTTTCATAGCACTACCTTTAAAATTCTTAAGAAGCATTCCAAGATATTCAAATGGAACAGTCATAAGGATATATCAATTTTCTCTCTTCATTTCTTTCCTGAACACCCAAAATATAATCTAATGATCACTGCAAGTCAGACAGTGGTTTAGAAAAGTTATATCAAGCTTTGTGGCCAATGGATAACTTACCAGGTGCAATGCTGTTAATTCTCACAGTAACTCTGCTAATCAGAACTGCGAAGTGCATATTTACCCAACTAGGCTTCTAAAACCAATGGTTTCCAAAGAACAGGCTGCACAATATTTGAGATAAGGATGGACTGGCTAAGGGAATCCTAGGAAGTATAAGCCATTCAGTATCAGTGCATCATTTCTAAAAATGGATGGACATCTAACACCAATAGTTTTCTTTTGAATTCATTCTGGCAGTGATTTTCAAAGTATCCTAAAGGAGTTGCACACTTCGTTCCCGCTGTGAAATATGGGCTTTTAAACTACTTTAAAAATACCAGCAGCTCATTATTGAGTACAGTTGATTTAGTCACATTTACACTGTTCTTCCCAAACATGCATATGAACAAATTTTCCCCAGCATGGTTTTAGAAAGCAGGATGGGCAGGATCCCTTGGGAAGCTAATCTGAAGGGGAAACGAGTCCAAGTGAGTTGGTTATATTTTAAAGAAACCCTGCTAAGGGCACAGGAAGTTGCCATTCCACTTAGGAGAAAGAACAAACATGTAAGGCAGCCAGAATGGCTTAGCCGAGAGCTCTGCTCTGAGCTTAAACATAAAAAGGAAGCTTACAGGAAGTGGAAGCTTGGTCAGATGACCAAGGAGGCATATAAAGATATTGCTAGGGACTGCAGGGATAAAATCAGAAAGGCCAAAGGACAAATGGAGCTGCGGCTAGTGAGGGATGTAAGGGATAACAAGAAGGGGTTCTACAAGTATGTTAATAACAAGAAGAGGATCAGGGATGGTGTAGGCCCCTTGCTGAATGGGGCAGGCATCCTCGTGACAGAGGATGAGGGAAAAGCTGAAGTGCTCAATGCTTTTTTTGCTTCAGTTTTCACAGGCAGGATCAGCTCCCAGCCCACTACCATGGGTGTGGCAGATGGAAGAGAAGAAGAGAGGCCCTTGGTGATGGAAGGTCAGGTTAGGGACCGCTTAAAGAAGCTGGATGTGCACAAGTCCATGGGGCTGGACGAACTGCATCCAAGAGTGCTAAGGGAATTGGCCGATGAGATAGTAGCACCGCTGGCCGTTATCTTTCAAAACTCATGGAGAAGGGGGGAGGTGCCAGAGGATTGGAAAAAAGCAAATGTAGTGCCTATTTTCAAGAAAGGGAAAAAGGAGGATCTGGGGAATTACAGACCAGTCAGCCCCACCTCAATCCCTGGAAAAATTATGGAGCAGATTCTCAAATAATCCATCCTCAAACACTTAGAGGAAAATAAAGTGATCAGGAACAGTCAGCATGGATTCAGCAAGGGTAAGTCATGCTTGACCAATCTCATTTCCTTCTATGATCAGATGACTGGTTTTCTGGATGCAGGAAGATCCATTGATGTGATATACCTTGATTTTAGCAAGGCTTTTGATACAGTTTCCCACAGCATTCTCATTGGCAAATTAAGGAAGTATGGGTTGGATAGGTGGACTATAGGGTGGATAGAAAACTGGCTAGATCAACGGTTTCAGCGTGTAGGAATCAATGGTTCCATATCTAGCTGGCAGCCAGTCACAAGTGATGTGTCCCAGGGGTCGGTCCTGGGGCCGGTTCTGTTCAACATTTTCATCAATGATCTGGATGATGGAATAGACTGCACTCTCAGTAAGTTTGTGGATGACACCAAGCTGGGGGGAACAGTAGACACGTTGGAGGGCAAGGACAGGATTCAGGGAGACCTAGTTAAATTGGAACAGTGGGCCAATAGAAATCTTATGAGGTTCAATAAGGACAAGCGTAAAATCCTGCACGTGGGACAAAAAAAACCCATGCACCGCTACAGGCTGGGAAACATTCAGCTAAGTAGCAGCAGTGTAGAAAAGGACCTGGGGGTCATGGTGGATGGGAAGCTAGATATGAGTCAGCAGTGTGCTCGTGCTGCCAAAAATGCCAGTGGCATACTGGGCTGCATCAAAAGAAGTATTACCAGCAGATCAATGGATGTGATCATTCCCCTCTATTCTGCACTAGTAAGGCCACATCTAGAATACTGTGTTCAGTTTTGGGCTCCCCACTACAAAAAAGACAGGGACATGCTAGAGAGAGTTCAGAGGAGGGCAACCAAAATGATTAAAGGGCTGGAGCACAAGCCCTATGAGGAAAGACTGAAAGCATTAGGCTTATTTAGTCTGCAGAAGAGAAGATTGAGGGGGGATTTGATAGCAACCTTCAACTACTTGAAGGGATGCTCCAAGGAAGATGGAGCTTGACTGTTCTCGGTAGTAACAGAGGACAGAACAAGGAGCAATGGTCTGAAGTTACAGTTAGGGAGGTCGAGGCTGGATATTAGAAAAAACTTTTTTACTAGGCGAGTGGTGAAGCCTTGGAATGAGCTCCCAAGGGAGGTGGTGGAGTCTCCATCTTTGGAGGTGTTTAAGGCCCGGCTGGACAAAACCGTGACTGGGATGGTTTAGTGGGAGTGGTCCTGCCTCTGGCAGGGGGTTGGACTAGATGACCTATGAGGTCCCTTCCAACCCTATGATTCTATGATCTAGTCCAACCCCCTGCAAAAAAGCAGGACCACTCCCACTAAATCATCCCAGACAGGGTTTTGTCTAACTGGGCCTTAAATCTTTCCAAAGATGGAGATTGCACCACCTCCCTAGGTAACCCATTGAGAAGCTAGGGATCACCCTGTCAGCTCCCTTCAGCCCAAAACGCAGGTAGGCCAATGAGGTGGTTCTGCTATAGCTCATCCATGTTCATTAGTGCATCTGGAGACTGAATTAGCTAGTCCTACATCACCCGCAGGCCTTCACTCCTGACATCAGGCCTCCAAAGTGTCCTAGACATGGAACCATTCTTTCTTTCACATGAAGCTCACTTTTGCACTATGCAGATACAAGGCCAGCTATGGGCAGGACCTATTTGTCAGGTACAAGAGCAGCCTGATTCTCCAGCCACAAACCAACCCCAGCAATTGACAGAGCACCCTGAAGCTGCAGTTGTGCTCCCTACACAGGCAGCAGGAAAAGATGTAGCAAAGGAGCCCATCTCCATACCGCTGAAAAAAACCCTCCACGCTGCAGTGGTCCTCCCAAGATTAGTTATGATAGCTTTTATAGCCAGAGGCTATTGATGGGGAAGCGCTGTCCCCAAGAATCTGGCCCTATGTCATCTTGTTTAGATCTTCCAAATGGGAACTTCACAGCCTTTTTATGGGGATTAGGGTTTTTGGCACCTTTTCCTGCTGGGTCGTGCCAGTGATTCTTTAGCACTGCTGCACATAGATTCTGTAAACTCTCTGGATGCCTTTTACAACTTCCTGATGTCTGTCATCTCCTAGCTTGTTGACTATCAGAAAGGTGCTAAAAGTAATAATGAACCCTGTGCCCCCAATAGATGGTGCCTTGTTAGCTTTATTTTATTTGTGTTCATGTTCTAGCACTGCAAGACCAGTTTTTGGCTTTCCCATCATTTAACTTCCCAGAGTCAGGAGCTCCTGTTGGTGGGCTTCCAGCAAAGAGGAGCCAGCAACTCTCAGTCATTGGGCGCTCTGAAAGTGTACAAACATTTCTTGGAAAGATGTACATATTTAGTATTCCACTCTGATCTTTCATCACTGCTGCCTGACTCTTGTGTTCCCTTCCTGCCACCCAAACGCAACAACTTGCTGGCGGTTTGGAAAAGCACAAGAGAGTTGCTTAGGTCAAGAGCTGACTCAGAGAGAATGGCACCTTCTCAGACTGTGGAGTGATGCCCCCATGTCTATTTCTATTGCACTGCCTTTTTTGCAAATTCTCATCTTAGATTGTTCATTATCTCCTCTTGGCACTTTTTCCTGCGTTAGTGGAATTGAAATATCTCCCTTCTATTGAATCTGTTTCAGTGGACAATTCTGTCTAATATTAAATTTTATTCTTCTGAGTTCAAGTAGCAAAAAGACGCTTTACTGACCAAAAAACAAAACCAAAAACATGTCATGAGTCCATCCCCTGGACTATGCACAATCTGTTTCCTAGAGCAGTGGTTCTCAACCTTTGCAGGTCATAAGGACACACCAGCCCCCTTCCCCCAACTCCAGGCAAATCCAGCCATGTCCCCCGCTCTCCATGACACATTTACTGCTATGTCAACACAGTAACGTGTCCTGACACAGGGGTTGAAAAGCAGTGTCCTAAAGAACAAGAGGTTAAACTAATTCTAATCAAACTACTAGATTCCTGTTCATTTGAAAACATACAGCGACAGTGAATTTAAAATGCTTTAATCTCCCAAGAAAATAGTTGGCTTGCCCCCACAACAAATCTGCATTTCTCAGAAATACTGGAGCCTGAATATGCAAATGACAAGAATGTATTAATTATCATTAGTCATTCCTTCACAAAGACTAGAAGTAATTGGAGAAATAATTTGAGAAAATTGAAGTACGTGACAGAAAGCATTAAGATTCATCAAGTTTCAATTCTCTTGTTCTGTCAGCTTGTCAAAAGTAGATGCTGCTACTCCAGCATCACTGGTTAAACATTTCATTTTTTCCCCAACTAAACTGGTGTACAATTTAGCTCTCCTTATAATTTGCTTTGAAATTAACTAGTTATGGCACGACAAATTTTCCACCTAATAGGCAATATTACAAACATGATTTAAAGAAAAGCTTGTAAAGCTTTTGTTTTTGAGAAATTTAATTAGGTGTGCCCTAACTGTTAGTGAACTTAAAGTGACAAGGTGGGTGAGGCAACATCTTTTACTGGACAAGTTTTGAAGCTCTCTCACCAACAGAAGCTGGTCCAATAAAAAATACTCTCTCACCCATCTTATCTATTTTCCTGGGATCAACATGGTGACAAACACTGCTTATTAAGTAATTTACAAGTTTGCTAGATGAAGTAACCTGTATTGTCACAAGTGACTTCGTGCTGTCAGATAAACATAACAGATATACAAGTACAATAATTTTACCCGTAAGGTGCATAACAAAGCATTTATGCTGCTTTCTCTACATCTTGCAACAATTCACCTTGAACAGAAAGGTCAGTGAATATGCAACACCTACCCAACACCACCTATTCAAACATGCAATGATAACATCACTTCAGTATTTAAAATCACAGTAAAAAGTTACCGTAGTTTAGAACCATGTCCAGGGATATAGTTAATAGAGTTCTGAGAACTTCTCAATATCGGACTTGAAAATCAGCACCACCAATTTTAACCAACTCAAACGTCTTCAGTCGGGTCAGCAAATGTTACACACCATATCACCACCATTCAAACGAAACTCAGCTTTTATTTGGCAGTTTGGACTGTTCCAAGTGTCATTAATGGTCTTCTGGAGCACTGCTCTCAGCCTTTTGTCTGAATTAGCAGCATACTCATCTCCTGGCATGGGATCTGAGTGTTTCATTAAGCAACAATTAAGGATTGGTGACTGATCTGATGGCAGCCTCATCCATTACTCATCAGGTGATGGTGATATGAATGCTTTTCTAGAATACAGCACTTGCAGACAGGAGACTACAATTTATAGATTTTTAGAATACAGCAGTTTGCAGACTGGTAATACGTGTTTCTTTTGAGCCTAGAATTTATTTCAGATTCCATTCAATTATCCTATTTACATTTGCTTGGACCACCCAAAGCTCTCCCCTCACTTCTCTGGCATTTATATCTTCTCTCTATCCTCCCATGATAGCTTAGCCAAGCTTTACATAGCCAAAAAGAGAACATAGCACAATTCAGGAGTTTTCCTAAATCACTCTTCCTCCTCTAAATTAATTGTCAATGAGCCTCCAAGAACATTTGCAGCAGCCAGTGATTGCTGAAGTGTTCACACACCCTGGTCACATTCCCTTTTTCCCAACTGCAGGGCCTTATTTCAGTAGCAGATAAAAGAACGAGGAGCTACTACTTCAGTCATACTTTACTGAAAGAACCCCCGGTCACTTGGGTGATCCTCTTATGGTTGGATCTGCTGGCTTTAATGGCAAGTTTGACCCAGCATAATGCATAGCAGGGCAAATGAAGGATGGAGCTCCAGTACTTTACATCCTTCCTCGCTGGTTATTTCCTCCAAGCTTTTATTTGCAAGTGAAGCCACAGAGACAACACAGCATCATGAGGAAAGCAAAATTGAATGTGAATCCTATTTTCTAAAAGCCATGTCTGGAAAACATCACTCGGGTCTTAATTTGGCGGGCATTGGAGGGTGGTGGCACAACAATGCTACAGACTACTACTTGGTGCCTGCTCTGCACAGGCACTTCAATTGCATGCTTGGGTAGCAGGTAATTTGATTTTGAATTTCAAGGCCTAATAAATTTAACAGAACTGAGTTGGAAAATCATGTGCACATAATACATAAATTAACATTGAAACTTTCAAAGTTACAATTTTAAAAGTCAAATTCATTTATTTAGGTAAAAAGGGTCAAAATATCCTGGCTCCCAGCAACTTTTATTTGTCAAGGCAGCTTTGGCATCTTCAACATTCCCATCTTGGCAAACACTTTTTAAGTGTATTACTAGTCATTAATAGTGACCAGTTAACGACCGTAGGTAATACTTTACTGAAAAACATTTAGCAGTGAAGTTTCAGAATATTCACCTCAGTGAATACACACAAGGAAAAATCGTCATGCTCCAGGAGACAGATGCTGCACTGGGACACAGGAAGCCTGCTGCTGGCTCTGCCACTGCCTTACAGCAGCCCACAGACATGTGACCTTGGGAAAGTTTTCAGATCTATCAAGATGAAAGATTCTAGAAGGAAACTTGTACATTATCTGCCTGTACTATAACCGTCTAGACCAGTGGTTCTCAACAACTGGTCCATGGACCAGCACCAGTCTCTGAGATCTGGGACAGTATAAGTCAGTGGTTCCCAACCTTTTCTCTGCTGTGGCTTAATTATTCTGAGGCACACCACCATATAATTGCCAAATAAACTGATGAATACTCATGAGCCTATCCAGAACTGAATAGTTTTTCAAAAATTCTGTGGCATACCTGCTCAGGCCTGATGGCATACCTGTGTGCCTTGGCACACTGGTTGGGAAACAACGGTAGAGGAAACCAGTCCCTGGTACTGAAAAGGTTTAGAAACACTGGTCTAGACTTAACTATCTGCTATTTGTTTCTGAGGGTCTAAACACTGAAAATTCAACTGAAATTTAAAAACAACTGAACAAGGATGAAGTCATGTCAGATATCAAAATACAGCTGACCACATTTTTAAAAGTGATATAGGTTTGTATTCTCCAAGAGTTACATATAAGCTTAACTTTGCTTCCCCGGCACTACTCTAAAGGCATGATGTTAAACAAGCACACATTTCTGCAGAATCAAGACCACAGCAATCACTGTATTTGTCTTTCAAGGACTTCCACAAATTGAGCTTCTCTAACTGCTGGACAACAAATTAAAAGTCAAGCATTCTTTTTTGGCTCTCTCTTCATCATTAGTAATAAGTACATTTTGATAAAACAATCCAACAGTTTTGTTGATGATTCAGAGCCCATAACAAAATCCAGGTCACTTATAGCAGCATTAATAAGCAGAACTAGTAAGAAAACATAGTAATGTACGTACATTGCCACTATTATGAAAAGTTGGTGCCATATTACGATTCATCATTTATTGCATATAAGCTACATAAAATATGGTGTGTTTCACTGTGTTTCAAAAGTCTCTAATGAGAATCCAAAAACACAAATACCAGCATAAGTCTCCGATACCTTATTTTGAAACAGAATCATTCACAGCCAGTTAAATCATCTTTACTCCATAGGATGTGTGTGTTTTGAAGAATACTAACCTAATCAGCCCTGGAATACTTAGCACTGATTCAAAAATCAAGAAGTCTTTGTAGTCTTTCTATAAGGCCAAGCCAAACAAATTCTCATCTTGTTTCTTCCTTCCCTCCTCCCAGAGTTCCAAATTACAAAATAACTTGTCACGTAAATAGCTGAATAAATGAAAAAGCCATGGCACATTGTGCATAGTGTTGTCAACTGCCCAAGATTGTCCTGGAGTTTGCAGAAACCCAAGATTAACCTTTAATTAAAATGTATGTCAAATGATGAAACCTTCAGGAATCCATCCAGCCAAAATTTGCAACCGTAATTGTGCAGAACTGAAAACATGGCTTCATATAAAACTGTCAATTTAAAATATTTGGATTGTGATAATTTGTCTGTATGTAGTTGGAATGCCATCCATCTCTTCTTGGAGAACACTCATGAGTACTGTCAGCAGAATTCATCTTTTGTGGTAGCAGCAGCAAAGGAAATGAACTGAATTACTCCAGTTCATTTTTGTGCTATTCTCCTCTAGCTTTCTCCAGTAGAAGAATCCTCAAAATAGAAGATGCCAACAATAAAAAAAAAACCTACTCCAGGAGGAAAATGACAAAAGGGCCTACAGCAAGATCAGTTGTCTAAGTAATTTAGTACAATTTGAGCAATAACTACCAATGTCTCCTTGATTTCTGTACCATCATAATTTGAAGTGCAGTCATTTCTGTATGATGCAAATAATCAGTTTATCATTAACACAATCAGACAAAAATAAACTCTTCCAATAATATTTACATTGGAATGTAATTGTGCAATAACCTTGTGACATTCATTGCAGGCAACTCTATCATCTGTAATGGAAGTTCAGACTTACAGATTAAAAAACCCTCCAAAATTAAATGGTTGAATTTTTCCCAAATTGAGAGCACTATCTATTTTACTTAAAATAAAGCTGCAGTAAGCCCCATTAAGATTTAAAAACAAATCAACATTTTAAGATAGTTAAATCAAGCTCCTAAATCTAGTGTAGCTAACATAGTTATTAAAGAACAACAAGCGCAAATTCTAAAATACAGGGAAGTGGCAATAAGATACGCATTGTCTGAACTGGCACATCTGATTGTCTAGACCAGGGGTCTCAAACTCAAATCACCATGAGGGCCGTATGAAGACTGGTAGAGTGCCGCATAAGGACTAGTACATTAGCCCGAGGGCCACACCACAGAAACCTTTTCATATAACTATATTGCAAATATCGGTAACAAGCGTCGTTGAGGGCCGCAGGAAATATCCTTAGGGGCCGCATGTTTGAGACCCCTGGTCTAGACTGTTCCATGCTTGGTATTCTCATGGTAGGAAGAGTGCCTTTTATTTCAATGACTTAGCCTATCAGCCCATCAACATACTCTACTCCACTGTCTCTTAAAGAATTAATAAAAGTTGAAACATACAAGTCAACAACCCTACAAGATTTGCTGAAGAAAATAAATGTTGCTCTGTTTTGCCAAGATAAGATCCTGGTATATCTATATTGTAGACTAATTATAGCTAACATATTTGGTGCGAATGAGGAAAAACTCTTTTAGATGCACATCAACTTCCCAATATGGGAACAGGAAGTGACTAACTAGACTTTAACAAAGGAAAAAACAATTTTGTCTTAATGCTAATTTAAACCTAATAAGCCACACAAAGCCAGGAATTATTGTGACACAGCAAGCTGAATGTCTCACCTCCACAGAAGGAAGGATGACTTACAAAGTGCTCCTTGATAAAAAAAAAAATACAGCATGTCTCAAACAAATAGTTAGAGGACTTCACTAAAAGAATATATTTTTTAACATCTTCTAACTAAATTTAGTGCTTACTTAAAAGAACCCTTTTTGTAGTGACTGTCACAGAATAAGCTAAATTTCATTTTAGATTTGTTTTCTGTGCTAAAACACTAAGGCTTGACTGGAACTTAACTAGATAGAACTATTGACATGAATTGTTGGCACAGATTTCAAAATGAAGGAACTTAACCGGGCTCACAAGGCTGATCCCCAAGTGAGGTAGCTAGTTATGGGCAAAGGGAGTGAGAAAAGGATTTTCAGTGTTGACCAGTCTCAGAAAAATATGACTTAAGTTGCCTAGGCACTGCTACGTAGGTATTTCCTTTTGTTGCAACTGTCAATGTTATCTCTTGCTCACAGTTTTTTCACATAGTAACTTACCTTGGCAGTGACCGTTTCTGAAAGTCTAGCTTCTTAAAAGCATTATGTTTTCCTCCAAATCCAAAGTATTTATATTCTTTAAAATGAGCAATGCAAATAGTTCTATGCATTTTTGCTATTATTAAAAAGAAAAATCAGGATACAAAATAACTACAAATACATTACATAAATAAGCTATCAAGACAGGTCAAACCCAAATCATATTTTCTTGAAACAGATGTTGTTAAAGCCCACAGCATATCTGGCCATCATATTCCTACATCCACTCATTAATTTAAAGCCCAAGGTGATTAGTCTTGTAGGATCCTTTTTAAAGTCTTAATTCTGTGGGAAGTCAGTGAAAATGGGAGACACACATACTGATCCCCAGTGTCTGAATCTTAACTGCTTTGATTTGCTGTTACACTGTGACCTGATCCTATGACTTACACTTCCCTGCATTTATTTTCCTCCTCATCTTCAAAGTGTGTGACAAAGTGGGATTTTCTCCCACAAAAGCTTATGCGATAAATAAATTTGTCAGTCTTAAGTGCCACAGGACTCCTTGTTCGTTTTACTGAACTAGACTAACACAGCTGCCCCTTTGGAATTTGGCAAGGATATTTTAGAGAGTCTTTGCTAGCACCTCAGTTTTAAACCAAAGGATTTTAGGGATCATCACATCAGGGGTACTGCATGGGGAGAAAGTTGCCTCTCGGGTAGCCAGGTTTTAAGCTATTTAGAGTTTTGTAAGTCAAAAAACATTTACATGCCAGTCTGAAAACTAATCAAAAACCAGTGGAGATTGTGGAGTAACATTACAATATGCTTCCTCCTGGAAGGGCCACCACTTATGTGGGAACAACACACTCACACAATTTTAAATGTCTGATTTGTCTTATGGTGTATTAAAATATTTGTATCTCAAGAGAAGAGGAATAACTAACTATGAGGTCCAAATAAAAAAGAAAATACAAGGTGCACAGAAGAATTCTATTTAAGTAACAACTTTATTGTAACTTGATGTGCTGAAATGCAAAAAAAAAAAATATTTTCAGCAACAAGATACAAAAAGTATTTCACCATTAACATCAGCTGCTAAAAAAAGCTGAATGGTTTGATGCAAGTGTTTACATATTGGAATCCTTTTAATCATTTCCACCTCAAAACAGATCTAAACCATTTCATTCCTAAAATAGGACTCTTACATTAAGCCTTCTTTCTGACATCTCAAAAACCAGGATTAGCTAGGTTACAGAGTGTGATGAAATCTACCAATGCAAACGCTTAAAAATAATGAATTCCTTTTCCAAACTAAGTCCATTTACTGCAAATGGAAGCCAGGCTGTGTGACTAATTTAGCTAGACTATAAACTACACGCCTACCATGAGATCAATGCCAGTTGAGAGAAAAAAAATTAATAGTCAATTTTAGTATTAATTAAAAGAAAGAATATTCAATTTGGGTAAAGTGTAGATGTTAACATTAGTTCTGATAGCTATAGTTTTAACTCACTTTGCGCTCTTGTATCTTTATAGCAATGGCCTTATTCTAGGAGGCCTTATGCTATCCCTAAACACAGTGGTGAGTTTCATTCTAAATATTTAAATCACTATGAGAATCAAATATATGAAGTGTAAGCATCAGATCTTTTGTGTTCACAGTTTCCACACTTCAGAACTCATAAAACAAACAAAAAAATCAATCTGTAACCGTACAGTCTGTAAGCCTTGCTAAAAGTTGTTTTTCTTTTTAAAGCATCATCCAAACAGTAAATTTGAGTTTAGGAACCAATTAAAACCAAGCAAAATATGGTGGGAGTTCAAATCAACTTGTGTTTATCTCAAGTCTAGTTATTTTTGTAGCAAACAGCATTTTCCTTGAGAACTTTAAAATACTTTTTAAAAAGATTTAATATCCTATTAATCTCTTATTCATTTTAAAGGTATCCTAGAAAAAGGCACTCTGTGTTCATACTTCAGCATGCAGTTAATGGACTACAAAACCTTTTTTTTTTTTTTTTAATTTTCTCTGTTCAAAGCTCCTCCACCATAGAAAAGGTTCAAGTGGAAAATTAGTAATTAGTTCTACCATCATTCCAACAGTGAATTGAGTGTGCAATGTTTAAAAAGACCACACAAAATCACACGCACAGAGAACACATGCAGGGTTTTCCCTAGAAAAGTCTGAAAATGGTGGCTCATGTATATTTAAAGGAATTGCATTAGAAAGCCAAACCATGACACTAACATTTTGTGCTCCAAATCCTTTAAACAGACTAAATAAATTTCCAGGATTTCTGTCTTTGGGCTGAAGCCTGCACTAGAGTTTTACACTTGCTAAACTTAAAATCGATCATTGTGGTTTTTAAAGGACACATTCTTGTGATGCAGAGAATACAAACAAAGGCTGACTCTAAAGAAGAAAGTTGATTTTACCAGCTATTTATTTGGGTCCAGTGAGAACACTGCATGTGGTTCACTAAGGTGAATAATTAGTGCCTTCACTTGAAAGTACAGCAATTTCTCTAAGGAGCTGACAAAACTTAAAATTATGATAATAAATAAAACCAAATATAAGATCAACTGTCATGATCTGCCATTACTGTAATGTATGGCATGCACACCCTTCCTGGAAAAATGGACATTTTTACAAATGTAGATATTCTTACAGCACAGTGTAAAACATTTTTGGTACAATGTGTGCTATTAAACTTCTTAAAAAATCTTCAGAACAAAATCCTTAAACTTTGCATTAGATTACTGTGCACTGTGAATTAGAACAAGCTGAATTGGACAACCATAATTATAGTATTAAATATTCAAGTCACTTGATAAATTAGAGCTGCACGTTTCAACAGTGAATTTGATCATGAGGAGTACAAATATATTAGTTCTAATTAGCTATATGCTGCAGCAAAAATGGCACTATTTTGAATGGAACAAGTGTCCTTATAAACCACAATGTAAAAATGCTTACAAAATCTTAATTTAGGTAAATATTTAAAGAAAAAATTGATTAAGGTTAAACTGCTTTATAAATATAGTTTAGTAAAATGCACCCTGTACCATTTAGATACTCATCTAAGAATACTTCTGATTTTATATTTAAAGTCAGCATAAAGATTTAGTTCAAACTGTGTGTGTGAACAACTGGAGGGTTTTTTGTTTTTTTTTGTTTTTTTAAATTAGGCTGAGCACTTCTTCCAATTTGTCTATGCTAAAGGTTTACTTGGTTGCAAAATATAAAAGTGTATCTACTTCACCCTCCAAAAACTTCATTAGGCTTCATTCTGAGAAATCTTAGACACTGGGGAGGTAAATCTTAAATTTCATTTTTCATGTAAGCCTATAGGAGAATTGAAGTTATCTGGATAATATGTTTATAAATGTAGTGAGCTCTCCTCCGATTCTCTACTGTTAAATGCAAATCTCACCAAACAACAAATATAGCGTACTCTCACCATTACAGTAACTTCATTTTGAATGTGTATTACTCAGACATTTCCTCCCCAAATGTAAACAAAGCTATCAAACACTGAAAATATTGGTATTAAAGCTAAGGTTCATATAATAAAGAACTGGCCCATGAGAAACAGTTTACAAATGTTTCATCCTTTTCACATTATGCAGAATTTCAATACCATCCACAATGCTAGTACAATGACTGAAATGCTAGAAAAAGCAAGTTTATGCTTGCAAACACCTTCTTGACATTTCAGGGAACTATTCCTGCTATTAGGTGTAACTTTCCCTGCTGTGAATGGAAACTGTACACGCATATTGAGTGGAGAACAGACCTGCTTCCAAAGTTTTGTCATTCACATGCCTTTCCCAAAAATTTGAAAATACTCAACAACAGATAGAAGAGGAGAGCTTTCAATATTCATGGTCTATTAAGTCTTCAAAGACATGCTTTTTTTGTTCATCATAACAAAACTAAATCTCATGTGGCCGTGGGTATCTTAAAATGTATTTAAAAAGTTACGCCACAATTACCTGTACCTCATTAAATCATCAAAAGCAAAATATACATGTACCACACAACATACAAAAGTTACACATGAAAAGTGCATATTCAGAATCCATTTGGCCCATTTCTTAAATTTACATTTGGTCATTCTACACATACTTTACTTTTCTATGTAGCCATACATGTGGGATATAAATAATTTTTCTTGAAATACAATACCATTCTCTCTTCACAGCAAAATCATTACCTCTCACCTTATGCTCCATTAAATGTAAACTAGTGATGGACCACAAAGAAACACAGGCAAAAGGTTTATTGTGTGTTTCTTTCTTTCTTTCTTTTTTTTTTTTAAGCATTTGTTGGACAGCTTTGACAGACACGCAATACGCATTACAAACTATATTGAAAATACATTTTTGGGCCAAACCATTGCATATTTGCCCCCACAATGAAAAATAAATTACGTTCAAAGCATATATTGCCATTTACAGCCTGTTGGCATCTTCTGAAGGTAAACCAGTTCTCCCTACACATAGTACTTGGACTAGGACACCGTATGTGTCTCCAGTTCAAGTGCTTCTAATGAGAATCTAATTGAAGCCTTCCCGTTAACATAGAACCAAACTATAATCTTCATTTTTATTTTGAAAATAATGGAAGATCCCTTTCAAAAATTAATCTTCAGTTATCAACTTTACTGCATTATGGAGCTAGTGCAATCCTGCATAGCCTAGTCAAAAAGACAAGGCACAATAAAAAAAAAATATATATATATATACATTTAGACTATATGGACTAGAGAGTCACTGAAGATAATTTAAGGCCTTTCAGTGAATTAGAGAGTAATCAGTCTAATTTAAAGCTGAGAATTAAACCATAAATTATCCAACTGAAAAGCAAACAATAGGCTTTTCCAGCTTCTGTTCTGTTGACAAAGATAACAAAAATTCTTTTTATGGTTTGTGAAAACACCTCTGGACATGGAGGAGTAGAGTCATTTCAGTCTCTTTAAAGTTCATGGAAGAGTTCATGATTGCTTTAGACGTTTGCGTGGAATGCCAAACTGTGGACACTGTGCGGATGCTAGTGCTCGAAAGGCCTCTGCTACTAAGTGAGGATGAGAGTGGATCATGGATTTCCAGCCTGCTGTTTCCATTATGTCTGTTGCTTGGCTGAAAACAAGAGTTACAAATAAGCACAGTTAAAATTTAGTACGTCTATAGAATGCTGAATCCTACAAAATCTGAATCTGGAAAATACTTAGAATAATTTGACAGGTGAAATACTATACTGATTATACTTGTATGGTGTTCAAAAATACCACCACATTCACTTATATTTTAAAGTGAAACTGCAGGTTAACTGGTAGAAATACATTTAAAATTGTTCTGTAATCAGGATTTTCCCCAGAATGAATTTATCTGTGCCGCACCTTCAACCAAGACTATAAACTAATTGTGTGGCAGTCTTCAAGAACAGTACCAACAGGTTTTGTATACCATTAAACAAACACAGAGTTTTGTGGCACTTTTAAAGACTAATTTATTTATTGCATGAGCTTTCATGGGAGAGAATCCCACTTCACCAGGCACTTTGAAGATGGAGAACTTACAATGTCTGACAAAATGGAATTTTCTCCCATGAAAGTTCATATGATAAATTAATTTGTTAGTCTTTAAAAGTGCCATAGGACTCCTTGTTTTGCTGAACTAGACTTAACACAGCCACCTCTTTGGAACTTGTATACCTGTTGCAATTCTTTACTGCTAAGCTCATTGGCTAACAGTACATGCTATACCTGAGAGACATATAGACATAAAACCCTTTTGTTTAAAGCAAAGGTTCCCTGAGAAACCTTTCAAAAGCTCTCACTTTGGAAGAAGGCAGGCCAGGCTCACTCAACTTCCTCCTCAAGACTCGCTTTACTTACATGAAAGCAGGCAACCATGGACAGCTAAGCTGTACAGCAGCACAGGATAGCTGATTTTTATTTCTTTATTTTTTAAAGTTGTCATTCTAGATGACTTGGAATAGTCAAGCTGTGTACAGCTAACCTTAGTAATTTGTGATTTTAGGTTCTTACACTGATGTTCAGCACTAGAAATAACTCTGTCACCCTATTTGTCCCCCTCTCTTTCCTGCTTATCTCACTTATTTGTTGCCTCTTCCTTCAAATTAAATAAAAAGGAGAACTCTTTGGACAGATACTGTGTCTGCTGGTGTATTTGCAGGGTCCTGATCCTGGCTGGAGCCTTTGCATGCTGTCATAACATAAAGCAGCAGATCCTCTTCCTCATCTATATTCCAGCCTACCCTAGCTGCTCTCTATTCCAGCTACACTGGAGCAGGGGCTCTTACTTTGCCACAGACTTCATGGCTGCAAAGAGAAACTTGGCATGTCCCTGTACCAAGTGGGGAAACAATATTGGCTTATGTTGACTCCTTCTGGCAGAGGGCAGGCAAGCCTCAGCCATTCTTCTCTGTGGAAGGAAAAGTAAAGTGGGGCTAGAGCCGCTGGGAAGCATCTCCCAAAAAGGCAGGCTGTTGCTGCTGCAGCTTCACTTCAGCAGCAATCAACAGTTATCTCAATGCTGCAAGAATGAAGGTGGCATCATTGTTTACAAAGGATGCCCTCCGCTGATGAGCAGACTATGCCAGGGGATTAAAAACAAACCCACTAGTCACAGCAGAGTATGACTCTCTGTATGAAGGATGTACTATTGTGCAGAAACAGATAAGCTGAAACTTCGAGCATTATTTCACTTACTTGCTATTCCAGTTTTTCCCATCTTTACACCCAAGTTGTCTAAGAACACTGCACCTGTGATAGTGGAAGTGACACAAAAATATTTAGCAGGAAGTCATATTTAAGAAGAGATATTCAAGGCACAATTTTAAGTGTAATAAAGAAACAGCACTTGCCTGTTAATAAAATCTATTGCTTGTGCTTTCAACTGTTCTGCGCTGTGCAAATCTGCGAGGATAAGAATGTCAGCAACGTTTTCTACTGAGAGGTTACTACAGAGTGCCTCTTCACACATGACCTTCAGCCGCTCCAGTGCATACTAATGAAAGAAAAAACTATACTAATCATTCTTCACACTTATTCTTCCTGCTGTAGTCTGTAAAGTACAAACAAACCTAGAAAACTTTTTGGCCCAATCCTATGAAGTGCTTAGTATCATTCCTCAGGGTTAACTGATGTCCCTCAGAGGAGAATTATTAAAACTACAAAATCAAAATTCATTCTTGAACATTGTGCTTCCTCCCCTATACTACCATGAAGAAAAGCTGAAGACAAAAATATTATTTAAATATTAAGATAATAGGAACTGCAACACCAGATCAGACCCCTGATTCAAGTATCCAGTAACATTTGACAGTGGTCAGTTCCTGATATTTTAGATGATGGCACAAGAAACTGCACAGAGGAACATTAAGAAAAATTTCACTAGAGGAGAAGGTTCTCCCTAACCCCTGCCAGAGATTTCTTACTCCCTGACCTAGACAGAATATTTAAAAATTACATTATTAGCCATACAAATCTTTTAAAAGCCTCCTAACATTTTACCCTCAATGGTGTATTGTGGCAATGAGTTCCAAATGCTAATTGGGCATGAGTCCAAAAGAATCCTGGTCAGTTATAAATGTGTTGTTTCATAAAGTTCAATAATTCTTGTACTAATTAAAGGAGTGAAGAATAAGGAGTACCCAATTTCCCTCTCTAAAGCTTTCCTTTTTAATAGATCTTTAATACTGCACTCTCCTCTGTCAGGGCCCTAGTACAATAGGTATTATGCAAATAAATCCATCACTTTATGACCTTAAAGAATCCCAAACCTGAATCCCATAATATGGAGTTTTCTTCTGTGTCTCTAATCATTGTCTTTTCTCATCTCTGATGCTCTCAAGTATCTGCTATAGCTTTGAGCTAGAGTGACTAGAACTGAACCCAGCTCTCTAGGTAAAAGCGTTTGCATGCTGATTTGTAAAAGAATGCATTTTCTACTGCATACTATATACATATTAACATTATTTGCTTTCTGACCACTGTTGCACACTGAGCACATTTTCATTAAGCTGTAGTTAAAATCACTCAGATCTTTTTCTGTGTGGTTGCTTAATTTAGAACCCATCATTGGTACAAGCAATTCCAAAATCAACATGACAAACTCAGAAACAATCATTGCATAAAAATACTGAAGTTGCCACATGCTTTACTGTAAATCAAATATAAATTAAAAGTATCTATACAAGGGAAAACTCCACTGCTTTATTCCCTAGCAAAATTTCTCTATTCTCAAAGTAAATTATTTGTTTATTTTAGATCTCTTGTTGCACTTTTCTCTAGAATGTTTCTATTTTGATTACATAAATAAGAGGCAGTTAGCTCCCCCGTCTTCAAAGTGTCTGATGAAGTAGGATTTTCTGCCATGAAAGCTCATGTGACAGATAAATCTGTTAAAGTGCTACAGGACTCCTTGCTTCTTTTGCTGACCTAGACTAACATGGCTGCCCCTTTGGAATGATTTCATACAGTAGCTTAATAGAGTCGCATTTCTAACACTGCAAAACTACTTTCTTGGACTATTTGTCCTTCAGAAGAACGGCAAAGTAAGCAGCCCCTGGCAGTTTCTAGCTATTACACCCACTGTATTTAGCAATCTTGCATTGGATAAAAGTCTTCATTCATAGACATACCACATCTCCAGGTCTCTACACTCTTGAGTGCCTTTAACATCTGTCTTAGACTCAATGAGATCTCAAATATGAGGCACTGTCAGAGAAAGTTATGAGAAGAGAACTAAACGCCTGCATCATCAAAACCCAAATAGCAGTAATTCAGTAGTTTGGAAGGAATTTAAGAATCAAATTTTTGACAATTTTAGCCACCAAGGGGCAGTCAGTGTTGTATGTATGTTAAAGAAGGTACTCAGGTTGATAATGGACGTTACAAACCTTACTTTAGCATCAGGGAAATTACCAAGATATAATTTCAGATGAGTATAATATAATGAAAAGAATCAATGCAGCCTCCACAGGGGGAAAAAAATCTGCCTCTATAACCCATTAAGAGTCTTTGTGCATAGCCAACCAAACAGCTGGTGAAGGACTTGGTAACAACTATATTATCCGGCATGACAACAGATAAAATGTGGACACATCTAAGGTAATGCACCTTGAAAAGAACAAAGTGAACAGTTCACATATGGCTGGCTTTTAAACTGTCTGAAGCCACTCTGAAGAAGACAACTAAGCCTTCACAGTGGACAGCTAGATGAAATTTCAGATTAATGTGCAATAGCAGTGGAAAGAACAAAGATGATATTAACCTGTATTTTTAAAAGATTTTGGAATAGTACGTTAGGTGAATCAGCTCACCATGAATACTGTGTTATGGTTTAATCCCTCCATTTCAAGAAGGGCAGAGCAGGAGGAGGAACATTTCAGAGGAACAGTGGAAATATTTAAAGGATAGGCTTAAAGGACAAATATTTAAAGTTAAGAATTCAGTACAAGTGCAGATCGGAACTTCTGAGGTTAGTGAGAAACAAAAAGATGACCAAGTGATAGAAGTAGTAATGCTTTAGAGAAGGTGGTCTTCTCTTCCTATTTATCCCATCTTGTAATACAGAGATCATGGAGAAACTTTGGTCAATACTGGTTTTCTAAAGGATATTTATAATCCCCTTTTCCCCCAATTTCTTCAGAAGAGTCTCAGTGGTATATAGTTCTAACAGCCATGGAAGGTTTTTATATGTTTCTCATCTTTCCATCACTCAAAAATCTGTCCCCCATCCCTTCAGCCACTCTTTTTCTTGTATTTGTTGGCGCATCTGTTGTTGCTTATTTTTCTTAGATGTCAATTAAGATAGTACTTATACAGTTCAAAATATGCATTGTCTGAAAAGGAATTTTTGAAACAATAATTCTGAGGACTTTAAGAGCTAATTACTTACTTTGTCTGCAGCTGCCAACAAGCTGTCAGCCATTTTGTCAAGGTTTGGTGCTTTCCCTGTGTAAATGAATCTCATCATTTCTTTAAAAACCTCAGGGTCTACATCATTTATTTCTACACGATTCTGTTGCAAAAAAACAAAAAAAGGAAAACCATAATATTTACAATTCTGGAGTAAAAATGTAAAAAACTTCACTTGGTTTGCATATTACAACTTTTAGTTTCATAATGATCATACTGAAACCTTACAAAGTTAAATTGGCACTTTCTAGATTCACTTACAGACTTACAGTCAAGCTCCTCTTTTGCCAGAAGCTCTACTGTGTAGTCAGACAGACATCACAGCTCTTTTCAGAAGTGGCTAGATTTATACAGAATCTGCAGTGCAAAAGTTATCTTAAAATATATACAGAGAATCCTAAATATGTTCTTCTGCAATGGTTCCCAATCTGTAGCAGGGGTAATGGCAAAGCACTCCACCTGGGTCCCCAGGTGCTGGGATCCCTACTGGAGCCAGAGGCAGGGAGCACTTGCCTTCAGTCTCCCTGGCTGCAGAGGGGAACCACTGCCTAGGAACGTAGGAGGAGCACACAGGGCTATAGAGGCGCATCTTTTCCCTGCTGCAGCCAGGGAAATGGGGGATCAGCGAGGAAGCAGCCTTCTTGCTGAACTCTTTCCAAGGGGCTGCTGTGGGGGGGTTAGGAGCTACTGACAAACTGTTGGTGCTTCAGCATTCTAAAAATTATATCTGGTTCCCAGCCTTTCTGGCCTGAGGCCCACACTGGTCTATGGAATTAAAAAAAACCACATCCTGGCCTGGATTAAAATCCATCCGTGTTCTTTGGAACAGCAGAGACTATGACTGGCTAGGCAGCAGTTCTGCAGAAATGGACCTGAGAGTTACAGTGGACAAGCAGCTGGATACGAGTCAAGTGTGCCCTTGTTGCCAAGAAGGTAATGACCTACGGAGTTGCATTAGTAGGAGCACTGCCAGCAGATTGAGGGAAGTGATTATTCCCTGGTATGTGGCACTGGTGAGGCCACATTTGGAGTAGTGTGTTCAGCCTTGGGCCCTCATTACAAAAAGCATGAGGACGTACTGGAGAGAGTCCAGCAGAGGGGAACAAAAATGATTAAGGGGCTAGCACATGTGACCAATGAGGAGAGGCTAAGGAAACTAGGCTTGTTTAGTCTGCAGAAGAAAAGAATGAGGGGGATTTGGTAGCAGCCTTTAGCTACCTGAAATGGAGGTTCCAGGAAGGACGAAACTAGGCTATTCTCAGTGGAAGGACATGCCAGAACCAGGAGCAATGGTCTCAAGTTGCAGCGGAGGAGGTCTAGTTTGGATATTAGGAAAAACTTTTTCAACAGGAGGGCAGTGAAACACCAGAATGGGTTACTGCTGGAGCCTCCATCCTTAGAGATTTTTAAGGTACAGCTTTTGACAAAGCCCCAGCTGGGATGATTAAGTTGGGGTTGGCCCTGCTTTGTGCAGAGCGCTAGACTGCATGACTTTCTGAGATCCCTTCCAACTCTAATATTTCATGAGTTCTGAAGAGAACAAAACGCTTACCAAGAAGCAGACAAGAAAATGAGCCTTTGTCTCATTTAATAGGGCCAATTTGTTCTGAAAGTATTTCTTAAGAGAGGCCTGGCAAAGATTCTATTTGTACCTCACCTGAATCCCACAGTTTAGGGCCCTCCATTTAGAAAGGCCTTTCCCTGGTCTTTGCAAGTTAGAACCTGAATTCCATCAGCATCCCTAAATACAGCTGTTGCAGTAGGATAGGGTGTTGAGACACAGGCTGTAAAAAGACAAAGACTAGGATCTTGAAATGGATGCAGAATTGAAAAGGCCATTATGCATTTTGAAGAGGCTGTAGTATTCAGGAGTATGGGGTCCTCACCTGTGGGATTCACTTACAAGAGGAAGCATCATTGTACCTGCAGGACTCCAAGTCAGAGCCGAGAACCCGCAGTGAAAGTGAGAGCTGCCCATCAAAAATCCTTTGGGATCTGACCAAGAGCAAAGCATGAATCTACATTAATGAAATTCCACCTACTGCTGCGGCACCATGCAAGTTCTTAAGAGCAGTGTTAAAAACAGAATTATACTATAAGCACAGGTCTGAGCTGTGTGTAGCCCTATAAGCACAGACTTGTGTATACCAAGGCTCAATGAGGCAAAATAATTTTACAAGTAACCCTAATATTACCAGAGACTTTCTCTATCATCTTCATGAAATCCACATCTCATCCCATTTCTCACACTCAATGACGGTTTAGTTGAAAATCCTCATGAACATTAAAAGCGGTCAGTGATAGTCACAAAAAAATCTGTAGTTTTGTTTGGTTGTTTTGTTTTGTTCTTGAGACGATCCAGCTCCGTGGCCTTTCACAGCTGCATTCTTATTTAGGTGGCCTGGCTCAAAATCTTACTTCCCATGTATGTTAAGTAAGGAAAAAGCTTGTAGCCAACTACATTAGCTCAGTTTCTTCGCTCAACAAGCTTGAGCTGCTGTTGTTTCCGCCAGACAGTCCACCTGGCTAGTCAATGTTTATGGTTCTCCATACACTACATGGCTACAAGCTGGATCCTCTCCTGAGTTCCTGCTCCCTAACTACATGAACCAGGGTAGAGCGCATGTCCTGTAATCTAGTTAAAAACCTCTGTGGTGAAAACTGGAGAGCAAGGGGTAACTGCAGGAAGTCCCAATAGAGCAGGGAGACAGAAAATAAGAAAACCTTTCAGGCAAAATGGTGAATTCCATGTCATGTGGAAAAATACCACGTTGGGCAATGAAATCACTGAGTCCATCGGTCAGTAACTGACGAAGGGAACATTCACACCTTTTATATCTATTGTTAGAGGCTCGCTGCAAACCCAAGAAAAAAAATACTACATCATTTTGTGCTTTGCTCATATTTTTAATGTTATCTTCACACCTATAAAGGCTGGAATAAGAACTGAAATTTTAGTACCTAATATTGCTCCAAGGCTGAAATCTATTGCAAGTTCTATAGCTGAAGAACTATGGAATACACAAGGTTAGGACTATAAAAATTGAGATGTGTCATCTAATAGGGATTACAAGGGTTATAAGGAAATGTCACAGGTAGAATAGTACTGGAATAGTTTAGTCATTATCTATAGGACAGATAAAAGGAGGAGTTATTGGAGATTTTTTGATAACTAGCATGCGACTGCTTCTAGAGAATACTTCCCCTTCCTAGACTTTCAAATTTTTTAACTTGCCTTTTCTTGAGAATGTGATGACATTCAAGTAGTAGCCCCATGATTTCTCTCATTGCATTTAGAACCTGTGCTTGCAAAGCTAACCCAGAGTAGGCAGGATAGTCACCTATTCTGCACTAGCTTCCCAGTTCTATGGTACCAGAGAGGTATTCTTTTCCACAAAATAGGTAGATGGTTCCTCACTGTAGGAGCCCCTAAGAATGTGAAGAAGTCTAAACTGATCAAATCCCTGGTGATTGTTTTTATGGACCAAGTGTTTGTGAAATCTGTGGATGAAGAGAAGGACATCAGTCTTCCTCATTCAAAGCTTCAATGCAAAGTTAATTTGAGTTATAACTCTAACCCTAACTCTAGTCATGTTGAAACAGAAAATCTCTTAACTCAAGTGTGGTGGTGGTTTTAACTCTACCTGAATGTCTTCTAAGAGACAAAGGCTACAGCTGAAATGAGGGCAACTCGCCAGTTGATAATACAAATCACTAGTACAGATGCACGCTAGCTCCACTTGAATGCCACTAGTTTTCTAGGGTCTTCCCACAATTCCACTCATATGTTCAGAGCGGACAGGCAAGTTTTCACAATTCATTGGGAAACAACTCAAGAGCAGCTCATCACACTGCAGCACAAAGTACCAGGGGTTATGCCTGCCAGGAGTCTTAGTACTACACATGAGTGAAGCAAGAGCATGGACAGAGCCGCTCAAAAGCAATTTTATAACATGACCACTCATTTGAGCTACATTAGCTTGACAGAGAGGATAGCTTGAGTTATTTACACAGGATGCTGTCAATTCAATGTTACCTTAACATAACTTTTCCATGCCAGTCAAGTACTCACTTTAACCCCATCAAACCAAAAAGTACAACTGAGTTTTCTTTAAATTCTTCTTTGGAAACAAAGTGAACGGCAAGCTAAACTTTCAGTAATGCTTACCTTTTTGCTTTCTTCCATTTCATGTTCAAACATTGCATTAAAAACTGGTGAACGAGCTACAACAAAAGAATTAAACATTAACGACAATTAAATAGCAGGATTTTTACATTTTTATTTAAAAACAAAACAAAACTGTTGCAATACAAAAGTAGAAAGTACCTGCAAGGACAGACTTATGAGCTTTGAATTCTTGTCCTCCTACATAAAAACTGCAATCTGTAAATCTTGTTGTTTCCCATAGATTTCCTAAATCTTCTGCTAGTCGACATCCAGGTACCTTCAAAGTGTTTGTATTAGACTGTCCTGATATATTTACAGAGTCTTGGACCACGCTTACCTAACAGAAAACCACAGCAAGATAGAAACTCCTTCATAACTGAACACCAGCAATCATTAAATCATAGCACTTATGGTAGAACTTGAACAATTCTTAGACAAAGCAAGAATATGTTTGGCTTTTCTGTCTCTAAACCACAACCCTAAATCAGTCAAAATGCAACAGTGGAAGAGACTCTTCATGCATCTGAGAAGTAAACACGTTAGTAAACAACACTAAAAGGCTCTCCCTTTACTGAATTCAAATGGATTATGTGAGCACAGAAGTAGAATTTCATAAATGTGATTCTGGGTGGCTTTTATTATTAAATTACCTCATATGAGTCAAAATTAACTTGAACAATTTTTTTTTTTTAAAGTTGTAGACCGATAAAGCAAATCAACTAGATACGAGGAACATGCAGCCCTTTCATTATTCGCTTGCCAGTGCCCCACTGGGGAAGAAATCAAATGTGGCTACTTTCCTCTTCAAGAGATCAAAAGTGGTTGTGCCAACCTCCAAATCAGAAGATTTATTTCCTTCACTGCATAGGTGAAGTGACCCTATGAGAGCAGTTCTCTATCCATGAATGCCGCCTAGGGGTTGAACAACCCAAAGTCCCCTCTACAGCACCACTGCCTGAGCCATCTATTGATTACTCTTATCTTGCCTTAGTTCCCCTCCCCTATGGACAGGTAGCATCCCCAAGAAGATTCTGAATAATTTCTGAAGCAACTGAGCCTCAGTTTCTTTAAACGTCTTCCCCAGCATGGCAGAGTGTCCTTTGGTGCACTTTAGTGGGAAACTAGCACCACTATTTGTTCCCATGTGAAGGACAATCAGCAGATTCTTCTCTGCCCCACTAGGATCCCCGTCAGCCTCAAGTCTAAATCCTACTTTTAGCAGACAGTACCCTTTTTGTGCTCCAGGTCAACTCTGGTAGCAGGCATGTTTATTGGTCTGAGGAGTCAACAATCATATAGACCAGCTTCTTCCTTGTGTTGATGTGATTTTCCAGCCTTCCTCTTATTCCTTCTGGCTGCAAGTCTTCTTGTCTTTTGTATTCTCTTGTAATCTTATGGATACTCTCTACGGCCTCCCTACACCTCCCACCCCTGCTCTATTATTTGCCACCACTGCAGGAGACAGAATATGGGAGCTCTACTTCCCAGCATATTGGAGACAGCAACTGCTGGCCATAGCAGGCCTCCAGGCAACAAACTGTGTTTTACTGTAAACTTTTGAGGGCAAAGATGGTTTCTTATGCATCTACATAGTGCCCAGAGCAATACAACTCTTTCATCTTAAAACACAGCTAGAAGTATTGGCTAATCCTTAAATAAACCTTAAACTTACTTATGAAACTGACCTGATCTCAAATTTGACTATACCACATTTCTGCAATTGTAGTCCTATTCTTCTTCAAAAAGTACACTGTGACTATGACTAAATTCTGGAAATGCAACTTGTGCACAATTTTCAATTTGTCTCCTAAAAGTGAATGGTTTGTGCATATGGTATTCAGACATGCTAGTGTTATTTGGTTACAAAAACTTGAAACAGTCTTAAATGCAAACATGTACTGAGCTCTAAAATGCCTGTTACTACTTGTCAACAAGGAGCAATTTAAATCAATATTTAAATACTTTTTTTAAAAATCAAAATTTAACTTGATTGAGACTTTATTAAACTAATTAGATAATTTTGATACTGTAACAAGAAGTTTATATTAATTAAATTGCAATTTTTTTTAATGCCAGTCAAGGTAGAGTTTTCTGTTTAAATTTTATAAATTCACAAAGGCAAAAATGGAAATATTGAAAATTAAGGCACTAATCCCACAAACACAGCAGGTACATGAAATTACTTACAGGAATAATCCCATTGACTTCAGAGGGCTTAAGGTTCAGAATATTACAGAACATAAATATTTATAGCAGCAGTGACTAAATTTGCATTTTTTTTAAATTAAAATTTGTGATAAAATCTTGGTTATTTTCAAAACAAAGTTGCTCCAAAGTGAATAATAAAAATTGATTTACACTTTCAATACACACACACACACACACACACACACACACACACACACTTTTTCTTGTTTGAAAAAAGTAAATGCACCACCATGACAACAGGATCCTATAGCCAGATTCCAAACCCATATTTAGGAATCCTGGGTTGGATTTTCACAAGCACCTACACATTTCAATGGCACACTGTTTTCAAACTTCAATCCTGATGGAGGAATATGGCCCAATGAAGCATTTCAGCTTCTTTGACTTGGGGAAAGTCAGCATGTCAGATGATGAGGTTGGCTGCACATACAAGTACAGGCCACTTGTTGTTCTGTTGTGTTTCAGTTTTTGCTGTTCTCACAGTAAGACTGTGAATGAGGCCCTAGACTTCCTTCCTTCAGAACAGTTTCACAATTAAAGTTCTAAGCTTCTCAGGAAGAAAAAACTCTCTATAAAATTTTAAATTCTACTGTTGAAAGAATTCATCTCTATTAGTACTTTAAGAGTACAAAATAGAAAGAAACTAAAGAATGTGTTTGAATAAAGTTTAAATTTAAAAAAATAAAAAATTAATTGAAGTCAGGCTTTTTATTCATCCTGCTACTTGTCAGTGGTGACTCAGCTTGATAAGCTGCTGAACATAGCCCTGCTTAGCTGTTTGTCATTTTACTCTTTGTTGTCACTGAAATCATAATCATAGCACCATATCCTGCTGATCACAGGAACATTCTGCAGCATACTGCAAGAGGCATGCCTGTGTGTAGCACTCTCATTAACTCTGAAATAGGCTGAATAATTTACCTCCAGCCTGCAGGAACGTAGGAAGTGTGAGACGGTCTCACTTCTTGATTAGGAGAACTGGAACCCTATGAACTGACCCCTCTTGAAAACCCAGGCTAGGTCTATCTACTAATGTGGTTCAAACTGTACATACAATATGTTCACTTACTGCCAGCAAAAAGTTGCTATTATCCAACAGATGTTAATGCGCAGCAGACAGGTTTGTGGGGCTCAAGCTAGGAAAGGACGTGCTGAGACATGCCTTCTGTAGCTGCAGATTTGTAAAGGGAAACCATGCCTCAGTAAAGCTGTATTAACTTTTCTCCAACATATTGTGTTTATTTCTGTGTCTGATGATTCAGTTCTTTACTACAATGTTGATTAATTTGTCAGGTACTGAAGTGAGGTTTACTGGCCTGTAACTGCCAGGATCACCTCTGTAACCTTTTTTAAAAATTGGCATTGCATTAGCTGTCCTCCAGTAATTTGGTACTGAGACTGATTTAAACAAAAGGTTATGTATTACACTTAGCAGTTCTGCAATTATATACTTAAGTCCTTTCAGAACACTTGGGTGAACACCTCATGACTTAATTGTTTAATATATCAATTTGTTTCAAACCCTATTCTATTGCACCTCAATCTGGAAGAGGTTCTCAAATCTGTCACCTCCCCCTGTGCTGTGGGAGGCAGCAGAAGGGGACCTTGACTGCTAGGGACCCATGGAGCCACATACTCTCTTTCTCCTTACAGGTTGTAGACAGAGAAACCATGCAGCTCTGCAGACCCACAAAATACTCTTGGCTCCATGAGGAACCCCCGGTACCTGGATTGCAGTCTCGCTCCCCAATGCTGCCATGCTCACAGTCTTCCTATCAAGTTGCAGCACCAGAAATCGTTTTTTCTTCTGGGGGGGGGGTGTACCCGAAATGGGTGAAGGTGCAAGCTACCCAGCCCCTTACCTCGCATGCTGTCATCAGGTGCAGGCAATTTTGTTAGGCTGCAGTCAGGAATGGATGTGCGAAGCACAGGCACTTCTTTCCCTGTTTGCACCCCTGCAAACCTGCCTGTGGCCATGTCCTTTGCTTCCTAAAAAAGTTCTCAGTACATGGCAAGTGACTGCAAATATCCAAATCCCACTAGCATTAAAATCAAAGAGATGGGATTGGTCCCTGGCAAAGCGTTGCTATTTAATCGGATGTTGTCTATATCAGGATTATTATAAAGCAGTACCTACTGCATATCAATGTAGTTTAGAGGTAGTAATTACAGATTTTTGGCTAGGACTAATCTCTAAGACGATGCATAAGTGATGAAAAATAAGGGACGTGGATTTCATTCTTAAAAAATTGTCATTTGTAGGTGGGTTCCTTTGTCACAGGGCTTCAAAACAGTACAAAAATCATTTAGCTTAAGAGCTACAACAGCATAGAGAAATGAGAATGGTTTAAACTGGTTTTTTATCTTAATTATATGGCCTTTGCTTGGGTGTTAGAACAAGAGATTTTCACAAATGTATTGTACACTACCAGATGTGATGCTTCCTTCTGCCATTAAAGGCAGAATATTTCTAATATTATTAGCCAATGATATTTTGAAAAAATGGAGAATTTTAAAATGGACCAAATTTGTTCTAATAAATAAAAGATCTGAACTGAATTATTAGATTTACCAGTTTCTTAACAGAACAGATAAGCCTTAGATAAGTCTCCTATGTTCAGAATTGTATATTTGTTTTACCTTTAAAATTATGTACTGCAAGTCAATTTCAGATATAAATATCTGCTAAAACTAGTTCACTGTAAATCATTTGAAACTGGATGGGTTTCTAAAAGAGCTCAGGAAGACCCTTGCATAAGGTATTTATTACATTTGCTTTTATGAACTGTATTCAGAATAAAACCATCATGAAGCTAATTTAACTTGTCCATCTAAGTGAAAATAAGATGCACTATATTTGCACTATATAGTCTCAGGGGCCACATTTCAATTATTCTTTCTACACAACATAATGACACATAATTAAGTTGTAATCTTGCAAGACAATTTTACACATTTCCTGTAAATATATAGATCAAAGCAAACTTATTAGTACTTAAGGCATCTATCATCCCCCTAAGCCACTAATCAGTCCATGGCAGCAGCGATAACCTGCCAATGTATGTTTAATACCAGACACACTGAGAGCACAATCTTCTCCAGTTTCCATTTTTAAAAAGTCATAAGCTGTCTTACTCGATTTTTGTAAGACAATTTAGGCTACTGGCATATTTATCATCATTTATATTTTATGTCTTCCTACATTTTCTCCATACAGCTAAAATTCACTCCATCATACACACAGTAAGAACATGGCAGTTTATTCTGCCCTACTTTAAGTAATCTGCACATTTGTTCAGACTGCACTGTTACAAAAAGGAACAAGTTATGCAACTATTATGTAGGCTAAAATCCAAAAGACTGAAGGGTACAAGTACAGTAGATTGCTTTTAAAAGTTAGATATTTATTTTAATTCCCTTTCATGAGTAGGAGTTGCAGTAGGAACCTTACCATTGGATGAGAAATTAAGACAGTTACTCACTAAAGAACTGATGCCCATTTTACTTGAGAACTCCCTCGCTTGCTAAAATGTAACAGTCATGAATGTAGTACTGTTTCCTTTTGACATTTAGCTTGTTTTCTAGCAGTGGTTCCCAACCTTTTCTCTGCTGTGGCACACCTTGATACTTTAATTATTTTGAGGCACATCATATAGTCTCCAAACAAGCTCATGAATATTCACAAGCCAATCCAGAACTTTGTGTAGTTTTTCAAAAAATTTGATGACACACCTTCTCAGGCCTGAGGGCACACCCTGTGTGGCACAGCACACTGGTTGGGAAACACTGTTTTATAGCAATGTAGGGTCAGTAGGCATTTCTGATCTCATGGAGAACAGTCTGATTGTTCTTCTAAATAGATGGTGTTTTACTCGTAAGAGCTACCTTAATATACTTCAAGTTCTACATATGTCAGGTATATCAACCACCTTTTGTATAAGAAGCTCTATAGCTCATTCCCTTGTTATTCGAAGCACAATACGCTCATTGTAGTAAGATCATAATCTGTCTGGTATTCAGAACATACATATCAAATACAAATAAAACCTATTTGCTTAGATTTTAATTGCTATTTTAATTAGTAAAAAACCCATACCAACCTCACAAAATAATGTAAGCTTGTCATCGGGTAGCAAACCATTCGCTTCATCAAGTAAAAAATCTCTTCGGATAAATTTTTTAAAACCCCAATCCTTTCCTTGCACAAATCGATATGCTCTTTGGCTTTCTGGTAAAAAAAACAAAAACAAAAACAAAAAAACAAAAAAACAAAAAAACCCAAAAGATAAACAAAACAGGTATGTTCAAATAAATCATTTTGTTAAACAGAAAGCTAACAATGGGCAAAATGAGTTTAAAAAAAATCAATATTGACAAAGTTTAAGACTTGATTTAATTTCAGTCATGTATTTTGTCATTAACTACTAGCAAATTTGTGCAGTCATTCAAGTTGGCTGGGAAATTTTTCCCCCTCTCAGTCAGTTCTGATTATTCAAAACCAAAACTGTCTGTGAGCAACTGTTGGTTTTAATAAATTTTTTGAAAAAGTTTTGAAATTGTCAATTTGTTTTGATGTTTTCTAAACAAAAAGTCCTGTTTTTCAGATCAAAATTACTTCATTTAAAAACATATTTTATAGTAACAAAATATAAAAAGAGTTGTGCTGATTTGATGTCTCACCTGACCGAATCTGATTTTCGGTTAGTGACATTTTTCAAGATTTTAACTTTTTCTCCCTTTTGGATCAGGAAGATTTTCAAAATCTTGAATATAAAAATGCAAGTTTTTTATGTTACAGTTATATATCTACTGCAGTCAAATTGCAGGTGTGTCACTGAGTTAATGAAGGTACAATATAGTGTGCAGAACATTTATTACTGGGTATAATGCTCAAGTAAGAACTCAGCATGCCTCTCAGAAACTATATTGAGTTTGTAGGACTGGCAGTTGGAGAAGCAATCTTTTACCTGCAAAATGACAATACAATGTGAACCAGAGAAACGAACATGGAAACTGTCACATACCACTTTTCACTTTAATATTAGTTATCTTTCTAAAGACGCTAAAGATCAGAGTATGTGTAAGCCAAATTTATTCACTTTGGTAAACATTATGACAAAAAAGATTACCTAGATCTTATTTATTTGTGTATCAGGCACCTTAATTGTTTTAATAATCAAGCCCTTTAGTAAATTACATGCTAAAAACACTAAGTTATTCAAATTGCAAAGACAAGCACTTGAAAATGAGGAAATACCATAAATAAGGCTCCATTTATGTATACCCAAGGGCAACTGGAATTTTCCCTCCTGGACATTATTATATAGTCTTTAGTTACACAATCACATACTATTGTTCCCCCATAGGACCATGTCCCATTCAATGCATACAGCAGTTACTCAATATTTTTTAGTTTGCTGTCCAATTTCTTGTTTACTGCAACATCAAAAACCTGCACTAAATACGAAGTTATTCATTTCTTCATGGCCTTTTTCAGGGTGCCTACCACACAAGCACCTCAAAGCCTCAAATTTAAATACCTTCACATTTTCTCTAGAACCCCTATTTCAGATGCAGAGAAACAGACAAACCATTTGAATTGCCAACGGCTATATAGTGAATCAGCAGAACAAGGACTAGAATTCATGGTTTCCTGAATCTCAACAACATACTCATGCCCATGCAACCTTAATTTTGGTTTTTCCTGGCTTTTGAGTGATAGGATTTGCAATCTAAGTAACTTACTTTTGACAGTTTTCAATGTACTTTAGCTTTGGAAACAACAACAACAAAAAAAAACCCACGCCAAAAAAATGTCTATTGTGACAACAAGCTATAACTTATCATGCCTTATCAAGAGTCCAAATCCTGAGGTTTAAGCGCTACAACACAGACATCTATTAAATGAGCTATAGGATGAATTGCAGGAGCTGGCAAGAGTGTTAATCTCTGAATGAGAAAACAGGACGATGACACATGCCACACCAGTGCTATCTGTCTGTATGAGAACCTCATCATAAATATAGCACAGCCAAGGACAAACAAGATACTGCAGCTTGGGATGGAGAGGCAGTCTAGCTACATGGGCAGGATCTGAGTATGCCACTTTAGCAATATGAACAAACAAGGAGTCTGATAGCACTTTTAAGACTAACAAATTTATTTATCACATGAGCTTTCATGGGAGAGATCCCACTTCATCAGATGCTTGATAATAGCAACTTAGAGAACGGGAACATCTTCAAGCTGCTAACAAAGTGGGATTCTTGCCCTTGAAAGCTCATGTTATAAATAAATTTGTTAGTCTTTAAAATTGCCAGGAGACTCCTTGCTTGTTTTGTTAGACTAAACCAACACGGCTACCCCTTTGGAATTCAGAAAGCTGGTCCCCTCCGTTCCTTCCCAAGTTTGTTTACTCTCTCCAAGAACATGAGATACTAGTTGATAGCGAGAAGGTACAGATATTTATTTACACAGTTGTGGAAGGCACAGACTTATTTGTTAGAAAAGTAAGTCTAGAACTCATGATCTCCTAACTCCTGGTTATGATTATTTCTTCATCTCTGCTTCCGCTTGCCCTGCCTCACATGGTATCCCCACAAACAAACTGACCTTAAGAAGTCATCTATTCATGCTCCCTTGCCCTGAGGCAGGAGCAAGTACACCCATATTACCAATAACAGGTTTTTGTTTAACCTCTTAAAAACCTGCAATGACAGTAATTCCATATTTTACCTTGGAAACCTATTCCAATACTTACCTCACATTAGAGCAAGACAAGTTTATCCCACTGTCTAACTTCAGTCTCTCTAGCTGCAGATGAAGTCAATTACTTCTTGTCCTGCCTTCAATGGATATGCAGAACAATCATCCCCATCCTCTTGGTAACAGCTATAACATATTTGAAGACTTAACAAGTCCCTCAAGTGGTCGTCTCTGAAGACAAAATGTTCATTTTTTTAAAAAACAAAATGTTCAATGTTTTTTAAAACAATTCCCTCTAGGTCAGATGTTTTAAACAACTTTTTCTTGCTCTTCCCCAGAAACACTCTGATTTGTCTACATCTTTCCTAAAAGTGTGGCACCCAGAAATGGCCCCAGTACTCCAGCTGAGGCATCATCAGTACTGACGGGAACCTCAATTACCTTTTATATCTTAACTAAAACACTCAAGATGGCACAGAACAATAGTTGCCTTTTTTGGAACTGCCTCAATCACACTGTTGACTCATTCAACTGATCTGCTATACTGTAATTATAGATCCTTTTTAAAAGTACTATTGCTTACCATCATTTCCCCATTTTGTAGCTGTGCCCTAGATTTCTTTTTCCTATGCATACTTTAGGCTTGTCATTCAGTTATGTCATGTTGAAATCTGAACAATTCTTCAGTTCTGAACACTAATCCTGTACTCCAAAGTGTGCACAACCTCTCCCAACCTCCAGAGGGGTAGCCATGTTAGTCTGTGTACATCAAAAGCAGTGAGAGTCCTGTGGTACCTTACCAACTAACAGATTTCTTGGCGCATAAGCTTTTGTGTGCTCCAACCCACTTCATCAGATGCATCTGACAAAGTGGGTTGGAGCTCACAAAAGCTTATGCCTGAAAAAATCTGTTACTCTATAAGGTGCCATAGGACTCTCACTGTTCCCTCCCAACTTGGTGTCTTTCACCAATTTCATAAGCATGCACTCACTCCATCCCATTATCTGAGGCTTAGTCTACATTACAGTGGTAGGTTGACATACGGCAGCTTATGTCAACCTAGTTAATTCAGTGTCTACACTACATCCTTGCTCCCACCAGTGTAGGTGCTGAGTAACAAACTAGTCACTCCATGAGAGGCTAGGGTCTTATTTTCGCATGGTAAGGGCAACATAGTGTCTATGTAGACACTGCAGATTACTTATATTGGCTGCTGGCAATCATTCTTGTTCATTTCATGGCTCCATGATAGAGCCAATAACTTGACAAGAAAACAGTGCTGCCGCCCAGGCTCATCAGTCCCTTCAACATCTCAAATAGTCTTCTAAAATTCTCTCACCAAGCCATTGTATATGTGTTCTAATTTCAAACCAAATCTGTAAATGTTAATGGACTAAATTTTCAAAGTCACTAAGCAGGTCACATTGATTTTCCAACACTGATAGTCATTATGATGTGGAAGACTTGACACACAAAACAACAGCTGGCAATTTACTTGCTTACACTGTCATATGCTGGATCTCCAGTCATTTTTAGAATATCAATATTTGTTCTAAAAACAGTTTCCCAGCCAACTCAAAAATCAACCCAACACTATTGAAAATAGCAAGCATCACCTTCTTTGAATAAAAAGAAATAGCTTTCAAATGCACTGGAATTCTGAAAAGTACTTCAAGAATTACCTCCCATGAAAACTTTTGTAGATTGCATGTGGAGAAACCTTCTTAGAACCGTGCAGACATATTAAATCATTATATGAATTTTGTTCAGAGCAACCCCATCTAACACAAAGGAATATCCAATTCCTATTTCAGTTATGTTCATTTGACTATTCAGTAACTTTTAATATTTGGTTAATAAAAAAAAAATTCAGTCAAGATCATTTAATGACTATATAAAAAGCTCAATTTAAAATTCCAGGATGGTCTAATTTCTTTCTTCTGCAATTAATTTTATTTGTGCCAACATCCAATGGAAATTACTAAAAACAAACTCATTTCACTACATGTTGTATTGTACTGGGAAAAGCTAACTGACATCACTTATGGTGTGACTCTTTAGAAAATGTAAGTCAAGCAGCCGCAATCCCAGTGTACCAAAGCAGAAGAAAATTCAGCTGGAGTAATGTTAAACTGGACCTCAAGAAGAGGCAGGAGAGCAGCAGAAAACAGCTCACAGACCTTTGAATTAAATCTGCATTTGCCAGACAGCAAGATGTTGTCCTTTAATAGTATATTGTTAAAAAGAACACATAAAATGGTCGTTTAAAAATATTATTGATTTTTGTGTTTAATTTAAATACATCTATATTTTTAAAAATACTTATTTAAATTAAATTTAAATTCGGCCTAAAATTATTATAAGCGTTTAAATTAAATACAAAAGTTATATGAAGCAGCAGGTGCTTACAGTCAAGTTTTAAAGAGAGTCAATCACTGAACCAATGGAAGGCAGTGACTAAACATTTGAAACCAGCATCTAAACCAGCTTCTGTAAGCAATAGCTTGTAATTCAGGTGCAGAGAGAATATTTTCTTCATTTCAGCTTATTGAAGTAGTTGAATTCAATGACCAGGTAATCTAACGTTGAGAAACTGAGAGCTGAAAGTCAGAAAAGCAGGTTTTCCTCTTCCAATCTATGAATAAAAACTAGGTCAAAGGAAGTGATCTACTAGTTCTAAAAATCCTGAAGGATATAGTGAGCATAAAAATCAGTTTAATTCACTAACTACAGAAAACACTCCTTTTGTTTAATGAAAATGAAGAATGTACTCTGATAAACTTTTCTTGTACATTTCAATGAGTTTACTCCAAAAGAGACTGCAACATTCACCATTTAACATAATTAAATAATGTAAATATCAAGAATCTAAATGAGCGCATGTCAAGCTATATAATTGCTTAAATAAGTTTGTATAATCATCACATACCTTCCTGTTAGCAAAAAATACTAAGTTTAGCGTAACAGCTATATTTATTTCTAAGTCAACATGTTTTAATAGATATCAACCAGAGGAACTGAAACTCTCCAAGAAAATTCAAAAATGTGCAAATGAAAAATAAGATTAAAGTCATTTAAAACAGAGGTTTCCTGCTGGCTGATTTACATAATTATTTAAATCAATGATGTAAAATTGGTTTGATTAACATCAGTCCATTCAACTCTTTTACAGCATCTAGGGACAAGTGTTAGAATCAAACATCCCAAAACACGTAACACTGTAAAACTTCAATTGCAAAGTAATTTACAGAAGAGGAAAACAAAAAACACAAGGGGTAGAATCACCATAACAATAACTTCCATGTTCACAAGATAAAATTAGAGAATTATCTATACAAAATCAACAACCAAAATTAAACTGAAAACACAGCAAACTGTAAGGAATATGCAACACCAGAAAAGCAAAGCACAATGAAAATATTCAATACACTAGAATTCAGAAAACCAAAATTAAAGAATCAGTTCTTTATGTCTTCCACACACACAGCTCCTTTCAGGTCATGGACACTTGGGGACAGTTTGGACAGCCCTTCTGTGTTGTATTTAAGTCTTCAGAATAAAGTAGCTCCAGGTTCAAGTCAACAAGAACTTAGAAAGCCAATAAAAACAAGATTCAAGAATTCAGGTATTAGACCACAGCTCCCCAAAGTGTGTCAGCTGTGGACTCAAAGAGGTTCCTCTACCAAACAAAAAAACCAAAACAAACAAAAAAAAAATTGCAAACGATGAAGTTTGCTAGTTTGTGTTTCTGATTTTCAGACTGGAAAACAACCAAAAATTCTGGTTTCTGCATTTCTTGCTTGGCAGAGTTTAAAATAAAAAATGAATAAGAAGTTACAGCTCTCTCATTCTCTTATTTACAGATGATATAGCTATATTAGACATCGCCCATCATGCCTTTAAGAGCATGAATGGATGAGGAGATTCTATTATGGTAAAGGCTGTGATCCCATCAACACATACAGGAGGATAACATAGAAAGAATCCATTACAAGAGGCAGGAAACAGAATAAAGATTGAATCTGAAAGACTGTGATTAGCAATCTATTATAATTTACAACGTTTAAGAATATTAGCTCATTGTTCATAGAGTTACACAATATGGAAATGTGTTTCTTTTTAAACTGAATGAAGAGCCTATGAGGATCTTAAAGACTGGATAGTTTTTAAAAAGTTTTCCTCAGTGTTAAATCCTCTATTTTAAAGTGAAAGCTTACTGCAAGGTTTTATTTCATGGGGACTTCCTTACAAGCCTGAATTTGTAATTCCACTTACCCATTGCTTTTGTTTCTTCTCTTTTAGCATTCAGAAGGGAAAATTTGAATTTCGCTCTGACTTCACTTTTTGGACAACTGACTAAAAGCAAATATAATGACAGGTAGTCTTTACTTTCATCATCTAAACCCTTTGGGTTTACTCTCAGGCACCTGAAACAAATTAAAAGACTACATTTTAAATTGAACAGAATAAATTTAGAAATATTTTGAAATTAGGTCATTATGATGTACACCAACAAGTTCATGGTTTCCTAACATTCCCCTCCCCCCTTTATCTCTACTGTAACCATGACTTATCTGAAAACCAACAGATTCTTAATATTAGCCCTTCAGAAACTTCTCTTGATTCAGTGTTTAATATATTACTTAACTTTACAACTCCTTAATAAGTTTAAAAAAAAGACCATAAGCAACTGCCAAAAATCAGAGATCTTACCACTTCATTTTGTCATTTGGCCCTGATGAAAATGTAGAACTCTTTAAAACTTCACCCATTTCTTCCCGGCAAAAACTGAAGTTATTAATGGTCCACATGTAGGAAAATTTTACTACTTTAACCTGAACAAAAGTTGTAGAAAATTATTTCAATTTGACGCTTTAGTTCTTAATTTGTCATATAGGTAACGACTAAAAAAAAGAGAGAACTAGTTGATTTTCAGCTCAGTTCAACAGTTATAAGAAAAATATTTGCATGGACTTGTCTTATGACAAGAAAAATCTAATCACTGAAGTCTGTAAAAGTCACCTGTGTGTAACACCAGCTTTCAGCCACAGGTCCACTGGTCATCTCTCCAGGTGGTGGAGGTGTGGGGACTTTCGACATTTCCACCTTTATTGCAGATTTGCAGTATCACGGCAGCAATCCACCCTCAGAAATTTCTCTGTAAAAAAAGATTATATTTAACATCATGAAGTGACCAAAGAATAATTTGGGGGCGGGGCATGGGGAATAAGTCCTTTATTACATTTTGGTACCCAGGCTATTGCTGTATCTCTGTAGTTTTTAAATTGCATTAGATAAATTACTGAAAATATCAAAAGCAACAACTAGTTTGTTGCAATACTTCATATCTAAACAAGTTAGATCCCCCACTCTCATTGAAAACCACATCTACCCAAAGACCTGCAAGCTGGATCCCAATGTGATATTTAGTTTTAGAGAAGTAAAGAACCTATATTTTGTACATCAAAAGTAAGTGTGCTATTCAAACATTACCATCACCAATTGATACCTGCACCATGCTAGTCACATCATAAGCCTCCCCTTGGGGACTGGGTCTTTTGGTTTGTAAGATGCCTTGCAGGCTGCATGCAATAAATTAATAATGATAAAGTGAGGGGCCACAAATTTGGCTGATAGAGATGCGGCTCATCAGGGGACATGAGAGTGTCAAGTAGTACAGGAATCTTTAAAAGAAAGGGTAAGAAAAAGTATGCCATTTTAAAGAGCAGTATTTTTTCATACTCAATACTCATATTAAGTAGTACTGAGGACACAGGACAAGCACAGTAACATATCCCAACACAGTGGTTGAGAACTGCTGGGTAAAATATTATTCTTGTGGTTTACTCCTATCTCAGTATCATCTTTTCTCCAACATGCTTGAAGCTGAGACAAACTGAAGTGTAAAGCATGTTCTACAATAAAATAGTTCACAAAATTTTCTCAGTACATGAACCTGTTTTTAACCAACTTTCTCATTGAAACTAGAACATGATCACAATATTACAAGAAGAATATGATAAGCAAGCTAACCTTAAGCAGTTTTGTTTCCATAAATACCAAAATTATTTAAATAACTACAGCCATTTAACACACAAGAAAGGCTTCAAATTATCTGATAAAAGGGTCTTATACAAGCATCCTATCTCCTTCAGCATTTTCTGAGTCATACAAACAAATACAATTTTTTGCCCAAGTTCAGATATATTTGACCAAAATCATAATAGATTTTAAGATGTTTCAGTATGGTTAGCATACAAAGCAACATGGCTAATTCTTAATTACCCAAAAAAAGCAAACATATTTGCATTAAAATGGCTATGACGACAATCCAGATGAAGTTCCAAAGGGGTCACCATGTTAATCTAGTTCAGCAAAACAAAAAAGGAGTCTGGTGGCACTTTTAAAGACTAACAGATTTATTTACTGCATGATCTTTCATGGAGAAAATTTCACTTCGTCTGACGCTTGTCTGATGAAGTGGGATTTTTCTCCCATGACAGCTTATGCGACTAATAAATTTGTTAGTCTTTAAAAGTGTCACCAGACTCCTTGTTTGTTAATCCAGATTAAGTTTCTGAAGGCTTGATTTCACTCATATTTTAGTCTATCATGTCACTAAACACACCTATAGTGATAATTACTGTGCTTAATAAAGAGAAAGCAGAGTCTTACAGAGGGTACTGAAAAGGGGAAAAAGGTGGAAAAAACACAACCCTTAAAAACTGCACCAACAGATTCAATTTTTCTTTGCCACCTTCCCCTATGTCATTTCTGCTTTCCTATTGCCAATCCTTTAACTTAAACTAACCCACAAATTTGACTTGTGCTATTTTGTCAAAAATACTAGACTAGCCTCCTCTTCTTCTCCCCGCATGCCCCTCAGGTCTGCCCCCTTCTCTTGTTCCTTTCTACAACTAAGCTTGTAGGTTCTCAATAGATTAGTACTCCCTCAAACCTCAAAGACACAGGGCTTGGCCTCTTCTTACTGGTGTCTCAAAGACAGTACTGTCCTGGAATTCAGGACGAAGTCCACAGAAGCTCAGCTCCTCTCTATTACATTAGACCCACAAATGCCAGAGGGCTCTGCATTTTCGGAGGAAGCCCTGATCTGTGAAACAACAGTAAACCACAGCCAATCTGCTATAGAAATGATCTAGGGAGTTGGGACAAAAGGCCACTTTTCATACCGATCATATCCATCCTGTGTCTAGTGTCCTCCATTATTGGTCTAAGGGAGGCAGCAACTGAGAAGTCAAGAGCATGGCTGCAGTTGCAGGCTCTATGGACATAAGCAGGAGTTAAAGTACACGGGAACACCTAGAACACAATCCCAGGGCCCCACAAATCTGATGGGCCAAAACGCCAGGGTCCAGATTCCACAATCTAGAAAAAAATTGGGCACACCACCTCACAGACACGTGCGTGAAGGGGGCCCAGAGAATAAGAAAGTTCTGGGGCCTGTCAAATTATACTTTAACCATTGGACATAAGCACGATCTTGCCACAGGCACACTGCCAGCACTTCCTTCATGGTGATAAGGAGAAGGAGTTACTTGTCCCTGGAGCCAGTTTTTCCCAATCCTGCCCAAGAGCAAAGTGCATGACTCCACTCAGACTGGCTGTGAGGAGGAACAGTGTGCTGTCCGTAGAGCAGGCTGAGTTCCAGGAGAGAGAGAGATTTCTTTTTACCTCTGGTCTCTTCCAGCCTACCTTGACCTCTGAAGGTGCACAAGCTGCTGGAAATGTCTGAAAAGGGCAGCAATACTATGGGGACAATGTTCCTTTAATACAGATGCTGTCCTGAGGCACAGCTACTAGTCAGATGACAAATGCCGTCCCCAGTTAGAGATTTGAACAAAGTTTGCAATTTCCTTCAGAGAAGCTCTCCAGCAAAGAGGTCTGGTCTGGTCAGCACCAAAGGCTGGTAAGACCAAAAGGAATTCAGGAGATTGGAAGAAAGTACAGTTACTCTGCTTCTAGTAGTCAAAAATTTTTCCTTGCCCATACACAGGACAAGCTGTGGTAGAATCTTTATCCCCTTCACACTCCTCCAACTTCTGGCCTTGGTTTACTTTTCCCGGCCAGCAAGATCACCAGCAGAAGCCCTCCAAGCCACCCAATCACCCTTTGCATCAGATACTGTGCAGTTTCCCTGGCTCAAGTAGTCTGTTATAGGAATTTGGAGTCCCAGGATAATGAGGAGAATATTTTCCAGAAGACTCCTAGATTTTAAGATTCCAGGAAAGGTGCTACCAACAGAGGAAAGTCACCACAAGAGGAAAGTCAAAGTGCATTATATCCATATTCTTTGGTCCAAAGTAGTACATAGCTTCCTCCTTGCATCAGTCTTGTCTCAACAGTTTTAACCTCAAAAATGCTGTTGGGCTTTCCTGAATCAGTATAATCTTCATTTCCCTGTCACAAAGACAGGCCTTTAAACAGTTCACTTGTCCTAAATCAATGTGTTGAGTTCTTCCACCCGCCTGTACATGTAACATACAATCTCATTTTTATTGTAGTACATTTTTACTCGTGTCTTCCTTTCATCATGAACTCAGATATTCAGACACAGATAAGGAAAGTAGAGAGAAAATAAGTGAATGAGTTATACTGGGAAGCAAAAATCTATAGAGACTAAAGGCATTAAATGAGAAAGGGAGCTCTTTCTAAAAAGATGGTTTCCTATCTATTGAGCTGCTTTTCCTAACCAAAGCCATAGATTCACATCAGAACAATTTAAAAGAAGAAAGTTTCACAGATCATTGCCTCTAATGGGTCTGTACATTTTATGGGAGTACACAAAGGGCATGAATTTTCCTTATAGAATATATTTACACACAAAAAATCAATTATGGTCAGCATCTTAACTTTTCCAAACTTAAAAGATGGTCTTAATATTCAGAAATAATTTCTGGTTTTGACATTTTATCCATCGTAAAACATGCTGCAGGTACAAAGAACCAGCATTCTTTTAGTTAAAGTAAACAATGTAGATCAAAATAATCAAAACCAAAAAAGTACAATTACTTGTACCAATTACTGCTGGTTGCAGTTCAGTTATCAGAGTCAACTATGTCTGAAGTATTTAAAATGAGTGACGAACACTTAAAACAACCCTAGTTAGCATTTACATAGTGCAAACTGACAGTTGCTTATCCAGGCTAGAACAGCAGATCTAAGTACCTTAAATGAGCTACAGCACAGACCTTCTAAAGTTGTGTTGCAATAATATGACATTTTAAAACTGAAGTATGGATACCTACTTAAAGGGCATCCAACAGTTTAACTTCCTTGAACTATTCACATCACACCCCACTCCTAAGCACAGAATACAGTTTAGTGACTATCTTATGTTACTTGATTTGAAGTTTAATTACATTTTCCTCCCCAGAGGTTAACCAGTGAAGAATGATTTAAGTTCAAGACCAGTGTCACAACTTGCATCTGCTGTCCTTTAACGACTATTCCATCAGACACTCATGGCAAAATATGCACATGGTCAATGAAAACTTGCACTATTCTAAACAGATTTTTAAGACAATCATTTCATATCAGACCATTTCATCCTAAAGGAAAAAATACTTTAACAAAAGAAAACAAACTTATAGCACTATTTTGCAACATAGGTGCCTAATGCTCTATTTACTACCTTTGATAGCCTTTCTCCCATCCTCCCTTCTGTTTCTTTAATGCCCTGCAAATTTCCCTATTCTTCCCTTACACCACCATACAATTCATAGAATCATAGGGTTGGAAGGGACTTCATGAGATCATCTAGTCCAACCCCCTGTTAAAAGCAGGACCACTCCAGTTCAAACAATACTACTGGAAATTCTTACAGATCTTAAAGAACTGGTCTGAAACCAGTGGGTTTGTGTCTCAATTATCAGTTCAACTAATATTTTAGTTGCTTTTATCTACTAACATTGATCTTAAGTTTAATAACTGTAGGAATACCACCATGAAAATAAACAATATTTTTTAATCTAGAAAAAAATACTGCAAAAGATTAGAGAAATATTTAAATCGAAAAACCTCAATGTTATTTTTCCAGACACTTTAAATCAATGGCTCTCTACTCCTGACCCATGGACTACTTTCAAAATGGCCCGTGCTCCCCTCCCACTGGCTGGAAGGTGGGTTGCAGCCACCCACCTCCCCAGTCTCAAAGCACAGTTGGGACATAGGCTGTAACCATCAACTTGGAAGGCTGCCCCTTAACTCCAAGCCAGAGGGTGGGGGAGGTTGCACCCTGTTCCCAACTTTGAGCTGGGGTGCAGTGGACTGCCACCCAGCTTGCAGGTGCTGGAGACTGCCACCAGACTGGGACCTCAGGATGTGGACAAGCTGCAGGTGGCTGCTGCTTTCAAGCCTGATTTGCAGGGCAGGGAAGCTGCTGCTGGATTCTCTGCCAGCATGTGGGAAATGGCCGCCCACCTCCCAGCTAGAAACAGGCAGGACACTGGTGGCTGCTGCCCAGCTTGCCACTACTCAGGCACCTGCATCCTACCCTAGGACAACGGTTTTTAAACTTAGGGTCAGGACCCAGTACTGGGTCTCAGAACCTCAGGTAGTGGGTCTTGGTAACACCGGCTGCCATCACCAAAGACCGGAATGCACTGCTTAAAGGCATAATTGTTGGGGTGCAGGCATAAATAATTTTTTTTTCCAACTGGGTCCCAAGTTTGAAAACCACTGCACTAGCGTACTGGGAAGAACTAGGCAGGTCACTGCTGGAGCCGGGGGAGGAGAGCACTGATGACCTGCCCCCCCTGGCCGCAGAAAGAAGCCACGGATTAGAGACTCTGGTAGAGCACAAGGTCACCTGCTGAAGCCAATGGATGGGAAATCCTCTTTGCTGAACTCCTTCATGCTGGCTGCAATGGGACAGGGGTACCAAAAAAAGTTGGAAATCACTGCTTTGAGTGACTGGGTATTTAAATCAAAGCTATTTGGACAATCAATTTTAGTTATGATTTAAAGAGGCAAGCAGGAAGCCATTACAAATCTGATTTAGTTCTGTTTTGAATACGTACTTTTTTGTTGTTTTTCTAAAGACAGGTAGAATCTGACTGATCTGATCTGCAACTACACTGACTTTACAGTAAATCTGGTGCTGCTTCTTGCTAACCAAGAGTGTGTACACATTTCTTTACGTAATTACATCTCTATTTTTGACTAACTGCTCGGTTTTTTTTACGTGCGATTTGTGTCAAGCTCTGTTTGGATGAAAATTTAAATAACTAAAAAATGTACAATTTTTTAAAATGTGCTATATACAGAAGACAAAAAGTAATAGACTAAACTGAAATGAAGAAAATATTCTTTTTTGTGCCTGCAAAAATAGCTAATACAATCAAAACCTGGTTTATCCATTCAAACAACTCCACTTCCAAGTGCTTAGCCACAGACTTCCACCAGTTCAGTGGTTTGACTTATTTCCACAATTGGCAGTAAATGTGTACTGTTTAATATTTTTTTTGTATTTAATTGAAATTATTAATAGAAAATACGTTCAGGATTTATAGATCAATGTTTTCAAATTTAATTTTAATTTTTTTTTTAAAGGACCCTGGGTTTAGTTTAAACCAAAAATATTCAATGCTGGGAATTTTTTTTTTTTTTTTAATTTAAAAAAACCTTTTTAGCCACACTGATTTGAATACAATCAGAGCAATTCTGTCTTACATTAGCCTGGAAGATTACCAAAATATAATAGTGCCAGTAACTTGGCAAAAAAAAAAAGCTATTATGTAAAATAAGAATGAAATATGCAATATTGTCTTTAGTCAACTGATTCCCCCAAGATAAGTGCCTTTAGATCAGTGGTTCCCAAGTTTTTCAGTAACACAGCACACTTCAATGAGACAAACAATTCCACAGCTCACTCATTTTTTCATCTGAATTGATGGTAAGTAAATGTGATGTTTGAGCATTCATTACAATTACAGTCTACTGGACAGGTTTGCAACATAGTCAATTTCAAAAGGGATAGCTGTGTTAGTCTAGTCCAGTAAAAAAACAAGGAGTTGTGTGGCACTTCAAGACTAACACATTTATTTTTTGCATGAGCTTTCGTGGGAGAAGATCCCACTTCCTCAGATGCTTCGAAGATGGGTGAACTTGCAGAAAG
>ML681984.1:19823675-19954763 GCA_007922195.1 Podocnemis expansa | reverse complement strand
AAGTTCACCCATCTTCGAAGCATCTGAGTAAGTGGGATCTTCTCCCACGAAAGCTCATGCAAAAAATAAATGTGTTAGTCTTGAAGTACCACACAACTCCTTGTTGTTTTTTTGCAACATAGTGCATAGGACAAGCTAAAGAAGGACCAAATGCATTTATGTTTCAAATCCACAAGGAAAAAATACATGTCGTCTCAAATTTGCCCTTTGGCTACCTGTGTTCAGAATGCTTCTAACTGAAAGACCGATATCTTGCTTTTAATTTGATTATTAATTTTCATGAGTTTTATGAGTTGTAATTTTGGTTGGACAGAATACTGTTTCATCTTAAACAGTGTTTGTTTTAGAATGATTTTTGTTATCTTTGTACAAAACTTCATGGCATACTTGGACAAGTTCTCACATGCCACAACACACCAGCTGAAACCACTGTTTTAGAGCTTACTTACTGCAACTAATGCTGACAGTGCTAATATTACTTAGAAGATATTAAGGAAAAGACTAAAAATGAAAGTATTGGCAACAGATCATAGATGTGTTTTATAACTTTTGTAACTATTATATTTTTCCGCATTTAGATGCGCTGAACGTGCTTCAAGGTTAACAAGCAAACTGATTTTTTGTAGATTAAACCTCCTTAAGTTTTGTCTTTGATGGAAATTTAAAAAATGCAGATGAGTCCTTGAAGTTCAGATGGTGTATGTACATTAATTTCATTAATCCTTGCTTTCACTCTTATTATGTATCTAAATTTAGAAACCAGATATGAAGTGGAATTCAATGTGCATAGTTTACATTAATGAACCTTTAATTTGTTAATCTGAAATCAATACAATCACCTCCCATCCAATAAAGTGAATCTGCAAACTGACTTATCTTGACATGCTACAGCTACAGCAGTTCTGCTGGATTTTAATTTAAGCAAAAAAACAACAAGGAGTCATGTGGCACTTTGAGACTAACAGATTTATTTTTCGCGTGAGCTTTCGTGAGAGAAAAATCCCACTTCAGGAAGTGGAATTTTCTCCCATGAAAGCTCATGCAAAAAATAAATCTGTTAGTCTCAAAGTGCCACACGACTCCTTGTTGTTTTTTTGCTGGACTAGACTAACACGGCTATCCCTTTGGAAATTTTTTAATTTAAGCTTTCCTGTGATTGGAATCAATAGAATAGTTTGATATTTACTGTTTGAGAGAAGAAAATATTAAGTCTTCCAATACCTGATCATTTAATTTTAAAATCTCATTTACTCCCGATCATGGGCTAAAGCACAGTACAAAAGCCCAAGTTAGTATAAAGGATGTAACACAGTATCAAACTAGACTGAAATGCCCTCTTTCCCTTAACCACAGCAGTATGCATGCAGAAGCAGTGCGGCACTTATGTCAAGCCATGTCCCTTACACACTAAGGCAACATACCCATGGCTGGTTAAAATGGCTTTCTGGTCACTTTACTAGGGTGACCACCTTTCTTCCCAAATCCTAAAGATACTATGGAAAAATTCTTCAGTCATGAAAAGTCTTACAACTTACTGAGTTGTTCTGTTGAAATCAGTGGTGTAAACTGACTTTTTTAAAATAATAAATTCTGAATTTGAGGAGAAGATAGTTAAAAGGCTGATTAAAAGGAACAATCTGTTACCTTTATCAGGATTTAGGTCTTTCTGGCAATAACGACGCTTCACTGTAAAATTAATATGATCATTACATCTAATTACAAAGATTATGTACACTTTTGTCCAAATGTCAAACAGTATTCCCTGTATGCCAAACTATGCTAGACTAAATTTCCCGCTGGAGGATGCACAGCATTTATTCACCATATATTTGCAAAGAAATTATTGCAATTTGCCAATTGATTTATTTATCTCTCTGAAGAGAACAATAAAAGTAACAAATAACTCTAAAAGGTGCTTACAGAATACTCTTTACCTAATATTTACTCATTTAAATTCTTACCACACCCACTTGTCAGGCACTGTCATCAAAGCAACTAATGGATGGTAATTCAATTACTGTGCTTTTTTTTTTTGGTTAAAAATTACATTTTTCCATGTAGTTAGAAATATTCTGTGGACAAAGTAGCTATTTAAATTAGATGATGTTTGTATCTTAGTAATGTTAGGAATATAGTATCGTTTGTTTTATTTTTGGAGGACTTGTTGGATAATTTGTATGAGGAGTAGGAGCTTTCTTGCTCAAATGAAAGGATAGGAGTTTCAATTTCTTACAGGAAGAGTCTTTAAAACTCAACTTCAAAACGACAATTTTCTAGTCTCCATTTTTACATCACTCATGTACCACTCTCGCCCTCCCCCCTCCTACGTTTGCCTCCTTTCCATCTTTATAGGCATTATTTTTTTTCTCGGCAGATTTACAACTACATACTCAATACCACACTGAACACCCAGATGCGTCCAATGACCCAGATCCTGATCAGAGCACCAACTGAAGCAGCAAGAAATTGACAAGATGGCTCACTTTCACTTCTGCTCTAAAATCAAAGCAGGAGAACTGAGTTTTATTAAATTTCTATGCATTTTAACTATTAAACTGCTTTAGTCAAGAAAAGACCCAAGTTGTCCCACAAACAAATGTACCACAACCTGATCTTCAATTTCAATCTTATAGGCAACATGACTATGCATCCAAGTCACCTATCTTAACTGCCTGCTGTCCCAGAAATACGATTATTTCAAGTCTGACTACCCCAAAGTTAATAAAAGTAGGGAAAAGCAAGCAAGTGCACATCAACTATTTGTACTTTTAGAAAACCGCCACTTTTGGACAATAAGCACACAAATAGTTAGCTAATCAAAAGGGTACTAGGAACTGAGAGAAGGCTTTCTCATCTAAAGATTGAGTCCAGTGGCAACAGACATGTTTATGTAGACAAGTTTTAAAATGTCCTCACAAATATATTTACCCTCTCTTTCAAAATAATACTCATTTTTTTATTTTGGTCACAGTGGATATATACTACAGCCATTAGCACAAGAAGCTGTAATTGGAATAATACTAATAATCCATTTCTAATCCAATATATTTATCTTAATATGAAGTTAAATTAAAAGCAGTAGAAGTTCATTACAAATTGATAAGTTTCTCATTCTATGAAGTGTCATTTCCTCCATGTCTCTCTGATATTATTAATAAACAAACAGAACTTGCACTTTGGGGGGTTTAAAACCACAATAACTCAGCTTTATGCTCCCATAACATGCATCATTACCAGCCCTGGAGAATGAGAGGTTCTATCCATTGAAGTCCATGACAATGAAAGGTGGAGAGGAGCCAGATAAAAACTCTCAGCTCTAGACAAACTACACTATAGATTAGTAGTTTTCAAATATGAGGTCAGGACCCAGTACTGGGTCGCAGAACCTCAAGTACTGGGTTGCAGTGCTCCCTCCTGTTGCTGCCAAAAGACTGGAATATATTGTTCAAACATGTAATTGTTGGCTCAGGGGCATAAATGACTTTTTTTCAATTGGGTCCCAAGAAAACAAAAGTTTGAAACCACTGTTATAGATTTACTGAGCATTTGCTAAAGCAATGGTTCTCCACCAGAGATTCGCATAGCTCCAGGGGTACACAGAGACCTTCTGTGGAGAACGTCAACTCAACTAGGTATTTGTGCAGTTTTACAACAAGCTACATGAAAAACACTAGCGAAATCAGAACAAGCTAACACTTCATACAAACAATGACTTGTTTGTACTGATATAGTACACAGAGCAGTGTTTCTCAATCTGAAGATCAAAATTTTATCATTATTACAGTATGCAGTAAAAATAAAAAAAGTAAGCAATTTTTCAGTAAACTTGCTGTGACACTATAGTATTTTTATGTTTGATTTTTTTAAGCCTATAGGTTTTATGTAGGGTGAAACTTGGGATATGCAAGACAAATCATTCTCCTGAAAGGGGCACAGAAGTCCGGAAAGCTAAGAACCTCAGCAAGTAATGATTTATTACCTTTTTTCCTCCAACTATATGTGCATTGCCAGTAAAGACTGGAGGGCCAATATCCTAGTTACCTTAACATATCCTTACCGTTCTTATTGGTCCAATTATCATCATTGTGCTCTCTGTATTTTCACTATTTTCTTTATTTTATTTTTATTATCGAGGTGCTCAAAACTAGCTGCTGTACACTTAACTGAAGAAAACCCAGGCTGAGAAGACTATAATAGTATCCCTTCTTGGTTCCTTTATAATAGCAAAACTCAGCAAAAATTATCCTTGAATCTATTACTTCTTAACAGAATGAATAAGATGTATTTAATTAAATCAGTTTTATGTAAATTAAATATAGAAAAATATACCTATTTAAAATTAAACTTGAAACTGACTGTCTGTGTTATGGTCTAAGCCTATTGTAATCAGCTAAATTAAATACAAAAAGTATCAGGCAGTTTACTGCCAACATGTAAAAACAGTCACTGAACAGGTGGAAGTCAGGATCTATGCACTAAGAAACAGAGTTTGCTGAAGCACTCAACCAACTTCTGATTGCAATAGCTTCTTTTGCAAGTGCAGACAGAATAACTTCTCATTTCTGTTTATTCAGCTACCTCAGTTCAACGACTAGTTCATTCAAAATTAAGACACTAGTTGAAGTTGAAAAAATGGAAATATTTGTTTTTCTCTTCCAAACTACAAGTAAAATTAGATGCGACCCTGTAAGACGATGAGGTCTACCAGTTCTAAACTCTTCAAGGAATGTTTAGAAACAATCAGTTCAATCTGCTAATTAAACGTAAAACCTTGAATTATGAACATCTCTGGAACAGAGATTATTCACAACTCGAATAAAATGTTAGTTGTTTTTTCCCAAAAGCTTACATCTGAAATTTGACTTGATACAGATTTGCAACTTCACTATGCAGAAGAAAATCACCTCTTTCAAACATCTTAATTTAAATGAAACAAGCACAGAACAGTTCCCTTGTCAAACCTTTATTTTGTTTAAAAACCAAAACTTTTCCTTTTTCTTTTTCCAAGAAGTTTAACACAGCACTGTATTGCATTTGTTTTTTCTCCCCTCCCTTCCCCCATCCCCCCCCCCCTTTTTTTTTGGTCTCTGCTGGTTCTTGATTGAGTACTTTCACAGTTCCAAATGATGAAAATGAGGTATGCAGATGACTGGTCAGTTCCTAACTCTGAGGTTCCATTCTACTTCCTTTGTTTTAGTAAGCTGTTACCCTTTAAACACAAAACATGTTTTGAAGAAAGCTTTTCTTTCTATGTATCCAGCACACTGAAGTGCTCTATTTCAGAAAACTAAAGTACTATTTTTGTCCCTTTTCAGCTACATTTGTACAGTATTTCCATTCCAATAAAGAGTGACACAAATGACAAGTAAAATTTCATCTTGTAAATAAAAATTTTGGTTTTCTAATAAAAAGATAAATTAATAAACTGAATAAATATAATTTAGGCTATATAATTACTTGCATAAATGCCTAGATACAGAATGTACCTACACTTCAAATTTAGTGCAAGTTTATACAGTTGCAAATCAATATATTTACATGGTTACCAATCAGAATTAAACTTGCTAAAAGCCAACGAAAATTATGAAAGCAAACATAGTTAATCTATATTATTTAATTAAACTTTTCTGGCTTCTCAACTTAAATCATAATTAAAAATCTGTGATTTAAATTGTTTTGATTTAAATCATTCACCCTGCATATTATTATAGGAAATTACTGAAAATACATATTTACATGATCTAGCCCATTTCCTCCAATGGACACAGTCTATTTCCCTGTGGATCACAAGCAATATCTTTTCTTTCCATTATATTTTCTTTGCTTTACTCAGTCTACTTTTATATGACCAAGTGAGGGTTTTCCAGCTCTATTGCTCTTGGGAGACTGTCCCATTCTAACAATATATTGCCATTAGGATTTTTCCCGGCATACACCAAAATGTTCCTTTCCCTGCTTAGTTTCTCCACATCACTCCCCTCCTTACACAAGTTGTTAGCATGTGAAACTACATTATATGAACAAAATTTCTTTTCAAACAATTTTTAAAGTCAATATAAAATGCATAAGATGATACTGTGCACACAAAACCAAACTACAAGTCTGAACAAGCTAAAAGTTGAAAGCAACTGCTACATGGATGTTGAAACTACTTCTTCAGCAAACTTATACAGAGTGTTTCCTTGATTTGCAGGATTTGGGAAGGGCATTGGATTGCATTCGCTGGATACAGTAGTCTTTATTTGAAAGAAGAGTTGCAACAGTCAGTGCTAACAATCATCATCATGCTGTCTGGCTACTGTTTCACCAACCTGAGAGTTCATATGAAATTGGTACCATCCAACCTTTGTGAATAACAGCTTGCCTCAGCCTAGGAAAATCCTACCTGTTTGGACAATGTATTTTTCCTGCTTTCAGCATCAAACAATGGCAAACTATGGGCAAATAAAGGTATGCACCTAGGCTGGTACATTTTCATGACAATTTTGCAAGGCTGAGTCAACCTACAGTAGAATCTATGCCCACTCTCTTACCAGTTTCTCTGTTGATACACCCAACAAGAATATTTTTCAGCAACTGTCACTTACACACAAGGAAATGGACAGAAACCCCTCACATCCTGGTTCCAGGAATCAGTTTTTTACCATCAAAAAGTAGCAAATCATGATTGAACAGTACTCACCGCCAGCACCAGCAGTGACATTTACATCCTAAAGTCTTCAAGGGGAGAGCTACACTCTAGACCAATGGTCTCCAACCTTCTACCCAGCAGATGGTGCACTGCTCATAGGTTTCAATGGCAACTGCCCTTCAGGAGTAGATCACAATCTACTGGTTGGGGACCACTGCTCTATATTGCTTAGCTCAATGGCTGTCACCACATAGTGGTAAGCGTGTTCCAAAGAACTGAGGAGATGGCTGGATTTGCGCAGGCTGGGGGGCGCTGGTGCATCCTGCAGTCTCATGACATGCCACCAAAAGGTTGAGAACCACTGGTTAGCTTCTCCCCAGTTAATGGACTGATCTATGTCCAGGATCCAGCAAAGATAATGAAATCTTATACCAGAAGAAGAATTTAATGGATGGTTATTTACGAATATGAACTGTCTCCCATGGCCAAAAACACAATTACCTTCTCCGATCCATACTGTTCTTGAAGACAGGAATTTTGTTTATTTTTTAAGCAGAAAAGAGGAGGAAGAGAGAGACAGGCGTGAGCCTGGTGGCCATATTTTGTCCAAGGAAGTTCCAGCTCTTGCACCCATTTCAGGTGACGTACAACACCCCATTATGCCTCTGCAGTAGGGGTGTCAAACTCATCTGCTATGACAGGCCAGATCTGACTTAAATCTGATTCGAGTAGGCTGCACATACCATACATTGAAATACTAGGGCACTCTTGTGGCATCATAGAGTGTCTCATATGTGAGACTGCGCTCTGCAATACCACACACTTACTCACTCTCTGTTAGGAACAGAAGACGTTTGTGGGTTGCTTGTTTGAAACCACTGCTCTACAGGCAAGATCTACGCCCAAGGTCTAAAATATCTAAATCATACAACCAAGCTCAGGATAATTAAACTAGCTACAAAATATTTAACAGATATTAAATAGCTATTCATAAGGCTGTAAAAAAGAGTGAGCCATAATTTTGTTGCAGAAACCTTAACTTTTAAACAAAAAAACAAACAAGGAGTCCCATCGCACTTAAAGACTAAAATTTATTTCTTGCATGAGCTTTCGTGGAAGAAAATCCACTTTGTCAGATGCTTTGAAAATGGGGGAATTTTCTGTAAGTTTCCCCATCTTTAAAGCATCTGAGGAAGTGGGATTTTCTCCCACAAAAGCTCACGCAATAAATAAATTTGTTAGTCTTTAAGTGCCACAGGACTCCTTGTTTGTTTTACTTAACGACTAACATGGCTACCCCCTTGGAACTCGGCAACTTTTAAGAGGCACTCCAATTCTTTATAGTTGCTGTGAATCTGAGTGGCCTTCAAACTGTATGTGCCAGACTGCAACCCCACCCATTCAAATCTGGCTTGGCTGCTTCTCTCACTGCAACCTGCTGCCTAACTACCTATGCCACTCAAATTTGCCTCCTATCATGCTTGCCTTCTGGAGTCATACAGGATAGACAGCCTTTCTCCTGGTTTCTGCTGATCTGTTTTGGAAGGAAGGCATGCTTTGAACCAGAATTTTAATCAACTGTGGCCACAACTTCTGAACCAAAAGTCGCAACTTACAACTTGGTTCAGATGTGCTTATATTGAGCTGTCACCCTTAAGAAGTTATCCCACAAACCAGGCATCTTCGCAGAGCTGGTCTACACCCAAAAATTAGGTCAACCTAGTTCCATTGCTCAGGGCTGTCAAAAAGTTCAGGGTCTGTGTGCTGTAGTTAGGCTGACCTAACCCCCACTGCAGATGCAGCTAGGTTGATGGAAAAATGCCAGCCTAGTTACCATCTCTAAGAGGTCTGGATTAGTTACATCGACAGAAAGCACCTTCCATCAACAGCACTGTAAATATAATACTGTAGTGCAGGCAAAGCTTTAGTAACCAGCATGGATGAAATTGGTCAAGGTACGGCATCTTTTTTTCCCCCCACCCAGAGAAGTGAGGAGGAAAGAATTCTCAGAGTGAAATCTTAATATGGACCTAAATCCCAACCTTCTAAAATCCAAGTGGTAGACATTTTCACCACACTAGACAGTAAGTAGGTGCAGGATTGTCCTCTTACCTAGGCATAAGATTTCTCATAGCTCCCTACCTTTTCATTCATGTAGAGTTGAGAAGAACTCCCTAGAACCTGCACAACAAACAAGGAGTCTGGTGGCACTTGTAAAGACTGACAGATTTATTTATCACATGAGCTTTTGCGTGAGAAAATCCCACTTTGTCACACACTTGATGATGGATTCTAGTATTAAACACCTTGATTTAGTACCCTTTGCTCAGATATATCATTAGAACTTTTCTGTCATTAAAAGGGTGTCCTGCTTGCAATCCGTCCAGAAGGAAGCATTTTCAGAGTTAAGGTCTTATCAGGGAACAGAATTGGTACATCTCTCCTGAGGAAAAAGCATGCAGAAAGAGCATGCTGTTTCTATTATGATCAGTTTCACATACATGTAGCATTCTTGCATTTTTACACTTTTACTAAATAACTATTTTTGATTCTGCAGCACTATTGTGAAGCTTTTGTATAAAGATCTTTTATCATCTTTGTATTCTTCACATGTATTAGTGATGATGACCCGCAGCTTTGCTGCTCAAGTGCATTGCATGACTGCTCAAGTGCATTGCTTGACTGCATGCGTGAGTCAGACCAAGCAAGTATACATGTGTTGTGCAAGGAGTTGATATGAATTTCTGCAGCAAATGAGGCACGTGTGCTGTGGTAAGGGGCTATGTGGAATTGGCTTTACTGGTTATGTTGTGTGGGTGGTTTTGAAGCACTGTAGCACTTGGGCCAAGTAATCTATCACGTGTCCTCATAGAACCAATGCAGTTGTCGGAGGCAAATTAGTTGTACAGCAACGATGGTGACTAGTTGTATTACCTCTGATATATCAATGTAATAAAACTCTTGGCAAGCCACAGATAAATGCCTTACTGTCATAGAAGTGTAATTTGTAAATTCAAAATGGCTGAGAACCTAAAAACTGAACAGTAACTAACTGATCACGAATCCTGGTAATAACTGAACCTGGTAGTATTTTGAATAAATAAAGTCTTAAACATGTTTATAGCTATTTCTATCACTCCACCCTGACTCAGACATTCTCGGTTTCAGAGAGACCTAGGCAGGTGACATTCCTGGAATATTAATACACAGATTAGAAGTACTGTATTCCAGTCATTCAGATTTAGAAAGAGCATTTGGATTTTGTTCTAATAGGACTCATTTCCATTTTTGGATCGCTATAAAACTTACATAGTTCAGAAGCATTTGTTTAAACAGAAGAGAAAATGAAATAGCATAAAAACGGAATTTAAAAGGCATATCTGGTAAAAGCAAAATTAATTTCATTCACTAGGGCTGGTATTTCGCAAATGGCCACATTGACATGTTTCACTGTAGAACTAAACACCATTAGACACAGTAATTAATATTGCACTGCATACTGAAAATATTGCGCAGCTATGCCCCACCACTTCCTTCTCTAGTGCAGTATGAGAGCTATAGAGAAGTAGAGAAAACTCCACAGTCTCATTACATTAAACAATCATAGAGGCACGTCTTTCAAGTTCATATGCGAACGATTACTCCTGCAGTAAGCCTTACAAAACATAATAAAAGCACATTTATGTAGTCCCACTATCTCAAGTTTTTACAGATTTATATGTGAACATGAGTAGAATCGGGTATGGACTACATTATGGCATCTGAAAGATCAGTGAATTGTAGTGCAGCACTGCTCAGCAATACAAGTAGCTGGTTCTTCTCTGATCCAAGTACAGAACAAACCCTTGAATGCTAATCGAGTCTCTGACACTGTCTTGTTCCATGGTCTTGGAATACTCAACCTTTGTCTCATTTTCCCCTTCTGGAAGAAGGATCATCTCTCAAGTTTTGGTATTGAACATTACATGCTTTGAATATGAAACATGTTCTATAATTGTTTGGCCAAGAAACTGACCTTTTCTAAGCTAAAACTACCACAGGTAAGCGGTGTAACTTGCTCAGATATAATCCCTTGGTGGTGCTGACAGCAAGTGCTATTCCATCACGCTCTGCTGCTTTATGTAAATACGTGACTTCTGGAACCAGGATGTAATGTGAGGTGTGTCTGTCTCAGTCTTCTAGTGTATAAAGTGTCAATCTCTACTGAGAAGCATTCCCGCTGGTTCTCTTCCAGGCTGGTAGCAGCTGTGCACCAGGTGTCTCCAGCCCACTTCCCAGTCAGTGGGAGAGGAGCCTGGGTTACTTTGAAAAAGCCCCATGGGTTACAGGTTGGAAATTATCAGGAGTGGCCAAACTTATGGAACTCAAGAGCCACACAAGTTGATTATTAAACCTTCAAGAGCCGCACTGCGGCATACAGCCATATACTTTTATCTACTAAATTGATTTGCTGACGTTCTTCCACGAGCCACACTTTTTCATTCAAGAGCCACATGCAGCTCCCGAGCACCAGTTTGGCCACGCCTGGGAACTACCGTTACGGTACCAGATAAGTAGGCAGTACGTCTACTAAAGGATGATGAAGTAGCTTTACCTTATTCTTCTCCTTTTCCAGGAGCTCATCTGGAGGAATACAGAGTCTGCAAAGAACTCTTGAGAATACTTTCAAAACAATGCTCCAAGTTGTTTCCAAGGTTCCTTCTCCATTGGCTCTGGCTTAAGTCCAAAAGAAAAGTCCTTGTCCGTAGTAGGTGAATATGAAAAGCATTCTTTGTGCTCCCTGGGCCTTTTCTTATCCCTCCTGGCACAAATACATTGGAAGGATTTGTATTTATTTTCATTTTTGTTTTATTGGAGGCGGGTGGGAGGGAGGATTGAGCCTCAGACATTTCTTTCTGTGCAGGAGCAACCCCATGGTCACAAACTGCAATGTCCTGCCTCGATACCTTTTACTTTCCTTCCCAATTTCTCAGATTTATGGAGGGGTGGGGGAGAGAGGAAAGAGGAAGAGAAATTAACTTCTCAGAACTCAAACAGTGAGAGCTAGTCTACCCTTAAAACTTACAGCAGCCGAGCATTTGTTTTGCTGCATTATGCAATAAAACCACCTAAATGAATAGGAGTAGTTACATCCACAAGAGAGCTTCTCCCACCTACAAAAAGTGCTATTGTGGACAAGGCCTTTGTGCTTCTTTAGGACAGAGGGAGAGTGACCTCCATGTCCTGAAGTAAGGGAAGGTGAACCACAGCTGCTGCTCTATTGTAGAAATATGTGCAATGCTTAGAAAATTCACTTGAGATGATCCCTAAAAGGCCTTGAATTTTACATATGTTCCTTAAGCTCCTGCTTAAGGAAAGGGCAGGAACATGGAACAGCCTTTATGAGTAAGACAGAGTTGCATAAGGGGAGCATGAGAAATGGGGCCCCTTATGGACTACTTGTTCTTACATATGCAAGCTGCTCTCCCACTCATCCCTCCAAGGCTGGCTATTTGAAGGAGAGTGAGAAACCAGTAGGTGTATGGCCAATGGATTGTCTGAAGTCTCTCACTGACACACCAGGTTTGACTTAGCTGGCCCAGACCAAGTTGGATCCAGTCAGCCCAGATATTTTTGTGCTCTTTTCTGTAGCTTCCCTATTTCTCTGGATGCCCAAGAGGTATTCCTGCCAAAGAAGCCTTCACAGATAGCTGGCTGTAGCAGATTCTAGTGCAGCCTATTTCAGTAGCAGAAGAGGTGTTTCCAGAAACTTGCTACAAGAGGTCCGACAAAGCCTTTGTGCAACTGATAAAGGCAGAGGCAGAACGATCTGGCTGAGTTTTCACAGGTGTGACTGCTGCCAGAACTGACTGGTTCTGCCTTTAAAGTCAGACCCATGCCAGGATACAACCCAATATAATGAATCTGCAAGCTCGCCCTGCAAAGATTATCATCAAAAGCAAGGACAAAAACAAAGATGATGTCTACATTTGCACTTTTATAAGTAAAAATTCTATTGGTCAGTGGTGTGAAAAAACCCATCCCCCAGACCAATGTACATTCGAACAACAAATATAGCTCTGTCTACACCAATGTGTTAGCTCTAGATGCTCTTCTGCCAACATAGCTATCATTGCTTCTTGGAGGATGGTTTAATTATGCTGACAAGAAAGCTCACTCCCTTCAGCAGACAACAGCTACACAATAGAATAGAAGCACAGCTATAGGGGTACCACTGTGCCGCCCTAAGATCTGTAGTGTAGACACACAGCAAATATAGACCAATACTGATAAAACACCATCTCATCCATTGCTGATCATGTACTATCCCTCTATCAACTATAGCAAACTGCTTTAATAAAAAACTAAAGGGAAGATTTAAGTGTAATCTAGTAGATGGAAACCAAGAGGAGACCCAAAACCATATGACCAGTTTTAATAATCCTTCCTTGTTAAACCTTTACCTTTAATCTTTGAAATTTCAGTTCAGTATAGATGTACAAGGCCAACAGTAAAGACAACAGGCTGCATGCACCTTCAGAGTGGTGTGCGCAACTTGGTAAAGATACAGACACAGAGCTCATACCCTAATATGGAATTCTTAAGCTGTATAGAAAGATTCCACCAAATCATCACAAAATACAATTGTTTACTGTGACAGGGATGAACGCATTTCTACAGTGAACACAAGAAATCGCTTTAGGTTACATTTAATTGCCTAACAAGCCCACTACAGATCTACACAGAATGGCCATATTGGGTCATATCAACACTCCATCTATCTGATATTGTATCTTCCAACCGTGGCCAATGCCAGTTGCTTCACGGGGAATGAACAGAATAGGTAACATCACCACCTTCTCTCTCCTGCTGACCAATCCAGCACCTAACAACCACTAATCCCTGCCTACCATAACTTTTAGTCACAGATATACCTATCCTCCATTAACAACAAGTGGCATTTTTAAAGACTAAAAAATGTATTTATCACATGAGTTTTCGTGGGAGAAAATGCCAATTCATCAAGTGTCCGAAAAGTAGGATTTTCTCTCACAAAAGCTCATGCGACAAATAAATTTGTTAGTCTTGAAAAGTGCCACCAGACTCCTTGTTTGTTTTGCTGAACTAGACTAACATGGCTGCCTGGATGGAACCTATCCTCTGTTAAGTTATTCGTGTCTTTTGTGAATCCTATTATCGTCTTGGCATTCACAACATCCTCTGTCCTCTGTGAGATGAAATACTTTTTGTTTGTTTTAAACCTGCTGCTTATCAATTCTATTTGGCGACCCCTATGTTCTGTGTCATAAAAAGGAATAAATAACATTGCTTTATTTACTTTTTCCACATCAGTCATGATTTTATAGACCTCTATCATGCCCCTCCCCCCCCCCAGGCGTCTCTTTTCCAAGAGTAATAAGACTGGAACTCCTCATCTCTCCTCATATGGAAACTTTTCTATATCCCTATTAATTTCAGTTACTTTTTTCTGCACCTTTTCCAGTCTGAATATATCTGAGATGAGGTGACCTGATCTGCATGCAGTACCCAAGTTGTGGGTATTTCGTATATTTATAAAGACGATAAATTATATTTTCTCTCTCATTACTTACCCCTTTCCTAATGATTCCCAACATTGTTAGCTTTTTTTTTGGCTGCCACTGGAGTCACTTTGTTCATAAAGTTTTTTCCTCTTTGTTTTTAAATCAGTGACCTTCTAAAAAAATCTTTAAAGCCATACAAAAATGGAAAGTAAACATATATAATTTCTGAACAGGGTGTATAAACATTAAGTATTTTTTAAAAAATTTAAAAGTTTTAGTTTAATTAAAAAATAACCCACTGAAAATTAAATTTGAAATTGACTAGTACAAAAATAAGTAATATATCTGATGTCAAGTTTTAAAGAAAGTCAATATTAATCAGCTGACAGATATGCCTTACATTCCCTATTAAGTTACCTAAGTGACATTCATACACAAATAAAACACACACACACCCCCACACCCCCACTGGCAGCCAGTTAAAAGATTATATCATTTTGTATATATACATTAGATCTTGCCATTTTTACAAGTCCAGTTCCAAGAACCTGATGAGTGGGATTTTCTCCCATGAAAGCTCATGCAATAAATAAATTTGTAAGCCTTTAAAAGTGCCACAGGACTTCTTGTTTTTTCAAAGACCAGTATCTTTGACAAACTAAAATTTTCACCAGGTCACTGAACCTAGAGTCTGTTGAATATTCTCTAATATGCAACCAAGCTGAAATTTACTGCTCCCAAAATAAGCATGAAATTGCAGCTAAAAAAAAAATGCTAAAGTTACTAGGAACTGAAAAACGCCCTCTAAAACTTGTACCTTCTACTGTTAAATGCAGTGTTGCTGCAGCTGTGTCAGTACCAAGGTGGGCTAAGTAACATCTTTTACTACCATAGACCAATTTCTGCTAGCAAAAGAGATAAGATTATACACAAACATGGTGAAATAGTAGTCACGTCTAGAGTGCAGGTATTACACATTATGTATGTTCCTCTTAGGAAAGACTGAAATAAAGGCAAAAGATAGTGGAGTAGCACTGTGTATCAACTATGAGGTAGACCGTAAAGAAATTAAAAGTAATGGAACAGATAAGAGAATCTGACTGGGCAAAAAATCACATCAGGGAAGAGGTCACTACAGCTCCCCTGGGACAGAGCTTGCGTATGCTACAGATCCCCAGGATCAGATTTGGATACGGATAGAGACCTCTGATGCTTTCAGTGAAGTTTATACTACTGAGAACTGTGAGATTATGGGAGACTAACTTCCCAGATACAGACTGGAGGAAAAGTGCCAGTAGTAATATAGGACCCAGCTATGATACTTGGTGAAGGAATTTGTCAGGTACTGAACCAACAAGAGTGGATGCCATTTTAGATTTGGTGTTAGTGAGTACTGAGGATTTTACAGAAAAGCTGGTTGTAGGGGAACCTTGGTTTGAGTGACCATAAGCTAATTCAGATGAAGCTAAATGGAAGGATAAACAAATACAGATCTGTGACTAAAGTCTTTGACTTCAAAAGGGCTAAGTTTAAAAACTAGGAAGAAATTAGTTGGAGAAGTATACTGGACTGAAGAATTCATAAATCTAAAGGTGGAGGAGCCTTGGAATTATTTCAAGTCAAAGTTGCAGGAACTATCTGAAGCCTGCATCCTGAGGAAGGAGAAAAAATTCACAAGCAAAAGTTGTAGACCAACCAGGATAAACAAGCATCTCAGACATGTCATTAAGAGAAACTGGAAAGCCTACAAGGAGTAGATGGGAGGGATCAGCAAGGAAAGCTACCTCCTGGAGGTCAGAACATATAGGATTAAAATGAGAAATGCCAAAAGCCAAGTAGAATTGGACCTTGCAAAGGGAATTAAAACCAAGAGTAAAAAGGTTCCATTACTATATAAATAGGGACAAAAGAAAAAAAAAGTGGGATCATTAAGCACTGAGGATGGGGTGGAGGTTAAAGATAATATAGGAATAGCTGAGTATCTAAATAAATACTTTGCCTCAGTTTTTAGTAAGGCAAATAATTAGACTGGTGAAAGTCATAAGGTGGCTAATGGGAATGAGGATTAATGCTCACATGCATGCTCCGGGCAGGAGCAGTCTCGCCAGGGTACAACTTGGATGCCCCTGCAGCTACGGCCAGGTAAGGGGGAACGTGCCAGGGATGGGGGGTGGGGGTTTGAGGAACTGGCAGGGAAGAGCCCAAGGAATCAGGGAGTTGGGAGGGAGCCAGCAGGCAGCAGGGACAGGGCCCAGTGGGAAATGTGGTCAGCTGCATCATCAGCTTAGAGAGAACACTGTTGGGAAACACTGCATCAGACTAGTAATCAACATGATGTTTTTTATAACTCAAGACCCTCCTACTGGTAATGGTGTGGGTACTAAAAAAGCCTCAGAACTGTCAAAAGGGATAGGACAAACTTACAGAGAAGACACAAGACCTTGACGTTGCAAATGATATCTGTGTGATGTCCTATACCCCCAGAGACATAAAAGTTAAAACAAATGACCTCCAATCTCTTGCACAACTAACAGGGCTGAGTCAGCTCCAAGAAAAGAAAAACCACCACCTACTCCATTTACTGTGATGGACACATATGAAGGCTATGGTATCAATTCTGATAGCACACACACCCAAAGAATCAAAGGACATGTTCCTGAAACTGCCCAATATTTAACAGGGTTCACTGTTTTAAAGAGAGAGGGAATAGCTTACTTAGAATGGAAACCATAACATTTTTTAACCTTTTATTAAAGATAAGCAGCTGAACACTTGCAACATAAAATGTCAAACATTTTCATTTAACAACATCCTTTGTTCCCTCTCTCTTTAGCTGGAGTTTTTAGAAAGAACTCCCCTCCATACACACACACACCCATTCTCGTAGATAGTATTAATACGATGATAAATGTCCTCCTCATTTCCTTAAAAGAAGTTAGCTGAGATAGGCCAGAGCTAATGCTTTTGCTGTTATTGGTCCAGTCTGATTCTGCTTCCTAGAAAGCAAAACTAGACAAACACACAATAAGGGGAACGAAAAGAACAAAGGTAGAAAACACAGCTTTGTCTCTAGTATTGACTCTCACTTGCAACCCTGCTGATAGAAAAACAGGCACAGCACACAGTCTTATCAACCACTCCAGGATCTGGCAACAACATGGTCAAATAAGGATGTCTTATGCCCCAAGATCCTTCTACTGGTAAAGGTCTGGGTACTAAAAAAACCTCAGAACAGCCAAAAAGGATACACCAAACTTATAAAGAAGGCACAAGACCATGATGTTGCAAATGATAGCTGCGTGATGTCCTATATCCATAGAGATATAAAAGGTAAAACAAATGACGTCCAATCTCATGCACAACTAACAGGACTGAGTCAGGGCTTGTACCTGCATCTTGCTACTTAGGCCAGTGTTTCTCAACCAGTGTTCTGTGAAACAATGGTTCCCCACCGACACAGTAAAGATGCTCCACGACTGAGTTCTCCCCTTGGGGGGAGGAAGGGATGAGTGGATGGGGTGAAGGAGCAAGGCAGTGAGGCAACACGTACCTGAGAGATTTAAAATACCCCAACCACAACAAAGCTTCCAGGCATGCATCAGCATCCACTGCTACCTTGCTGCGGATGGGGCATTTTAAATTTCCCATTGCTGTAACCACTGACATTGCTTGACATAGCTTACACAGCAAGACTCCCTTCAAGAAACCTTACTCCAAGAACAGATGAACTTTCTTCAAACATGCAGGCACAAAATTCCCATTACAACTTGAGTGATATTTTAAGTTTTAAGCTGTATGCATACTCATTAATTTTAAAAAATGCATAATGATGATTATATTCATAAAATTATATTTAATTTGGTTACTGAATTGTTTTTGCTGGACTCCATGGTACACAGATATTATGAACATTACAGCCAAAATATACCAGCTTTTCCAAAAAAAGTTTTCATCAGGTATCCTGAGTAAAGTAATTAATACCTTTAGGTGTTCCCCAGCCCACTAAAGGTTGAGAAACACTGGTTTAGGCAAGGGCATTGCTTTTAGCTGTCTCTTTGTTCACACGCTTACTCTGATGTAAAATCTAGTCTTAGCCAGCTGAGCTAAACTCTTATTAAACAGAAGACAAAAGCAGAAAGATGGGGGGAGCTGGGGTGGGCATATGCATTGAGCTAGGAGGGTTGTGAAAGTCTCACATCTTCAGATTTAGCCAGAGCTAGTGGAGATGTCACCAAGATCTCTCCCTGCAGACCACATTGGTCAGGTCGTTTATCAGAATTAAACTAAAGAAGGTCTAGTCCCACAAGACTGTGTTGGCAAAAGAGACCATGGTGAAGCTCACTCTTTCCCCCATCTCTCATCTTTCAGTCAGCCTACATTCACATCCATTCCCTAAAAGTCCACTTTTAAGGATGCCAAAGGGGAGAGATGGGTGGATCAGCCCATCCCTTAATTATTTAGGCAATCAAATAGGTCTAATTTCAACACAGCTGTTTTGGTTCACTGATTTCTGGTCCCCCACTTCTCTTGTTTGCCAGCTATTAAGTTAATGTAGTCCTTGTTACATCATTCAACCTTTCTACTGGTACTAGCCCTTTTTTGTTTTTCAACTTTTGCTATTGCTTATTATAACACTTTATGAACTCTCACTTTTTGCAGATGAGCTCACAGTTAGGGTGAATTTGTAGGCTCAATTATCACAACAGGTCTGACACATCACATCTTGGCAGCGCTGTAAGCAAAATAAGTGGAACACATAAAATAGTAGGGCTAGAATAGCAAAAACTAAACATGCCTTTGCAATCCTGAAGCTGATCTAGAGAAACAAATCTTGTTTGCCAAACTAAATTTGATTATTTATTTTACTATATGGCACTGAAGCTTGGAGGCTTATCTAGATCATATAATCTAAAACAGGGGTGGCCAAACTTATGGCACTCCAGAGCCACATAAGTTAATTATTAAACCTTCAAGAGCTGCACTGAGGCATATGGCCATGCATTTTTACATGCTAAATTGATTTGCTGATGTTCTTCCCCGAGCCACACTTTTTCATTCAAGAGCCACATGTGGCTCCTGAGCCACAGTTTGGCCACGCCTGATCTAAACTTTCAATTTTTATAAACAGCTGCCTTAGACTATTAATATGAGATAACAGGAAAAAAAAACTAACTGAAAAAAATTGGAGGACAACAAAATAAACCAATAGGACAAAAACTTATGGAACAAAAATTTAGATCATTGGGGGACACAAGGAGGAAAGAACCAAACAAGATAACGATACAGGTACTGGACTAGAACTCCCAGAGCGAGAGGCAACAACATGCGCCAAGGACATGCTGGAAAAACAACAGAAGTAGAGCTGAACATGATTAAACTGACATGGAAGGAAGCTAGGATTGCATTGAGAGATCGCCATAGATGAAGGCTGGGGTGAAGGTCCCAAGCTGAATGAAAGAAAGAGGCATAAATCAACAGCTCAACCACTTAGCAGCCACAGTGACGCACTAGGATTCCACAGTATTTCATACTGCACTGCCCAAGAGGTACAACATCCTTAAAACTAGCTTGGCAGCCTCGCTGGTCCTCAGCCTTGTGCTCACAACCTTGAGTAGAAGAGGGTGTGGTTTAAGAGAGACATTTTAGTTCCACCAACTACCGCCGATCACTAGGTACCACACCAGCAAGACAACTTTTACTTTTAATACAATCTGCCTAAATTAATTGGGTGTAAGTTAGCAAAGCATTAATGTATTGTTTATATTATCTATCGATAGGTGATTCGATGAGGAAGGGCAACATAACTGATTCATGTGTGCAGCTGGGGCAGGAATAACTAATAACGCAAAGTTCAGCCAGTGGAAACCAAGAATCTAGTGCAGGGGTTGGCAACCCAAAAGAGCAGCAAAGCCTTCTCCCCCATCTTCCCAACACAACTGTATGAGCTCAAGCTAGCCCAGCAGCTGTGCCGGGGCTGAACAGGCCCAATCGAGGGCCTGGGGGCAAGGCAGCCTCTGTTCAGGCATCGAGTGGCTGCGTTGAAGTGGCCTGAACTCCGCAAGCGGCACATCTCCACGGGCCACTCTTGGGAATGGTGGGTGGCTGGGGGCATGCAGGGCAGCGCTGTTCCACCCTGCCAGTGGAGAGAGGTACAGAAGGAGCACAAGCCGTCCATACACCCCCTGCCAGCGCTAGGGGCTGCAGTGAAGCCACTGAGCTGCTTCCGGCTCATGTGGTTGTGGTGGGAAGGTGGGGGAGGCCCCGGCGCCCCTCATTTGGCCACAATGCTGGGGCCAGCCAGGAATCCCCGGCACACACCTAGACAGAAGTGGATGCTCAGGTGGCTCACTGACCCATGCTACTGATTCCTGATCTACCATCTTGCAACACGCCTAGGATCCTGCATCTCCCACTGCCATCACAGCAGGACTGGGTAAAATGCACTTTGCTGCAAGCCAGATTGCGGGGGACCACAACAAAATCCCAGACAACAGAGTGTGCTAATTTTCAGAATTTCCGAAGGGACAGCCGTGTTAGTCTAGTCCAGCAAAAAAACAACAAGGAGTCGTGTGGTACTTTGAGACTAACAGATTTATTTTTCGCATGATTCCTTTCTGTAAGTTCACCCATCTTCGAAGCATCTGAGGAAGTGGGATTTTCTTCCACGAAAGCTCATGCAAAAAAATAAATGTTAGTCTCAAAGTGCCACACGACTCCTTGTTGTAATTTTCAGAAAACACTGAATCCTTAATCGGTTATAAATAGAATTACAGCAACGTAAAGGAAGCTTTTTTTTTCCCCCAAAATAAATAAAATAAAAAATAAAGGTTTTAATACTTCAATTTAAGCAAGGGATGGAAAAGATTTGATGTCTATTATAACAGGAGTTGAGGTTTTTATATGGTTTTAGTGAGATTTGTTTCATTTTTTAGTAGTAAAAATTGTGATCTGAATGTCTTTTTGTGTGTGTATTAGTAGTATGGGTGATTTACAGGATCTAAGGTTTTTACAGGTTCCAAAGGGGTAGCAGTGCTAGTCTCGTTCAGCAAAGCAAACAAGGAATCTAGTAGTCCTTTCAAAGACTAACAAGTTTATTTATCACATGAGTTTTTGTGGGAGAAAATCCTAGTTTTGTCAGATGTTTTGAAGACGAGGAACTCTCAGAACAGGAGCAAAACAAATGCAGGGAAGTGCAAGTCATAGGATCATCAGTCTGAATCCTAAGAACTGCTCCGATTTACTGCGAGTCTGTCCTGATGATCCTATGACTTGCACTTCCCTGCATTTGATTTTGCTCCCATTTTGTGAGCTCCTCATCTTGAAGCCTCTGACAAAGTGAGATTTTTCTCCCATAAGAGCTCACGTAATAAATAAATTTGTTAGTCTTTAAAAGTGCCACCAAACTCCGTTTGTTTTGCTGAAGGTTTTTATAGATGACAGAGGAATAAAAACACAACAAACAAGATGGGTGGGAGTCTGTATTGCAGGGCAGGACAAGAGCAGGATTTAAAAAAAATCATCCTGTGCAGATCCTGTACCAGGGTCTTCTGATTTAAGTGGTGCTGAACAGCAGGAAACAGTATATTTTGATTGGCAGCTAGGCTTAATTCTTGCTTTACTGTGTATTGGGTAGAATTTGCATTTGTGTCCTTTTCATTTGTATTTAGTTGCAAATATAAAACTTAAGAAGATACCCAGAAAGCAAAGGAGGATTGTTCAAGGTATTTTACAAAAGCAACACGCACTCCAACATTGCCTGCAACCAACCAGTTAGCTTAGCATAATATCTAGAGGCCTCATTTAGAACGCCCTATTCTGGCAGAAATTTTTAACTTTATTGAAGTTTTGCCCGAAGATTTTCTTTTCCAAAAAACACACGAATGCTTCCCAACACAGTGATCAAGGCAAGGAATGCGTCTAGAGGAAAAGCCTTTTCAAATCTACTTCTCATCAGTACAGTGAAATCAGCAGAGAATGTAAAATAATGAGGAATCTTGGTACTGCTAACTTTTGCTATTTTATAGTGCCTGTCACTTAATATTTGAGCACCTTGAACTGTCTACAGTAAGAAACAATTCCAGAGAACAAAGTCCTGCAAGGGTGAAGGATGTAGAGACTCAAAGGCTGAGGTTGGAAAAAAAACTTGTAACTGAAACAAAAGGGGGGGGGAGCAAGAGTCAATAGAAAGAGAAATAACCAACAAAACACTGCTCCTATCTGAATCTGAATACCCATTATTGCAATAAACAAAAGATTACAGATAAATATTTTTCTAGTTGTTTACTTTGTGCATTTGACAGTAACTGGTTTAACTATTTCCCCTGCATAGTTTAGTCAGTTTATCTTATTTGCAGCATAAAAAGTTCAGATATTCATAAAAATACAAAAACTGACAGAGGGATTTACTAACTGAAATTACTTTTATTGAATTTTCTGCAAATGACTAGCTTTCAAGCTGGTATCCCTCTAAGAATTGTAATCAGTATCTATTTCAAGATAGACAAGCTCTTCTTATTTTTAATTATCAGGGGATTTTTGCCATTGTTTCCTTTGCTCTTCTTTTGCTGACATATAAATCTATGGACCGCTACCAACAGCTTTAATTTGTCCTGGTCTTCTAGGGCCTCATGGGTAATCGTGTATAAGGTCCTATTTGAATTGCAAGATGATTGTAAAAAAATTGGGACTGAGTTGCAGATAAGCCATGGAAAATTGAGGAAAAGTAATGACGGACCTTATTATTTGTGGTAATAAAGTCCATTATTGCTTTTCCACGATTTTCTGCTGTTGGCTGCCCTGGGCTCCCAGTATGAGGCCTACAAACAGCAGGGCTCTCACTAAAATTGCGAAATAAGCATAATATTGTAAAATCTGCAATTATTGCTACATCACAAGTCAAATAGGACCATAATCATGTACCTAAAAATTCAGATAGTTGTGCACTTTGAAAACAAATTGTTAGTTGTTGAAATTGAAATCTGGCAGAAGCTTATTTGATGACTGTTCAGTGTAGCACAAAGATATCAGTAGCATATTTCTGGAAACCTTAAAAAAAACCGTCAACCTGAAATCTAGTCTGTTTCAAAGGAGTGAGTTAGAAGTAGTTTCAGATACTATGTTTGCCCCTGCAGCATTTTGTGGTTTTACAAATATTATTTAAGAATGTTTCTCTTTCCCTTGTGGCTGTCAGAAAGATCCACACAAAAGGAAAAATGACCATATAACAGAAACTGTGAAATTGGCTACAAACATGCTGTTAAATGCAAAGAACAAACCAACAATTAGAGGGGAAAAATGTACGTTTTCTTACTCTCAGGTAGAGGATTCCTAGGAGTTAGGTGTAACAACACTAAATCTCAGAGAGGAGTGGAATTTCTAAATTGCCTATGTCCCTTTAACACGCTCACTTTGCTTTATTTCTCCAGGAGCAGTTAGGAAAAACAGAATACTTAGCAATATTATGAAAATAGGACCAAATCAATCTCAGAACAGCCTTTAAAAAGAGACTTGGTTTTGTATGAAAACTTTAAATAAAATTATCCCACTTAATTCCTCAACATCAGTTCCAGAACCATGAACCCTTTTGTACTGTTCAAACCACATAAGATACTGACAGCAAAATGTATTCTGCAGAAAGACACCAGCTTCATCTCATGGCTGACAGTTAGAAACTCCCTTGTTTGATCCACATAAACAATTGTATCAATCCTTAGATACCTATGGATGAATAACACTATATAAGAAATTAGCATTAATAGGAATAATAATGAAATCTTTTTAGAGCAGGATTGTACTTGAGAAGTAAACTATTAATCACACCATCTGTAAAGTTAATAGAACTCATTACAATAGAGAACAATACATCTCAGTCCTAAGTTATTCTTTCAAAAAATTAGTAATACGTTTGTTCATATTAATTCTATTTTGTTTACTCATTCTGCCCCTTATTAAAATACTACATCTTAAAATGCCTTGTATACACAACAAAACCATCACTTCAACACACTAAGGGTTACATCTAGACCAGGCATGGCCAAACTGCGGCTCAGGAGCCGCATGTGGCTCTTGAATGAAAAAGTGTGGCTCGCAGAAGAACGTCAGCAAATCAATTTAGTGGGTAAAAGTATATAGCTATATGCCTCAGTGCTGCTCTTGAAGGTTTAATAATCAACTTGTGTGGCTCTTGAGTTCCATAAGTTTGGCCACCCCTGCTCTAGACCAACAGCGGCAAATTCACCGCCGTAAGCTCAGCATTCTGTGAGCGGTTTGCAGAGAGTCTGATCTTGCAGCACCGCTCCCGGAAGTCGGCTCCAGAAGTCCTGGTGGCCACGGGACATAGGGGAAAGCCAACTGCAGGGGATTTGTGGTCAGCTTTTCCTGGGATGTGTACTGGTGCCTTACAAAGTCACCGCCAGTTACACAAGGAATTTTACGTTCCTTATGTAACCGACGGTCGACTGCTGCCGAAAAGCCCTGACAAGTATAGACTAGGGCTAATGTAAACAACAAAAACTGAGGCATAAACTGGATTTTACTGGATCACATAACTGTGTAAAAAAACACTTTACATAACTTCATTTCTATCTTCACCCCAAACTGTAGTTATTTTAACTAGAGAAGAGACATCCCCAATGCAGTTATATTCATTAACAGTCAGTGGATGAAATCAAATATGATACTGAAAATACTTTTCATTAGATGGAAGTTTTGCAAGTTACACAATCCAAAGCAAAGTTGCAACAAAAGAAGTTTCTGGGGTTTTTTTTTTTTTTTTCTTTTCCTTTTCTGAGGAGGGAGACGTGGAATTTTTAAAAAGGATACAGCCCACTTACAATATTGTGTCTGAAAATAAATAAAGTCAGTTTAGGCAATAAGCACAGCATAAACAAACAACGATGAAGTAAGATTTTGCAGACACATTCCTGTCTCCCTCAGCCTTCCAACTGAGAGCATTTGTGCCAACGTCCAAACTAATTAGTTCATAATTATACTATGCATCTCCATCTTTCTCTATTGAGATATGTACACACGCATGTATGTACACATATGCAGAAGAAATGAATCACAAACTGAACCCTCTACCTCTGGCAGATTAACGGGCAGATTACAACATTCTTTTTACGGAAGGACACAAACCTCATGTTTTCTACAGTCACAGTTCATTGATAAGCTCCCTCACATTAACCCATCCCTGGCAGAATACTGCTCATCCACAGAGCAGCTGATGCAGCCTTTGATGCTCTAGTTATCAAGAACTTTGCAAAAGGAAGCAAGCAGATACCAACTTCCCCACCCTGTTTCTAAGCTATGACACCAAGAAGAATAGAAAGTCCATGTTTTTAAAAGCCATCCATCAATCAGTGGAAGATATTTATGGTTTCCATTGCATATTCCCAGCCCTGAACAAAAAAAGGAGTGGGGTATCTGATACACTTCTCTGCTAGAATGCTAAGAGGTGCATGAGCAAAAGTCAGAAAACCCTGCCCCTGCTGCTTTCTGTGGGGATATGTAAAGAAGCAGCAGAGGGATGGACAAAGTGGGGAGCGGTCCAAGGCAATGACCCCTCTGCATGGGGTTACCAGACATCAGACAAAAGGAGGCCATGCCCTCCTTTTTACCTTCACGTCCTCCATCTGGCAGGCATTTTAAAAATACATGATTTTGTCTGGCTTTTTACTTACAGGGATTAAAGAATGCTGGAATGCCCCAGAACACCCTATTTTTAGGGAGCAGTGCTCTAGGGCCCCTAAAAACAGAAGAACATTACATTAACACTACATTTTTTCCATGCATCCTCCAATGTTCTCCTTTCCATGCTTTGGGACCTGGTAACCCCACCTCTGCATGACTCTATCCTGCTCAACCCCCAGATACACTGAACTCACAGACCTTCCTCACACATCCCCCTCCGGGGAACAGCTGCCAGTAGGAGTGGCAGCCCAGCCTTATTTCCCTGGGGGGGGGGAGGACAGGAAGAGGCTCCACACCCCCTGCCAGGGATTTCCCTAACACTTCCCTGAATTTCCCAACACCTCCCAGTTGTCAGCCAGTAACAGAGTTAGACCAATTTAGTGAGCACTCCAACACCCCCTGAATTTCCCAACACCCCCTAGAAGTCACCTAGTGTGAGATCTCTTTAGTGAGCACCCCGACACCCCCAAATCCCCCTGAATTTCCCAAGCCCCCAGCTGTCAACTAGTAACAGTGTTACACTAATGCAGTGAGCACCCCAACACCCCCTGAATCTCCCAACACCCCCCCAGTTTTCAGCTACTAACAGCGTTGGACCAATCTAGTGAGCACCCCAACACTGCCTAACCCCCCTGAATTTCCCAACACCCCCCCAGCTGTCAGCTGGTAACAGTGTTAGACCAATGTAGAGAGCACCCCAACAGCCCCTGAATCTCCCAACACCCCCTAAAAAAGTCAGCTAGTGTTAGACCGATGTAGTGAGCACCCCAAAACCCCTGAATCTCCCAACACCCCCAGCTGTCAGCTGCTAACAGTGTTAGACCAGTTTAACTATCACCTCTTCCCCCCAAATTTCCCAACACACCCCAGTTGTCAGCTAATAAGTGTTAGACCAACGCAGAGAGCACCCCAACACCCCCTGAATCTCCCAACACCCCCTAAAAGTCAGCTAGTGTTAGATCTCTTTAGTGAGCACCCCAACACCCCCAAACCCCCGAATCTCCCAATAGCCCCCAGCTGCCAGCTAGAAACAGTGTCAGACCGATGTAGGGATCACCCCAACACCCCCTGAATCTCCCAACAACCCCCAGCTGCCAGCTGCTGACAGTGTCAGACCAGTTTAACGATCACTCCTTCCCCCTTGAATTTCCCAACACCTCCTAAAAGTCAGCTAGTGTTAGATCACTTTAGTGAGCACCCCAACACCCCTGAATTTCCCAACACCCCCAAATTGTCAGCTCTACTCGCTGTTACTCAGTGTAGAGCAAGCAGTGAGCACCCCAACCCCCCCGGATCCCCCAACCCCGCAGTGGTCAGCCGGGTACATTGTTAGCCCAAGGGAGTGAGCACCCCACGACCTCCCGCCCCCGCTAGTCACAGTGCCAGACCGAGGGAGAGGGCACCCAACACCCCCAATCTGAAGCGCTGGGGCGCGCCCCGCCCCTGGGGTCCCGCGGGCCGGGCGGGGGCTGAGGGGGCTCGGCACGTACCGGAGCGCGGGGCGGCTCGGCGGCGGGTCTCATGGCGGTCACGGGTGCCCGGCGGGCGGGGGGGCAGGGCGGGTGCGGAGCCCCATCGCCCCCTGCCCGCTCACGGCCCTGCGCGGCCCCCCTCCCCCAACCCACCCCTGCCCCGGCGCGGCGCCTCCCGGCTCCCGTACAGCCCCCACACGGACGCGGCGCCTCACTTCCGGGCAGGGATGACCTCACTTCCGGGCTCTCGCGGGGAAGGGGCGGGGCGCGCGGTCCCACGTGCGGCGCGGGCCCAGCCCCCTAGCGGCGGCGCCGGGCCCCGCAGGCTGGGTCACGTGTGCTGCGGTGGCAGGGCCAGGTGGGGGGGGCGTCTGCTCCGTTTCCTTGGCAACCAGGCTAGGCTCCCCGGGGGGGTGTCAGAGCCAGGCCTCAGCAATAGGGGTGAGCCCCCCAAGTCTGCCTGGGGCCTGCCAGCTCCTTCTGCTGGGTGGGGGTGTCTGGGCCCAGCCCCAACAGGAGGGGGGACCCCCCACACCTGCCCCTGAAAAGGAGGACAGTGGAGGACGCAGGGAGCAATGGGTCAAGGTAACATGTTTCTGTCTTTAGGGGGCCCTGCAACACTTCCCCCTAGAAATAAGGGAGTCCAGGGGGTCCAGGATACTTTAACCCCTGTCAGGAAAAAGCCAGACAAAATCAGGTATTTCTAAAATGTCTGCAAGGTTAGGGTTACCAGATGTCAGGCAAAAGGCCTTTTTACTTTCACGTCCTCCATCAAAGTACCTGATTTTGTCTGGCTGTTTACTTACAGGGTTCAAAGTACGTGGGAACTCCCTGGAATACCCTGTTTTTAGGGAGAAGCATTCCAGGCCTCGTAAACGCAGAAGAATATTACATTAATAGTGCATTTTTTGCCATCTGTGTTTCAGTGTCCTCCTTTTCATACTTCTCTGTCCTCCTTTCTGTGCGTTGATATGTGGTAACCCTGTGCTAGATGGAGGACATGAAGGGAAGAGGGAGGACATGTCCTCCTTTTGCCTGATATCTGGTAACCCTAGCCTGGGGGGGTGTGATGGGGAGACCCACACAGCTCCTGTCTGCCGGGTGGGGGGCTGGCAGGCCGAGGCTGCTTCTTGACTCAGATTCTTAAGGTCTCGTTCCAGCTCAGGTGCACACAAGAGCTGGGCAGCTCCCTTCTCCATCCTGGGCGGCTTGAGGTTGTCTGGTGTGTGGCTGCTGAGAAGTATCTGTTCCAGGCTGGGTGGAGGGGGGCTTGAGAGAGCCCCCAGTCTGAAGCAAATACCAGGGGCTACACACCATGTAACTGGAACTATAACCAATGTACCCAACCTTGCAAAACCCAGCTGCCACCTCTGCCTACATATCTACTCCAGTGACACCATCATAGAGGGGTTAAAGTAAGAGGGAACACCCCAGGACCCCGTTCTGGGGCCCACCTATTTTTAGGGACCCAGCATTCTGGGACCCCTAAAAATAGGGGAATGCCCCAGAACACTGCATTCCGGAGCCCCCTAAAAATAGAAGGGTTTGCTACAACCAGCGTTCTGGTGCATCCCCTCTGGGCCAGAGGAAGGGAAGGGCTGCAGGCTGGGGCCAGCCCAGCCACTCATCTCCCCTCCCCAGAGCCTCTGTGGCTCCTTCCCTTCTGGCCTGGGCCTGGCTGTGCGTGCGGCCAGGCCCCAGCCTCCGGCCCTGGCTCCTTGCTGGCCAGCTGGCAGGCCCATGCTGCCGCCTCCTGCCCCCTGCCCAGTTCTTCAGCCAGGTAAGGGGGCTGAGAGGGGTTGGGGCAGTCAGGGAGAGTGTACGAGCAGGGAGGATGTGGGGAGGGGAGAGAAGGAGGTGGGAGGGTGGGCTGAAGGGTGGTTAGGAGGGCTGCAATGAGGGCAGGGAGCTTATGAGGTGGAGATTGGGGCTGAGAAGAAAATGGGGAAAGGGGTCTGATGGGAGTAGGTGTTTTGGAGGCAGCAGCTGGGGTGGAAAGCTGGCATTTGGGGGGCAGCAGCTGGGGTGGGGGCTGGCATTTGGGGGGAGGAACTGGGGTGCAGGAAGGGAGCCCACCAAATTATACTTTAACCCCTGCCATCATAGGACCTAAGCCAAAGTTTTGTAGCCTGAGGCTCCGGCACCATATGCGGCTCTTTGGCTGCCACCTTGTGGCTCCTGGCACTGGGCTTGCCCCTAGTGGGTGGCCTGTACCAGGTTCCAGGCTCCCTCCACCACTACAGGGAACCCTGCAGCAGGCACCCTGATAGGATTACCAAATACCAAAGCATGAAAAGGAAGACATTAGAGGACACATGGAGAAAATGTAGTATTAATGTAATATTCTTTTGTTTTTAGGGGGCCCTGGAATGCTTCCCCCTAAAAATAGGGTGTTCCAGGACATTCCAGCATACTTTAACCTCTGTAAGTAAAAAAAACCAGACCAAACTGTGTATTTTTAAAATGTCTGCTGGACAGAGGAAGTGAAGGTAAAAAAGAGGACATATCCTCCTTTTGCCTGACATCTGGTAACCCTAACCCTGGGCCATCTCCCCCACCCACTACCAGGAGGCTACACCCATTGTGGCTCTCTGAACACTCACTTATTGAAGGAATTTTTAAAAATGGCTCTTCTTGTCTTTTGGGTTGCTGACCACTGACCTAACCAAAGCACCCATTCCATCAGGGACTTGTTTATGCCATCATGTGCCACCAATGCTTGGTCTCTACACAAAAGAATAAATGAGCAGATATCGGACATCAAGCATTGTAATATTCAGAAAATAGTTAGGGAAGTGCTTCAAGTTTCTTGGACACTCAGTGACATAAAAGTTACCATATTTCAGCCCAAAACACCCCAAAACACCTTTCAGAACAACAAAAGTCCTGTGGCACCTTAAAGACTAACGCATTTCTTTGGGTATAAGCTTTCATGGGCTTCAAGCATTAGGCCCAAAGAAGTCTGTTAGTCTTTGAGGTGCCACAGGACTCTCATTGTTTTTGCTGTACACAGACTAACATGGCTACCCTTCTGGAAACGTTTCAAACCCAGACTTCAGATTGTATATGAATTCTAGTTCTGCAGTTTCAAATATGAGAATGTGAGACTGGGTCTGAATCAAGACTGCGAATGGCTAGCCTCAACAAAAGGTAATTTTCCCTCTTTAAACATTCTCACCAACTCGTGTTAATGGCCTGCATCTGCTCGAATTGAATTGACTTTGTTTCCTTAGCTTTCATATTTATGTTTCTGTAGACTACTGCAGTTTTAATTTCATACGTCTGAGGAAGTGGACTGTAGTCCACAAAAGCTTATGTCTTAATAAATCTGTTAGTCTTAAGAAGTGCTGTAGGACTACTTCCCTGCATTTATTTTCCTTCCTTTCTAGACATACCACATTTTCAAGCATCAGATGAAGTGGGATTTTCTCCCACGAAAGCTCATGCAGTGAATAAATCCAGGGCCGGCCCAACCATATAGGTGAACTAGGTGGTCATCTAGGGCACCGGGCCATAAGAGATGATGGAAGTGAATTTTTTTCTGTATATAAAAAATATAAATAAAAGTATTGTCCTCCGATGGGGGTGCCAAAGTCATCATTTGCTAAGAGCCTTGGGCCAGCCACACATAAATTTCTTAGTCTTTAAAACTGTCACAGGACTCCTTGTTTGTTTTGCTGAAGTAGACTAACACTGCTACAGGTAACCCTCTGAAATGTTCAAGAAAGAACATTCAGATTGTGGTATGCACAGGTAGAGCTATGCCTGAGTTAGCCCTGGTGATTGGATGCAGAACCTGATCTGTTCAAAACAGAAAAACCTCAGCCAAGTTCTTCTGTTTTGTGAGCACTTTCAAAAGTCTTAAGAAATTCCAATTGAAATACTTCAGGACGATATGCCTTTGCAGTAGGAGTACATGAAATTTTAGGTAGTTGGATAGCCTAATGATTTTTTTTTCCAGTGTTGTGAAATTTAGCATGTTTGTTTATAAAAAAAAAAACTCTATGAAACACAAAAAATATTTATTGTAAATGCTGCCTTGAGAAAAAGTTTGAGAGTTTGTATTCTATTTATATAAATTATATATAAAACAAAATGTTAGTAAGGTTGCTAAGTCAAGCACTCAAATTAGACAATCTAACATTTATTCACCTGGCTTGTGTGGCCGTATCAGGATATACTCCTAAGTATACAATCACATGCTGTTTTCACAGGACCTCTGTCTAGTACAGGACACACAGTGCTCAAGGCATGAAACATCTGTTCAATGCTTTATTGCCAACATCATTCTGTAAGTGGTACCTAACTTATTTACTGTGTGCCATCTACACAGAATTATTCAGTTCTCCAGGGGCTTTTCTGTGGCACTTGTCATTATCTAAGTGCTTCACAAATACTTTATCCTCTACAGATGGAGAACTGAGGAACACATATTAAAGCCTAAACTTGTGAAAGTATCTACAAAATTTACATGCTCAATGTGAGAATTCTCTGCTACTTTTCAGAATATTTAGCATTTTATGTATTAAGTCACTGTATAGACATTACATAAATAACCTTCCCAAAACCTCTGCATAGTAGTTCATTAAGTACTGTATTAGTACCATCATTTTGTAGGTGGGGAAACAGAGGGGGAAGAGTGAAGTGATTTCCCTAAGGCCACCTAAAAAAATTAGAACTCAGGACCACTTGAATCTCAAATTCACATCCATTTTTCCAGACCACGCTGCTTTACTTTCACAGGAGTGACAGTTCCCATTAACTTTAATTGCAACTACCTGCAGATCACTGATCAAGGCATTTCCCAGCTCTCCATGTTGGACTCTACAGTCTGAACATTTTTCTTTCAAACAGTTTGTGTGATTTTCTACATTTTCTTCCTAAAAAGAAAGAGGAAAAAGTTCTGTTATAATGTATGAGTTGTTAGTTTACACATACTTTGCATTCAGATGCTGAAACTTCAGCACTAAACAGAGATGTAAGAGAGAATACAGAGAATATAGTAACTACATTTGTTAGCAACAAGAATAGGTAGTTATCCTCTCTGGCAGGGGCCTCAAACTCAAATCACCATGCGGGCTGCATGCGGACTAGTATGTTAGCCCACAGGCCGCACCACTGAAACCTTTTCACACAATGATACAAAGTATAAAAAATGAAAAATAACATATATGCCAAGAGTAAATAAGAACGAATTACTTCCATTCAAGATGGAGCACTCATCGGGAAGACAAAGAGTAAGTAAGTAAACACACTTTAAATTTTGCATTATCAATTGTTTGAGAAATTCTAAGTGATGTTGTGGGCCGCAGGAAGTAACATTAAGGGGTCTCATGCTGCCCACAGGCCATTAGCTTGAGACCTCTGCTGTATGGCCCAGCCACTAAAGCATGATGCTGCACACTTGGAAGCAAAAGGTTATGGAGGTTACAGAGCACCTTCTGTATATAGCTCTCCTTGCTTCCTATCACAATGGAGCCATAATCCTCATCGAGGACTTCGGGTGCTACAACAAACAACATGCCTTCTTCTGCAATTCCCCCTCTTCCCAGCCCCCAAAGTTAGACATATATAAAATCTCTTTCCTGTCACCACCCCAAAATTGCACATCTCTCCTGACACTACCTGATGAAATTTCACATACCTTCCTTATCCCTCTCCTTCACATTTCACATTCAAGCAGATACACAAACATATGCAGGTACCCCTCCAGAATCCACTCACATCTTAGTCCACCCCTCAATCTATACAGCTGTGCTGTCTCATCCTTGTCCCCATATTTTTTCCACCCTCCCAACCCCCTTACTCTCCTAGGGCTGTCAGCAGTTGGGTAGTGCAGGAGGCTCTGTCACAGGACAGTCCTGCAATGTTTTGCAATGTCTTTCTGTACAGGCTCTAAGCTAGGATGGGAAAATAGAAAATGGTTTGAGTGAGGGAGTGTTAGAGAGGTGAGCAGTAGGGCAACATGTTTCAAAGAATATTTGCATTCCCCAGAAAGAGGAAGTAGAGGTCAGGGAACATTTCCAGAAAATGAAATTTGTGGGGAGGTTGTCTTGTGAATCTCATTTCCCATCTTACTTATCCCCTGATGGGGCTGTGGTTATTTAGGAAGATGTAAGGGAGGATGCATGATAGGTTCCATGAGGCGTCTCTTTCCACGAATCATGCTCTGTGCACGTTCACAGTTTGCAGCAGCATAAGACAGACTACAAATGGCAATATCTGGCATCTTAAAGTTTTAACACAGCCAAGTCAGAATAAATTCATAGGACAGACAAAGGAACTCCTGGACTGTAATGTTATCACTCTGCCAATTTTTGATTGTTGCTGTAATCCATGGAGATATTAGAGGTCTTCCAAAACAAACAGTGGGGCATTTTTTTTATAATGAAGTGTTAAGCCATCTAAATACAAGGGTCAATCATTCCCCTTAGATAAAATTAAAAGTAAGACTATAAATGAGAAAAAATGAAGAGGAAATCTCTTGATTCTTTAGATTTCACCTAAGACAGAATAAATTCATTATTTTGATGGTGAAGTCTAGTAAATTTGCTAGTGGGGAGGTGGGAAGATATTTTATGGGCCTTACAGACTCACTGTGGCTTTCTGCAGTAGTTAAAGAGCAAGAAAGCCATGTCTCAGTTTTACATTTGTTGTGATATCTGTATTCCTCTTCAGTCTTAAAGAAAGTGGAAGTCTGGAGTGGATATTTTTATATGTGCAAAGAAAAAAAAAACCCAAAAACAAAACTCCATCCCAACACTTTTGGTTTCACACAGCATTTAGGAACAGTAAAGAATTCAGACTTTTTTTTCTCCAGTTTGTTCTTGGAGACTTGCCAGTGGAGCCCAAGTAAACAGAGCACACACTCAGGCTATGTCCACATGTACATGCTTATTTTTATTTAAGTTAAATCGAAATAAGCTAATTTGAAATAAAATCCTTAATTCAATTTAATTTAAATCAGATTAAGGAAAAAGACCAAATCGAAATAGCAAGTCCAGAGACAGGACTTGCTATTTTGATTCAAGAGAGGGGCACGATGGGAGGTGTGGTAACATGGCCCCCTAAGTTCACCCATCTTTGAAGCATCTGATGAAGTGGGATGTTCTCCCACGAAAGCTCATATGAAAAATAAATCTGTTGGTCTTTAAGTGCCACACGACTCCTTGGCTTTTTTGCTGGACTAGACTAACACGGTTTTCCCTTTGGAAATTGACAAGATGCAAGGGCCATGTTGCCACCGAATCCCCTGGAGAGCCAGGCAGGGGAAAAAAGACCCCAGGCAAGAGATCCTCCTGCCTTGCATCCCCCGCTGCTGGTGGGGCAGCGGGGGAGGGACTGTGGGGCACCCTGGCTGCAGCCTGGGTGGTGGGTCCCTGAGCTGGCTCGTCAGAGAGCTGGCATCCCCCACTGTCCTGGCTTGCCAGCTGCTAGCGGGGCGGAGGGTGCAGGAGCCGGCACCCACACTGTCCTGGCAAGTTGGCTGCTGGCCAGTGGTAGGTGTGGCAGCCAGCCCGTCCCCCTTCCTGGACTTGCCGGCTGCAGCCCTGGCAGCTGGTTGGGGAGCCAGCTTGCCTTGCTTTCGGGGTTGCTGGCTGCCAGCGGGGTGACAGGTTGGGGAGCCGGCATGCCCAGCTTTTGGGGGTTGCCGGCTGCAGCCCCGGTGGCTGGTCAGAGACCTGGCTCACCCTGCTTACGGGGTTGCTGGCTGCCAGAGGGGTGGCAGCCGGCAAGCCCTGAAAGCAAGGAGAACCAGCTACCCGACCGGCTTCAGGGGCTGAAGCCAGCTTGCTGGGGTTGGAGCCGGCTTGCTGGGACAGTCGGGGGTGCTGGCTCCTGAACGTGTCACCCCGCTGGCCCCCCTGCAGCTCCCCTCCCTCCCTGGCCAGGGCGCTGACCCTGGGAGGAAGGTCATCTGTTTTATCGATATGTGGGTCATATTGATATAACAGAGCCAGACAGGGTTATTTCAAAACCACAGTTTTGAAATAACCCTCATTTCGATATATAATGAGGTTTTATTATATCAAAATGATTTTCCTTATTTCGAAATAAGGAAACATCATCTGTATATAAATGTTTTAAAATTGAAATAACGAGTTATTTTGATTTAAAAGCTGTGTGTGGATATGCCTTCAGACTCTACAAGTTCATCACAAAAGTGCCAAGATACACCCTCTATAGCTGTTAACAATTTGAAGTCTGAGTCAGATTCAGCCAAGGAAGCAAGTGCAACGCTATTACAAAGCCTGATTTTGTATTGGAGCAAACCAGTTTGACCATTACACATCAAAATTATGTTTAGACCTACATTTTATGAATGGCTCGGTTGTGTCACAAGCAACATTGATGATGTGTTAGTATTACGTCATTAAATAAAGATTATGTTGCTGGTTTTCAAGTTGTATGCCAAAGTCATGTTTAGGGGAGATAAAAAAACAAAGCATTGCCAGAGAAAAGAATATGTATTTCAGCAGGAGATTATTTTGGACATTGTGCCTTCTGTCATGTTGCCTCCTACACTTACAATGGTTGTCTTTTAAGCCTCAAAGCAATATCCTTACAGGCAGTTGTCACAAAGTTGCAGTTCCAGCACACCTCCCAGTTGCTGGATGTAGCCTTGAATCAGGCAGGCCTCAGTTTCCCTCATTCTTCAGCCTATTTTAGCCATAGGCATAGCCTTGACCCTTTTTGTTCAAATCACTTTCAAGAGCCTGAGCCCTTCTGGAGCCACAGAGTCCTTTAATAAGCCCAACAAAAATAGGGATCAGCTGGCCAGCCCTCTCCCTCACAAAAGAGCCTCATCGCTAATGCAGTGTTCTCATCACTGTCCAATCCTCTGCCTCCAGTCTGGTGGCCCCCTCTCCCTTTCAAGCAGACTTCAGCTGCTATGCAATATCACATCTATCCTGTAGCTCCTGTGACTCACTTCACCCCTAGTATCCTGGGAATGCCTCACTTCTCCACCTTGCCAGAGATTCAGGAAAGCCACTACCCTTCAGTGGGCTTTGCTCTTTCCTCAGGCCTCAGAGTTGAGAGCAAACCTCTGCTTTTCTGCCCTTCTGACCAGCAACCTCTACAGGCAGCAAAGACTCACTACTACCTCTCCTCTTCTCAACTGACCTCCTGTTGCCTCTGTTAAATTGCTTCTCCACTTGACTACACTCTCCCCTAGTACAGTCAGTGTGAGATTACTAACATTTTCAGGCTCCTTTAACACTTAAAGCACTTCTTTCAGGAATCCTTTCTATCTTCTCATAAACAAATCCCCTGTTCACCTTATCTTGAACTGCTATATCATGTCTTGGCTAATTTTCGGTCTAACCCTGAAGGGTGCCATGTCCTTATGTTCCATTGATCTCAGCATCTCACAGGACTGGGCTCAAACAGTAAATTCTTTGGATTAGAAGAGTTTTATTTTGTAGAATATAGTACTAGTGTAAAACCCTATACCCATGATTTTTAATAAACCAAATAAATACTTAAAGCAAAAGTATTTCCCTTTAACAAATGTCTAAATAGTGCTTGCCAAATACACCAGCAAATATCTATTGTGTGCTCTGGTTTCTACAAATGTGCATTTTTACATGCAATCATCCTTTTTGCATGAGGTACTCATGCAGTTACGTGTTTGTGTCCAATTCTGCATGTTTTACATTTAAAAAATGGTCTCTACTTTTTTGAATTTTTTATCCTTCAGTACTTCTGAGCTCAGGGAAAAAGCAGAAATAAGTAGCATTCTATTCGTCTTACAGACATGTAATCAGGAGTGTTGCTGGCTAAGGGTCAGGGCCCAGGCTCACTCCCACCTCACCCCCCCAGGCCTGTGGCCCTGATCTTGCTCCAGGGCCCAATCCAGCCCCAGCTGCTGACGCTTGCTGGCAGTGGCAGGGACGGGATCTGGCTCCGGGCTGCTTGCTGGCAAACGGCAGCAGGGTTGAAGCTGGAGCCGGCACCTGCCACTACCAACAAGTGGCAGGAGCTGGCTCCAAGACTGCTGCCACTTGTGGGCAGTGGAAGGAGCTGGCTCAACTTTGAGCCTCCTGCCACTTGCTGGCACGTGGCCCAGAACCGGATCCGGCCCCTTCCACTGTTCTACCAGCCAGGCATGTCAGGCGGGAGATGTAGGGCCTGTGCCCTGCTGGCTGCAGCACAGCGACACCGCTGCATGTAAATTAAAATTGAACAGAAACAAATCTGTGTAACCTGGGTACGATAAAGAGTTATAGGAATATCTATCATGTTTAGTGGAATTATTTTGGAGTTCTACTGGTCACATAGAGCATTGCTAAGTTTTCTCTAAGAAACAAATTTTGGAAGTTTAGAGACTCTGAATCCCTACTTGTTTTCCACTCTAATAATGGTATGCAATATTTTATGCTATATACAAAAATATCTATAATAATGTCTTGCATCACTGTCTAGAAGGACGACAATAAAGGTGCTAAATAAAAGTCTACAGACGTCAAATGACTGTATGATGTTCACCACTGCAGTTATGTTTTGTATGTAAAGCTGCGAGGAAGTGTTCTAGATTAAGACAATGCCCAGTTTTGTTAAGAGTGCCTAAGTGTTCTGATTTAGGTGCCTGACAGAAGAATATGTTGTCACAGACTAAAGTTACTATTTTAAAGAGAAATGGGGTAAGATTGTCAAAAACACTAAGAGATTCAAGAACCTAAGTCCTAAGATTCTATGTTACCTAAGCACTTTTGAAAGTTTTACTTTTAATTAAGTCGTTTATTTTGAGCCAAAGTTTTAAGAATGCAGTTCACTCCATGTGGAAGCCCAGTGCAAAGCATACATCCTGTGCACTAATTTAATACCCCTCAAAATAAGCTTATATCCATGGAGAGGGTTTCATTTAAAAGAAATGTCTTCTTGATTGAGCTGATTCTAAATATTTTTAAATAACTATGCTAACTATATTGTTGAAATTAATTGATAACTAGGGCTAAGATTTCTAGAAGTCAATAAAATGAAATTGCATGGGGGAATTCCTAGAGTGTTGCTATGAAGTCATAAACAATGGCGATCTCTCCCTAGTGTTTGATGTCTATCATAGACTATTACTGCCACTTACCGAGATTTAATATCTTCCTTACGGCTCAGTGTTGTTGTAAGTTCCATGTTTCTCATTAACAGAGATTTCCCAAAGCTGATGTTTTCGTCCTCATTGTTGACACACATTTTAAATTTCATGACATATTATGATTCATAACTCGGATAGGTTCCTTTCGCTCTGGGGTTTGCTAAATCAGAATGTGAACATCTAGGTTCCTAGAGCTATAGCATTAACTCACATAGCATAGAGGGGTAATGAAATATGAGTTAGAATGCATCATTCAATGCTGTGTATGCCAGCTAGAAGGGAAGTTTAAAACTTGTGGTCAGGAGACATGGATGAAAACAGAGACTGGCCTCTTGAGTGAGACTCAACTCTGCTCTCAAACTTTAAGGATCAGACGGCTTCTGTCTGCTGATGAATCATTTTATAATGCTGTAATTGGATGTGTGCTATATTTGAGATTTTAGATATTTTAGCTTCAACTGCTATACCAAATTTATATAACAAATGCTAATTGGTGAGGAAAATTAAACAATAAGCTCTCATTCATGCAATGTTCAGAATGTAAAAAACACTTTTATTAAAGGTGAAATTAATGAATATTTTTCTGAAGTAATCTATTGACACTTTTGACAAAAGACATGACTAATAGTTGCATTGTATGTATCTTCTCATATACAAAATTTTCCCTTTTTTTTAGTGCTATAATTATTAAAACAAACATGGAGTCCCGTGCCATTTAAAGACTAACATTTATTTTTTGCATGAGCTTTTGTGGAAGAAAACCCCACTTCGTCAGATGCTTTGAAGATGGGGGAACTTACAGAATGTTTGTCTTTAAGTGCCACAGGACTCCTTGTTGGTTTACTGAACTAGACTAACATGGCTACCCCTTTGGAACCTGGCAACATGCAGGGCACATAATTATTAAAGTTTCCATATTTAAGTCCATAAAAAGCCCTGAGTTCTTAAAATTCAAAGATAAATGATTTATATTGTTTTGACTGATTTCTGACTTGATAGTCTGACAGTGCTTTTCACTAAATACTGGGAGTTTGGATTTTAACTTCTCTCCTTCCAGTTTTACATCTGAGTTACTCAAAGCCAGATTAAGACATGCTGAGGCCCTAGGCTATGTCACGATTCAGAGGCCCTGTACCATAAAAAATAAAGAGAAAAAAGTGTATTACATTAAAACAGAAGGGGTAATAAAATAAATTATAAACCATTATATTTGCATTTATAGATAGGCAAAGATGGAACGAAAATAACTAAATAAAACATACAGTACATCTTGGAAAAAGCCTTATTTCCATCATCCATTTCAATTATGATAAATCTTCTTACTTATGTCCAACATATTTAGAGACGGATAATAATGTGAGGCCCTAAGCTGTGGCTTACTTGGCTTGTGCCTAAATCCAGCAGTGGAGTTACTCCACTGATTTCAAGGGAGTTAGATCTGATTTACATCAGTGCAAATGAGAGAAAAATCAGGCTTTCTGGTTCTATGAGGGTCACATTTAAAAATAAATTTAGTGGACTATAGAACAAAATTCTTAGACAAGATTCTGTTCAAATAAATTACTTCTAAATTATAGTTCAGTAGCATAACTTGGTGATGTGGGCCGGACAGATATCTTTGCCCGTGAAAATGGTACTGAATTCTGATGACTTAATTCTTATTCCACAATCAGCTACATATAACATCATATAAACTGGAGAAACAATTCAATTGTTTAATTTGAGCTATGCACTGAAGAAATGTATTTTCTTCAAGAGGGTATTGTAAAATTAATTTTCATGATTTAAACAAAGATTAATGGTTTGAATCTACATAGTCTAGACCTATCCAGCCACATTCAAAGTATGAGTTTCAATAAATCTGCTTGGCAAGATTAACCTATGTCTGTTAAAAATATTTCAGTTCAAAATGGTCTTAGAGGCCACCCTAGTCTCCTCCCCCTACATTATCAATGTTACACAATGATTTAGCCTCTCTGCTGCTAGTGATTCATGGCAGTCATACAGCTAAATTGCTGCATATTGCTTTGAGAATGTTCAAGATAGCCTGATGCTGGGGCTGAGCCTTCTCAGTAAGAGAACATTCTCATAAACAAGAATAAATGGTAGCCTTCATCATATTTACAGTTTAAAATAATCATTCTAATAGAAATTGCGCTCAGAAATATCAATAACAGCTTGATTAAATCTAAATAATTCAAAGATATTCAGATTTAAGTTTGAAAATCCTTCATAACTCACAGTTCTTGGAGTGCTGCTTGCATCATTCTGTTTCAGGTATCTATGTGCTGCAGCACATGGTTGGCCGGAAAACTTTTGCCCTAGCTTTTCAGCGCAGGGTCACTGGCCAACGCCCCCTCTGTGCTGCATACTGCAGCTATATATATGACCCTGACCCTGTCCCTCTCCAGTTTCTTCTGTCTGCCCTCAGTGACGGTACTGGAACAGCCCGCACTTGCACTTGTGCAAGTGCCGGTCTTTATCAATTTATGTTCAGTCTAGAAGACCTATTCATTTTAGTTACTCCTCCATGATCCGGTAGCATTACTGAGTCCACCCAGCGTCCAGAGATCGAATGCCGCACCAGATCACCTCCAACCATGCCTGGCTTCAAACCCTGCGTGAGCTGCAGCAAGGCCTTCTGGTTGAGTGACCCTCACGAGAAATGCCTGAAGTGCCTGGGAGAGTCTCATAGGGTAGAAAATGCTCCATTTGTTGCTCCTTCAAATGAAGGACCCAGAAAGATGGAGAAAAGGCTCTGCATTATGGCTCTGGAGCTTGCCCTGCAGCCAGCATTGAGTATGCTGGGGGCATCGAAAGGCATATCTGCACTGTATGTGCAGGCCACACCAGTGCCTCCTCAGCACCGCTCCCTAGGGGAGCTGAAGAAACCCTGCTCAGGTTGAGACTCAGCACCGGCACTGCACCACTGCCATTCGAGTTCACGTCTGTCGCTCCCATCCTGGGGAAAGGGCAAAGAGCAGCTGCCCGTGTGGTCGATACTGGAGGCCTTTCAGGCAGCAAAGGCCCTGACACAGCACCAGACCCCATGCCTTCTAAGCCCAAAAAGTCGGCAAGCAAGCCAGCCTTTCTGTCCAAGGTATGAGCGAGCACGGGGCAGGACACTCCACTGGCATGATGCTCGGAGGATGATAGAAGCGCTTCACCATCACAACAAAGGGCTACTCCAGCACCGGGGGCCTCTCCAACTCCTCTGCCTTCAGAGACAGAGCAGGAGGAAGAAGGGGAGTACCCAACCTTCTCCCCAGGTCCTCTCTGGTGTTCTGTCCTGCGCTTGCAGGGCTATAGATGCACGAGGTCCAAGTCCGGCTTGTCCAGTACTTCTGGCACCGAGACTCAGCACTGACGATCCCCATTGTCACCAGCACTGACCCTGTCAGCCTCCAAACCAGCAGGGAAGCATCACTGAAAACGGTCCCCAACACCTCCATGACGGAGAGGTTCACATACTGGCTCCTCAGCACGCTCGGACTTGGCTCTGACCTCGGCCCACTCTACCTCCCCGGCACTGACTAAAGGTGAGCAACGATCTTGAAGTCACTGGTGCAGATCAGATCAGCACCACTGTGACAGAGGCCATTCCCTAGCACAGCATCTTGGTGCCATGTTCATTCAGGGACTTGTCCAGTCAATGGTTGGACTGGCCAGCACACAATGAACCCACGACCTTCTAGACCACTGTCCTCTAGAGCCTCTCACTCCCTGGGGGCCTCCAACAAGGAGTGCAACCTCTGCACCAGTCATTCCTGGTGTAGTACTTTGAGGGTCTTGTCATCTTCCTCCCCAGACAAGGCTGCTTATCAGAGACCTCTGGGCAATAGGGATGTCCCCCTCACCCACCAAAACCTCTTTTGGTGCATGGCAGCGAACCTAAACTTGAAGACAGAGGTGGTCGGGGGAACTTCAAGCCCCTCTTTGATGTGGGCAATGCAGCCCCTCCCACCAGAGTCACTGTCCCCCTCCACGAAGGTGCATACAAGATTGCCAAGACCTGCTGAGAGATGCCCTTATCAATCCTGCTGGTGTCATAAATGGATGAACGTAAACACCATGTCCTGCCTGACAAGTTTGGGTTCCTGTTCAACCTCTGCCTGGTTCCCTAGTGGTGGATGCAGTGAACCAAAAGGAGAGGCAGGGCAACTGGCTGCCACACCAAAAAACAAAGAGGCCAAGAGACTGGACCTCTTTGGCAGGAACATATACTCCACCTCAGCCCTCCAGCTCCATATCACCAATCACCAGGTGCTTATCGGGTGATACATCTTTAATTTATGGAAATCTATGGAGTGCTTACAAGATCTGGTTTATCATGAACACCTTAAAGACTATGAGACTATGGTGGAGGAGGGCATGCAGTGCCGTGAGGACATCTTGGGATGCGTCAGACACAGCTAGCCATGGCATGGTGTAGGCAATCATCATGCGGAGGGCCGCCTGGCTTCAAGGGTCTAGTCACCACAAATACAATGGGCCATTCAGGACCTCCCATTCAAAGGGCCCATGCTGTTTGCGGAATCAACAGATTCCAGGCTGCATGGGATGAAGGACTGTTGGACCATCTTGAAATTGTTAGGCATGTACATGCCACAGGTAGCCAGATGCTTCTTCCAGGCCCAACAGTCCCAGCCGTAGCCACAACAGCAACAACTGCAGCAAGAGCAGCAGCAGCAGCAGCAAGGGCCACTCCAGAGATCCTATGACTCCTCTCAACAGGGGGCAGGGCAGCTCCTGCCCAGCCAGTGAGAAGCAGAGTATTTGACCTCTTGTTAGAGGGCTGTGCCACACCCACAGGCCAGTCCCCAATGTTCAGGAACCGTCTAGGCCTTTTTCTTCATCAGTGGTCCAATATCACATCAGACTGCTGGATATTGGAGACAGTGTCCAGGGGCTTCTCTATCCAATTCAGATCCAAGCCTCAGGACAGAAAAATGTCCCCTCACTCCAGATTCAGGGACCCATCACACAAGCTTCTGCTGCAACGGGGAAGCAGAAAACTGTTATCCCTAGGGGCAATAGAAAAAGTCCCCATGAAAGACCAGGGAAAAGAGTTCTACTTCTGTTACTTCCTAGTCCCCAAGCTAAACGGCAACCTGAGGCCCATCTTGGACCTCAGGGCCTTGAACAGACACTTAAGGAAAATAAAGTTCTGCATGGTTTCCCTGTCACTGATCATTCTGGCCTTAGACTCTGGGGACTGGTTCACGGCCCTCGACCTCAAAGACACTTATTTTCATATAGCTATAAGACATGAACACAGAAGTTTCCTTTGTTTCATGGTGGTGGTGGTGGGGGAACACTTCCAATTAACCTCACTCTCATTTGGTTTATCTGTGGCCCCCAGAGTGTTCACCAAGTGCATGATAGCCATGGCAGCCCACCTAAGGAAATGAGGTATAAGAATATACCCATACCTCGAGAGGGTCAGGGTCAGGGTCATATATATAGCCATTGTACAAGGCATGGGGGGGGTGTTGGCCACTGAGCCTGTGCTGACAGTCCAGGGCAAAAGTCTTCTGGCTAATCATGCACTGTGGCATGAAACAGAATGTAGGTGAGCAGCCCATCTCAAAGAAGGACAGTTACTGCAGGTAACCTACCTATATTCCAGCATAAGTGGTGCTGTATGGAAGGCTGCATGCTATTTGGAGGGCTTCTAGGCTATGTCTATACTGCCAAATTAATCTGGACTAAGGAAGCTCAGTCCAGACTAATTTGGCCTATGGGCACACTAGACTTTGCCTAGTCCAAACTAAGCAATTTCTTAGTTTGGACTAGGCAAAGCTTAGTCTGAACTAATAAGACCCAGTGCTTAATTCAGACTTCCATGTTTAGTTCGAACTAAGCATGGGCAATATGTGAAGTAATGGCTAGTTTGAATTTAAAAAGTTCAAACTAAGCCATTAGTTCAAACTAGGTGCACATTCTAGTTCAAACTAAAAAGTTAGTTCAAACTAGAATGCACAGCTAGTTCAAACTAAAAGCCGTGGTTAGTCCGAACTATCCCAAGGTTAGTTTGGACTAACCTCAGACTTTTTTAGTTTGGACTAGTAAGTCTGATCTAAAAAGTAGGTGTAAACGTAGCCCTCGAGTACAACTATGTTATATTTGGTAAGGTGAACTTTCTAAATATTGATTGATGTCTCGGTTGTTGTTTGGTTACTTACTGAGTTTGGATCTCACAGGTATCTAGCCTCATTAGAATGTATGTGAGCAGCTCATCTCGAAGAAGGATGTTTACAGCTAAGTAACTTTTCATTTCCCATCCCCTTGGCTGCAGTAAAGACCCATCCTCTTGCCATCCTCTTTCCCAATCCCTTGCCTCCACTGATCTTTTAGCCCCACAGAAACACTGCACTAGGGTCCTTAGGTAATGGTACCCTTCTGTAGACAGCAGAAGTAGAGTCACAGGCCATGCTGAGAGCCCCTGAGGGCCACTTTTGGCCTCTGGGCCACATGTTGGGAACTACTGATCTAGTTAGTCTGTTCTCCTGCACATTGAAGGCCACAGAACCTCACCACTCACTCCTGAAATAGGCCTCTACACTCAGGCTCAGTAACTGATGTCGTCAAATCATCATTTAAAGACTTCAAGTTACAGAGAATTCACCATTTACACTGGTTCAGACCTGCAAGTGACCCATGTTCCATGCTGTAGAGAAAGGCAAACACCCTTCCCACACCAAAGAAAAGAAAAGAAAAAAGGTCTCTGACATGGGGGAAAATTCCTTCCCGATCCCAAATATCATAAAGGGCCCAGATTAAAAATTTAGATAAAGCAGTCTTCATTCTCTTCCATTTGCTGTGCCTCTGCTTTCCACAAGGTGCAATGTCACATCTCTGAGACCAGTGAAAACATGGTTGGCACACACCCAGTCTTCCACTAATTAGACCATTTCCTATTGATGGGAACATCATTTACCAATTCACTTTGATACAGCTGAACATAATCAGTTAATGTCCCTGCTAAACAAAGCTGCATATTTATATCGATTATGGCATACAATATGTTTGGGGTTTTAATTTTAAGAAGAATGTTTAGATGAGTTATTTATGCCTCCAAAAGGTATCCATTGCAGAGGCCCCTCTTTTTTTCTTTGTTCCTGCTTTTGACTAAAAATGACCACACATATTTTTAAGAACATTTGTTTTTAAAAATGCCCTCTGGCAGAGACCTTCAGCCTAGAGTGAGTTTTTATTATCAGTTATAAAAATCTGAAACTCAGCATTTATATTAAAAAGACTGTCAGACCCTTCACTCTGCCAGTGATAGCAGGGGCCATCACATTTTGCTGTCTCCAGAGGGAATCCTTCTCTGTTACACGGCCTGATCCAGGAATCTTGATTCAGCTGTATGATCAGTTCAATATTTATCCCACACTCCACAAGTGCCAACCTACTAGGACTGATTTTAAATGAAATTTTTAAAATAACTTTAAAACATTAAAATATAGGTTAATTTGCAGAGACAATGGTGGGCTCCATGTGGTTTTCAGTAGTACTTTAGCAAAACAAAGGAGTCCTATTCCAAAGGGGTAGGCCTGTGGTACTTTTAAAGACTAATAAATTTATCGCATGAGCTTTCAGGGGAGAAAATCCCCCTTTGTTAGACACTTTGAAGATGGGGTACTTAGTACGTATGATATTCTTTTGGTATGGACTCAAATGCCATTACATAATGGACTCAGATACAATTGTTTGGTGAACGTGTTTTGATAAAGAGTTGTTTCTCCCTTTCTCAAATTGAGTCTAAGAAGTAGTTTAAGCTTAGTATCAGGTTGTATAATATAATACTATAAATAGAAAATACTACTAGTATTTCATTTCAAGAAGAACAGTTTTTGTTTGAATTTAAATGTTCTCTAATAGTATTTGCAACTCAAAGGTTGATGCCTGGGGCTAACTAGGGCTATGTCTAGACTACAGGGCTCTGTTAAGTCAGCTTAATAAAGTCTGCTCATCTGACCAGTATCTCCCACAAATTCAAGCTTTCTATGTTTGGTCATCCTGATGATATAAGAACATAAGGTATGGGGCATCATGCTATGGGTACGTTGTAAATTCAGGCGAGTACCTCATTGTTAGTCACGTATGACATATAGCTAACACACAGCGATCACCTGTAGCATCTTAATGCAACAGCAGAAAGCTTCTAACTTCTTTTTCCATAAGCGTTTCATGCATATAGGAAGGTGCTGAAGAGAAGAGACTGAAGCAATTTCATTTTGAACTTCACAGCAAAACCTTTGTGTGATAGGGTGTATTAGGCCCAGAGGCCCCTGTTGAGGTTTCAGGGTTCTGCTATACCCATCCCAGGAAAGGAGCAGGAGAGGAATCCTAGGCTAAGAATTCCACTGGCATGGCTGCGGGGAGCAGCCAATCAGGGCCCAGGAGGGCCATATAAAAGGGGCTGCAGCACCAATCAGCAGTCAGTTCTTTGCTAGAGTCAAAGCAGTACAGCTGGTAACCTTAGCTAAAACTACAACCCTATGATGGCTCAGTGCTGGAGGGGATTTGGAAATAAGAATGCTTCTGGCTAGCTGATGGGCCTGAGTTTTAAAGAGCCCTGAGGTAGGGATGAAACACAGATGAAGGCTGAGGCAGTGGCCCAGGGGACTGAAAGCAGTTTTGACAGAGGGAGATGGTAGCATGACCCTGGGCTGGGACCTGGAGTAGTGGACAGGCCAGGGGAAGTGATCTACAATTGGACAGAAGGGGCTCTGAACTAGTTAATGACTTAGCTAAGGCCAGAAAGCCCCAGAGGGCGTAAGACCATTGCCTCCCGTGCTGGCCACAGTGAGAAAGTCCTATGTGTATGGCCTGATTCTAGCACTGGGGCTGTTTAAACATTGCAGACACACCTGACCAGAAAGGGCACCTTGAGAGATGTATGCCATGCTATTACACATTGCTTCTCCAAATATGACTGAGCAACAATTGCAAGTTCGCTTCTCTATCAGATTGCTGAGCAAAGACTAAAGCCTTGAAAATACAAATGCTGAAGCATTTGCCTAACTTAATACAATAAAATGCTTTTGTGCATAATTTTGAGCATCTGCTTGAGTATTTGCATGATCAAGAGCTAACATTATGTTCTTTTTAGACAAAGTGGAGTTTAAAGGATTAAACTTCCTTTAATCACTCTTGTGTTTTCTCCCACACCCTAAAATCAAGATGCTTAAGCTGTTATGTAAAGTACTGAATTGTCATTTGATCCCCAAAGCAGTCCTGAAAACAGTATTGCCTCAAAGTCATTGACAGACGTCAGTGAAACTTCAAACAGATGCCTTCAAATTGTATAGGGAAAGAATGACCTTACAATCAAAAACTTTTGCTCAATACAGCAAGGTTTAAGCTATTAGACAATAACAGCAGGTTGAAAATAAAGAGATGCAAAGGAAGCACTAGTCTTGATACATAAAGTTGCTGAAGGCAATCCAAGGTTTGAGTCATGTCTCACTAATGATAATTTTAAGGACACTACTGAATATGATAAGTGTGTTTTGAGAGGCAAGGCATAGATCAGCAATGATACCTGGCAGAAAAGAAACTGAGATCAATTGGCACCAGAGAAAGCTTTAGTTCAGTTAATCAAAATGTCTGTTTAAAATACTTTTGATTTGTGGCTTTGGTATCTGGCTGTCGTAGACATCTGCTTTTATTTTTCAGCCAATGATCTCTGAAAGAATAAATTTGGTAGTGTCTGGAGACAGTGTCAAGATCGCTGGTTTTAATAGTCTGATCAGTCTCTTTGTTGGCCACGTGGACTTTATCAGCCATTAGGAAGATTAATTTTTCTGACTTGTTTTCTTCATTGTGATCTCGCTGTAACTGCTCTCTGCTGGAGGCACGTAGCCAGACTGCATCAACAGAAAAATCACATCACCCAATAATTTAAACTAGGAACGCATGTGTCAATGCATCCGTCTGCTATTCTTGCAACATAATTGATGTCTGTAAATTTTGATGGGTATGGTTAGCCTTATAAAGACATACTTGGCCCTAGTTTTTACTTCTGGTCCACAAAGAGGAGCATTTTTGAGTATACATAGAATGTGAGACCAGAAGGGAGTATGTAATCATCTAATCTGACCTTCTGTATAACATATCCCACAGAATTTCAGAATAATAATAATACTTGACTCTTATATAGCACTTTATCACCAGATTTCAAAGTACTTCACAGCCTTTAGTGAGTTTATCTCCACTAAACCCCTGTGATATGGGAGTTATCAACCCCCTTTTACAGATGGACTGGGAGACTTGCTCAGGATCACACAAGAAGTCTGTGGCAGAGCTCATAATTAATCTAAGTTTCACAAGTGCTAGACCACTGCCATAACCACTGAGCCAGCAATACCTGCATCAACATGACTAACTTCTTGTTGAGCTGGCCTGCATCTTTTAGAAGGCCCTCTACTCTTGATATAGAGACTTCAAATGATGGAAAAGCCTATCTGAATGGCCAAGCCTCAGAATTTCACTCCAGTCCAGAGGAGGGGACATTCTGAAAAGCTTTTCTTACCTGGGAAGATGTCTTCCTGTAGACCTGTCTTCATCTTTGATCATCTTTGCACTGACACCTAGAAAGCTGAGGAAATTGCTGGCTGTATTTGGGGAAAGTGAAACATTCACTGAAATTGAAGGCCAAATTCAGAGAGGCTTTATTAAGGCTATGCTTCTCCATTGCACAAGTGCACCCTACTATATACATTGTCACTAGGAATGGTCTCAGTATTTTGCACTTGTTCAGTTGCAAGTGACTGGTCTTTAGCTCCTTTATACAGATTTTGGTTTTTCCTTTACTGGAAAAAATTGCTCCCCATCTCAGATGGTGAACATATGGGTCAACAAATTCCAATTTCTCTTTTTAGGTCTGATTTGTATCTAGCCGGTTCTTTGTGCCTTTGGATTCTCTAGCTTCACACAACAGAAGTCCTAACTGCTTCATTTGGCAACATACATACAGTGTTGATTCCCTTCCTTTAGTCCAGGGAAAGAGTTTAACCTTTGACTTCCAAACACTAAAAGAGGTTATGAAAGTTCCAACACACTCAGTTTATTTAATCAATTGAGGCCCAATAAGAGGATACATTGCCACTTCTCACCCAGGCCAGAATTGCCAAGCTTCTAACAAGCAGCCTTTCTCCAAGTCATCTTAAAATAACCATTTTCAAGGCCAGTTTACATTAATCAGTCCCATCGTTGACCATGTGGTTTCCTTCCTAAGCAAGAGAGAATTCCCAAATAGGTTTTAAACCCTAGTTAGCTACCCCAAACATAATTAATTTAGAGCAATGGTTTTCAAATGATGGGTTGGGACCCAATGCTTCCGATCTAGAGCAACATTCCCTTTAGATTTTGTCCTGTCATCTGAGGAGCAAGAAACTGTGATTTGTTTGTGCCCAAAAAGCAAGGGTGGTGGTAATGTGGATAGGAGGATGCCTGAAGGACATCAGTTGGAAGTCATGGGTTAGTGAGTGTGTAAGCTCATCTCAGAAGCATTCATACCATGTTGCAGGCCCTTTTGTCTCAGCGTACAGGTTTCATTATTTTCTATTCAAATGCACATGCACACACAAGAGCAAACTGAAAGCAGTTCATGTGAGATGATCTCAGCAGGAGCAATATTTCTGCATATGAAAAGACCATGTTTCCAGGGTATTGTGTCTGACCGATTTAAAAAAAAATAATTCTATCAAAATATCTACTTGAAATAGTAAGTATTACTAATCACAGTACTTTGTCATTAAATAGCCCTTTCATCAGCCTACCTCAGAGTGTTTTACAACCATGGAGACATGCTACCTTCTCCTTTGTATCAGGAAGTTTAGCAAAATATGCTGGAATGCAGTATCCCACAATAGCAGAGGCTGGACAAAGACAATGCAAGGAGAGCTAAGATGCATGCTGCTCTTTTTGTACAGATGAAGGACTTTTCAGGAGTATTGTGAACGCCAAATCAAAAACCATGAGTCAGGCTCACAAAAAATCATACAACTGGCTTACAATCATAAGATTATGTAAAAATGATCACCACTGGTTTTTATTTGCTGTCTGCCTTTTGAGCCTTTAGTTTAAGGTGCACTGGGTTCAGATTTTGAAGCTTTTTCCACAGTTGCATGGGCTAGAAACTCTTCATTTAAGAATGAAGGTGGAATCATCATATATTCTCTTGACTCCAGGAGGTGGGGCTTTAAGGAATATAATTATGAGACTCATGACAAAATTACGACTTGGCAACACTGAAAGTTTCACTTCTATTAAATGGCAAATTCCCAGAAGACTCTTAAACATAACACTACAGTGATTGCATTGAAGTTCTTTCATGAGAATAGTTAAAAATAAATAAAAAGAAAATTCCACATTTTAAAATTGAGAAAAAAAAATGAGTCCCATGAGGTATGTCAGGGCCATTGCAGGTTTGAAAGGAAAATAAAAAGGCACAGGTTCCAAACAGGAGCCATGTTAGTCTACTTCAGCAAAACAAGCAAGGAGTCCTGTAGCACTTTTAAAGACTGAAAAATTTATTTGTTGCATGAACTTTTCAGGGCAGAAAATCCCACTTTGTCAGAGGCTTTGAGGAATTTTCTCCCATGAAAGGTCATGCAATCAATAAATTAGTTAGTTTTTAAGTGCCACAGGACTCCTGGTTTGTTTCACTAGGGGCACGTCTACACGCACAGTTTGATTTCAAAATCAGTCCTTTCAAAAGGACTGATTTCAAAATAAAACCCTTATTTCGAAAGGGCTCCTTTCGAAATAGGGAAAACCGCGCGATCGCAATGGCCGTTATTTCTAAACGGATATTTTGAAATAACGCCAGTTGGACCACTGTTTTGAACAGTTGTTTCAAAACAACGGTGTTGTTTCGAAACAACAGGTCTAAAGGCGTTATTTCGAAATATCCGTTTTGAAATAACGGCCGTTTCAAGGGGGGGGCAGCTTTTACTTTTTCGGAAGGATGATCCTTATTTTGAAAGGACGAGGTCCGTCCTTTCGAAATAAGGAAACGTCATGTAGACCAAATTTTTTTTATTTTGAAATAACGGGTGTTATTTCAAAATAAAAGAGCCGTGTAGATGTGCCCTAGATGTGTAGGATATTGATCTCACCAAGTTTGCATCACAGAGAGTAAGACTAAAGTGCCTCCTCTTCAATTTGTTGTTTTTTTTGGGGGGGGGGAGTAAATATCTGCTAATTATCCCAAAGTAAAAAAATGCATCTTTTTAGCAGTGAAGACACGGCCTTATTCAGAACAAATGCAATCACAAGAGTGGTGTGTGTACATCACTGCAAACCTTTCTGTTCGGTTACGTGATATCTTGGAGGGAATCTAGGAGAGGGAACAGTGCTAATGGTACCATGCTATTGCAGCATAGAGAAGGCTTAAGCTGGCAATAGAGGAGAGCTGCCACTCTAACATTTACTCTATATTTCCTTACATGCTGGAAAGTTTTCACTGGGTGGGTTGAGGCTTTCCTATCCTGAGTGAGCAAGGCAGGAGTTGGTGGAGGCTGAGTTAGAGAACAGCTGCTGGACTGGGCACACTCTTTTTGGGCCCTGGAAGATTTCCATGATCTCCTGGCTCGCTACAAAAAATTGGAATTCTGCAGCATCTACTAGAAGACACCACATCCACATGGGAGGGTGGGAGGAGCCCAGGAAGTTACGTGGAAGCCCGGGCAATTGTGTAGAAGCACTTGGCTTCTATAGAGATGATTCTGACTCCTGCAGGTATCCTATGATCCATGGAGGTCACTGGATACCTGCAAATTTAGGGGGCAGAACCTACTGCTATAGGGTTAAAGGGCAAATCATATCTCTCATATTGGAGAACACAGTTTCCAAGACTCTCCATAGGAAAAGTTACACCCAGCATGTGACCCATTCTTTCAGTGACTACTTAAACTATAATCTCTTTAAATTGTTGTGAAGAACGTTCCCATGAAAGTTTTACAAACCAGTGCATCTCTATTCATGCAAAATGTCACAAGGGACATACTTACGTTAGTGAAGTCTGAGTGGCTGAGGGCACTCCCCTTGCACAGTCAGCTGAAAAGAGGACATCTTATTTGCATGGGATTTGTATTTGCATGAGTACAATTAAGTACTTAGCCTAATTTCAATGTATAAGGATAAGCCCACCCAGGTGCTGGGCTTAATGGGGAATGGTTCGTATAGCCAGATGGGGTTACAAATCCACTTCTTTTTTTTTTAACTGAGGGAGGCAAGGAAATGTTGTCCTCTGATTATATACTGTCCTTTGACTGTGTGTACTATTTACTCTGACCTAAACAGAGCTCACATAAGTGGCAGAGGAAGGCTCAGCACAGTAAGGGAGCAGATGAGTAGGTTTGTTGCTGAGATTTGCAGTAGTTCTGATAAAGATCTATCCTCAGACAATGCTTATTCTCCCTCCTAGTGTTAAAAGACAGAGCTAATGATTCTTTTTGGAGTTCTCTGTTTGAAGCAGGGGTGCATTGCTCCTGTGTCAGCTGAAAGCTTTCCCATGAACTGAAGTTACACTAAGAGCTGAAATCACTAGAGATACCCAGAAACCTTGACAGGTAAACAACACCAAGGAGTCACAAGCAGTAGGTGGTGGAAGCTAGTAGACAGGGACTTCTTGAGACCTGGAGGTAGCAAGAGGCAGCAGCAGAGTGGGTCTGCGTCAACAGGAGCCTGTAGGAGGGAACTGGCAAAGCCAGTGATTTTTAAACTTATTTTCTTGATATCCAGTTGAAAAAAATTGTTTATGCCTGTGACTCAGCAATTACATCTTTGAGCAATGCATTCCAGTCTTTTGGCAATGCTAGCAGGTGGTGCCAAGACCCATTACTTGAAAGGTGGGCACTGCAGCTATGTTGGTCAATACAGGGGAAGGCAAGAAGAGAGATGTGAAGGACATGCCCATGTATTCTGAGATTGGGTGGGTTTTACTTATTGTGTTTTATGAATTTTGCATTGCACTGTTTTCTCAAACAGTGCTGTTCTGATATTTCCCTGTTTTTCTAAAATTAGGTTTATGTTCCATACTCGTACTTGCTGCTTGCAAGAAGGAAAGTATTACTTTTTAGGGTGCCCAGAGGAAAGTGATGATTTCCCGGGAGATTGGGTGGGAGCTCGAGTAAGTTTGGTGTTGTATCATTGACAAAATGCCTAGATATAGAGTCCAGGCCTTTGCTTCTGTCAGCTCTGCTTGGCAGAAGGCTTACATTTATAAAAGTAGTCCCACAGCCATTAAAACTGACAGGAAATAAATTTTTTCTCAGTTCTATAACTTGGATACAAACTGAAAGCTAAGAAGACAGCATATTCTTCTGCACTTGAAAAACATCCACCAGACTCTTCTTTCAGGGACAGGTTGAAAAGACAAATTGTACTGGAGTCTCTCAATCTGTCATAGTAGAGAACAGCTTCTAAGCTGCTGAGAAAGTTTCAAATGAATGGTGTCATTTTATCTCAGAATTTATAAACTCTCCTAGTTCAGGGGTGGAGGTGGGGCCTGTTCCCCTCACAGTATCAATTATATCAGCCAGCCATGACCCAGGACATATTACCAGACAAAGCTGGAATACCTCAGTAGTATATTTACATGTATTCCCTTCTCAACCATCTCCTAGTTCTCTCCCCAAAACTGAGGGAAAGAAAGGATAACTGATAGGATGTCACCAGCACGTGAATGACTTCAAAGACACTGTAGTCAGTCTATGGTGATACAAGCACTCTGAGTGTTCTTTAATTTTAGATACGGACCACAGGTCACATCATTACATGCTGCAGTAGGCTCCAGTAAGATGAAAACTCTACAAGGGCCTTCTTGCAATTTTCTCCAGACTACTCACTCTAGTATTAGGGCTGGCATGAAAAAAAAAAATTCTGTTTCCCTAAAATCCACTCTCTATTTCTAGAGCAGCTTGTAAAGTTGCACAATTGTTTTATTCCATCATTGGTGTACCTGTAGTCTCACAATACAAAGTTGTTGAATGCACTACAGTAAACAGAATTTTTTATTTCATCACTGCAGGAGTACTTGTCATCGTACCTAAGGAACAGGGCATTCAGTCAGAGAAAAAGCACTGTTTGCAGAAACAACCTTCTAAAAAAACTCCCCCATGAGATTTTGTTCCTGGATGTTCATATGCTCATGGGGAAGTATTTTCACAGACTGCCTCTGAAGAATGCATCTTGGTTTTGAAGGAGTTGTGAAATATGGAAAGACAAAAATCTTTCCTCTATTATATACAGTTACATCTGCAAACATCCTTTTTGGAACATCCAGAAAAAATACATGGGTGACTTAGTTCCTCTACTTCACAAATCATATGTCCTTTTTCTAGCCTCTCTAAATGTGAGTGAATTTTCCATTCAGAGGTCATTTGCACAAAAGTACCAAGAGGCTTTGAAATGGAATTACAAAAACAACCCCCCACACACACACACTTTATAATAGCTAAAAGTTGAAGCAAAGTAAAGGAAGTGAAAAACTCTTATTTTGTATTCTTGAAGGCTTGGTTGGTTTGTTTATTTGGACCTAGGTCACTAGCAATGTCTATCATTCCATTTCCATTCAGTAGCCTATGAAAAATGTTGGTGATTTCTGACCAGCTCCTACTGGGCAGGTGCCAACATCATAAAAAACATGACTTTTTGAGTTCCTGATTATTGGTCCCAGCAGAGAGGCCAAGAAGGGAAAAGGAATGAAATCTGATCTGGCTTTGCAGTCATAAGGCCATTGTGTTCAATAGCACTATAGCAATTTACACCAGTTGAGGATCAGGTCCTGAGAGAACTGCGAGTTGTTCCAGGTAAGAGCACTATGGGGAAAGGCTTGTATAGACACTAACTTGGTGGCAGTTGTTCTGAATTCTAGTTTCTTAATATACACTAAATCCACTGATTTCTTTTTTAATTCTCTTAGTCACTTGGATGACGGCGGGGGAAAAATACCAGCAATGCAAAGGTTAATGGAACCACTGATGCCACCTTAATTACAGTAGTGTAAACACATCTCTATAATTAACAATGCTTATCTTCCTTTCTCATGTAATGTTCAACCAATGAGAAAGGGCCTCCAGTGCCGGAGGAAAAAATGGGCATCTGGATCGGTTTTGAATGAGTGATGTCTGTCAGAGTTATCACACTAATGCAGAAAATGAGTCGCTTCAGAGCACACTCAGAATCAATCGTCAGGCAGCCCACCTGGGAAAATTAAATGCCAGAATGCCAATAAGGAGCATTGCAGGAAAAATGTATTTTGTGAAGGTGGGATAGCCTGAAAGCTTGTCTTGCTCGCCAACAGAAGTGGGTCCAATAAAAGATAATCCATCACCCACCTTGTCTTTCTAATAGCTGGGACCAACAGGCCTACAACAACACTACATATGAAAGAAGCAGAGTGGAATTCTAAACTGTATTCTGACAAAGTAAATTACAGGGAAGGTGCTTATCTGAGGTGTCCGTGAAGTAAATTTTCAAGACTTAGTCAGTGTTTGGCAAATGCGCAATTGACCTACCACAACAGCTGTAAAAGGCCCCAAGGAAAAGCCTTTCTGTACCAAATTAACTCCACTGTGTGGAATCTTTGAGCTGTAGATGGCCCATAATGCAATGGAACTAAGATTCTGTCTCTTGCCAAAGCACAGGAGGAAGATAGAGTACGTGTAACAGCTATTTCCAGCTGCTCATTGGTCTGTTCACAACTGGAAAAAGGAAGGGCATGTGCTGTGGGTTTTAATCAGGCTATAACTTCACTAGCCCAATCATATGCAATTTTTCTGCTGGGGAGAGCTCTGTGCAGTCATTTGTGCCCCCTGAATCTTTTGCCAGTTCTTGGTGCTCTCAATACAAGGGGATCCAATCTCATACTAGGAGATTCTCTTGGTGCATCTCCCCACCCAACAGCATCCTTCCCCCCTTTTGGGGCATTCAGGTGAGAGGAGTCTTTAGGGCATTCGGGTGAAAGGGGACATTAACCCTAAGCAGCATCATTGTAAGCCACATCATTGGTGTGTCTGTGTTCTCCCCACCCCTCACAATTCCCTAGTGTAGCATTAAGCCTTGGTTTGTATTTGCCTCTTGCCTCCTTGCCCTCCCTAAGGATTAGACATATTTCCACCATTTTGTAAGGCAGTGGTTCTCAACCACTGTTCCAGGACACATTTACTGTGTCTCTACCCAGTGTTGTATCACAGCGAGCTAGGGAGATGGTTGGATTCAGCCTGGGAGGGGTGGGCTGGTGTGTCCTCTAGGGCAGTGGTTCCCAACCTTTTCAGTAACACTTCAATGAGACGGACAATTCCATGACACATCCACTTTTTTTTGGCTGACTTGATTGCTCATAATTGTTTACTATGGTTATGCTCTTACTAGAGAGGTTTGCAGTATAGCACATACAGCAAGCTAAAGAAAGATTGAATGTATTAATGTTTCAAATCCACTGGAAAAAAATACACATCATCTCAATTTTTGCCCTTTAGCCACCTACATTTAAAATGGTCACATTTTAGAATTGAAAGCCTGATACTTTGCTTTTAATTTGATGATTAATTTTCACAAGTTTTATGAGATAATTGCTGAAAATGAAAATGTTTTGCACTGATTTTCTTTACCCTTGTACAGAATTTCATGGCATACTTGGACAGTTCTCAAAGCACACCAGTGCACACTGGTTGAAAACCACTGCTGAAGGTTTGTAACATGTTGCCAAGTGTGTCATAACCCACAAAATGTTGAGAATCATTGTAAGATGATACCCGCAGGTTGCCCACTATGTTAATATTGTTAAGTATGGAGCCAAAACCACTGATTTTTTTGCACTGGGCACCTACCACAGGGAAATGCTGGCATCAGCTTGGCTGCATAGGCTACCTAGGAGTCTGGCCAGTTGAATACAGAGATTATCCAGGAACACCTCAAGGCCTATATGAAAGAGGAGCTCTCCATCCTTCCTGAGATATTCAGCCATGTGTGATAACCAAGCCACCTCATAACTCCAACTATGTAGATACCTGCTGGTTGGACTCATCCCATGACCTTATCCACCTTTTGTGGGGTAGGGTTGCACTCCACCAGATCCTTCAGGCCATTATCTCCTACCAGACTGTTTCCTGGCATGGAAATAACGTGCCAGCAGTCCAATATCTTTCTAAGGCTTCCAAATCATTCTGAGCCCAGAGCATGTTCCCAGGTCATTCTTTTCTAGGTGGACAGAACAAAATCACTTCCAGGCCAGGCTGCAAACCACTAGTTGAATTACATGCTCTCTTCTAAGGCCAACGCACAATGCTGTGTCCATAAATACACATTGTCAGCCTAGGGTGTGCCATTACGTTCTGTATGATACACAGGGGTAGGAAGCATAATAGATCCCGGAAGTGCTCTCTAGCGTAGCCCCATGCATTAAATCCCCCACAATCCCCCCATCTCCAAAAAGACTGCATTGGCCAGAGGGTATCCCTTGTTGACACAACACAGTGTCGATGCTGTGGCAAGGTAACATAAGTGAACCTATGTGAGCTAAGCAAGCTACAGTATATAGCTTACAATCCTTTCGTTTCATTCCTTTCTGTAAGTCCACCCATCTTCAAAGCATCTGAGGAAGTGGGATCTTCTCCCATGAAAGCTCATGCAAAAAATAAATCTGTTAGTATTAAAGTGCAACACAACTCCTTGTTGTTTTTTTGCTGGACTAGACTAACACGGCTATCCGTTTTGAAATCCTTTCGTTGACAGCCGCTAGAAGCATAGATGAGGCCTTAGAAGCCATGCAACATATGAAAGGTGAGGTGAAAATAAATAAGGCATATTTCATATTAAAAAATATCAATTTTAAAAAAAAGATTTTGTATTTGCTAGTTGCTGCTCTGCTGAGCCATTATTAGCTGGGTCATAGCTTGCAGGTGTTGTGGTAAATGTGGAGCCTGAGGATTAATTTGGTTGTAGGGATCAGTTGAGGGAGGGCACTCCATATATAAAGGGTAGTGTGGGAGAAATAGCAAATGGAAATGGTTGAGGTTGATATCATTGGAGGAGTGTCAGGTAATGTGATAAGAGACAAGAGCAGATAATAGAGCTCTCATTACAATGGGAGGAAGCATAGTAGGCCAGGAGGAAGATAAATAGGCCAAAGACATTTTAGGAAATTTAAAATCTTTACTTTCCACTTTAGCAAATGAAAGTGAATTATATTTGACTGTGACTGGGAAGCAATGATTTTAAAATAGCTGAGTTCTTTTTCTGACATTCACCTACCTGAGTTTTTACTGTGAAATGCAAGCAGAATTCTCATTATGTGAGAGAGAACTTTGAAAAGACAATTCTTCCAGAGACTGTATTATGGCAGCAGCAAAAATTGCTTCTATGTATTATTTCAATTATCAGGATAATTTTACGGATTCTTAGAGTGCTCCACTAAACTGGGCAACTGGTTTTTAATTATTCAGAATTTGCAAAATTATAACATGGCTGTGCTAAATCAAAGACAATGCTCATGCATACAGCTGCAATGCACTCAACAGTACTGTGCTTTTGGGTCATCTAAAATATTTGATTTTTATAGGAGCAGATCTGAAGTCTATGTTAAATAGTGATAGGTGGTTAGGACAAAATGAAGAACAAATCAGAACCCTCATTTTAAGCAGATCTAATCTGAATCAATCTGGTTTAAAAACAGAAAACAAACACAAAACCTTTTAGGACCTATTTGAATTTTAGTATTTCCCATTCTTGTGTGCCTCTGCCCTTCCTGAGCCTGACCAGGTGCCAGATAATTCCTTTCTCCCATATTTGTAGACCAAGTAAATCCAGGAAGCATATAAAACAAACAAAAAACATAGGCCTTTCCTAGATTTGTATCCATTTTTTAGACGCAAGAGGTTCTGACAGTACACTTATTGTCTGTATTAGAATAGGTGAGTGTTATTCTGGACCAAATTTATGTCCTTCAAATCCAGTCAATGTTTCATGCCTTCAGTTAAGTATACTAACTTTAATTGGATGTGAATAACAAAAACTGGAGCAAATCAACACAGTGGGAGGGTCATTATTTATAAGTGACCTCCATAAATGTCATTCTCAGATTCACTTTCAATCCAACTACTGTTGCAACCTTTTCATGATATCAGGTCTCTTTTTCTATTTCTTTTATTTAAACTCACCAGATTACTTAAAAACACAGCCCAGGCTCCTGAACATGAGGTTAGTTCTTAGGGTTTCCTTGATCTCATAAAACAAACAAGGAGACATGTGGTACTTTTAAAGACTAACAAATTTATATAGCTTTCTTAGGAGACAATCCCATGTCATCTGATGCTTGAAGATGGAGAATTTACAGAATGGGAGGAAAATAAATGTAGGAAAGTGTAAATCATAGGATTAGGTCAGACTGTTAGAGCAAATCAAAGCAGTTGTTTAGATTCAAACAGTATGGATTCAAACAACATATTAGAAAGTGGGGAGTAGAGTTAAGGCAGTAATTCATTGTAAAGAGAAAACCTGTTCATATCTCTTTTCAAGTCTAAGGGAATGCTATCAAATTTGCACATGAATTCTAACTCTGCTATTTCTCTCTGAAGATTTGATTTGGAATTAACTTGCTTAAGTACAGCAATTGATCAATTCATTACACAGTATATGTAATGTGTAACAGAAAACTGCTATTCCCATCACTCCCATTGAAGGTGACCGAGGACAGTCTTTCTCAACCTTTAGTGGATAAGGGAACATCTAAAGGTATTAATTACTTTACATGGAACACTTGATGAAAACATTTTCAAAAAAGCCAATATGTACCAGCTGTGATGCTTACAATATCTGTGTACTGTACATTCCTGTGAAAATGATTCAGGAAACTAAATTTGATACAATTCTCTGAATATAACATGCATTTATTTCTAAAAAATAGATACATAATGAATATACATTGAAAATAACATTACTCAAGTTTTAATGGGAATTTTGTACCTGTATGAACAAACAAAGTTAATCTATTCTTCAGGTTCATCAAAGAAAGTCTTACCATGAAAGTTATGTCCAAGCAATTTCAATACTGGCAGTAACAGCTGCAGGAAATTTAGAATGTCCCAGCTGCAGTAAAGGAGTAAGGCAGCAGCAGATGACAACAAGTGCCTGGAAGCTTTGCTGCAGCTGAGTCATTTTAACTCTCCCAGATGTGTTGACTTACCATGTTGCTCATCTCCTCTTCTCCACACAGCATCCCTCACCCCTGCCAACAGGGAGGGTTTGGTTGTGGAACACCTTCACTGTGTCCACAGAGCACTGGTGTTCTATGGATCACCAGCTGAGAAACAGTGACCTAGGAGCTTCCAGTTTAGGCACACAGCCACAGTCTTCTCTATTGGCTAGTAGGGGAAAGACCCAAACCTGGAGACTGAGAAGTAACCTCTGTCTGTGGGACAAGACAGTGTCTGCATGGTGAGTGAGGAAGCTGCTGAGGAGCTGCACAAGAAAAAGCTGTGCCTAGATCTAGAGGAGTAATTGCTCAGTGGGCTCTGACTGACAGATACTGGATTAGATTTAGGTCTGTGAAGAATCATAGGATTGGAAAGAAACCAGTGAGGTTATCTAGTCCAATTCCCTGTTAAAAGCAGGACCACTCCCACTAAATCATGCCAACCAGGGTTTTGTCTAACCAGGTCTTAAATGGTTCCAAAGATAGAGATTCTACCACCTCCCTAGGTAACCCCATAAAAAACTCATAGGACGTTGCAGAGAGTGCAACCCAAAGGCTGAGCAGAGAGGAACCTATGGGGAACTTTTCAGGGACCCTGAGTTGCTGGCCAGCTCTGGCTCTTAAAATGGTAATGAGTTTGGAGAATATCATTGCAGACAGTGTTTGAGCCATTTGGGAGTGGTCTGAGAAGTGACCAGTGATGTCTGACTGGGGATTGGATCCAAGAGAAGACAACACTGTCCTTGCAGAAGAACTATAGATAGCCAGGAGCTGTGTAGGGCTTTGTATGCTGATGCCACTGCAGTTGGAGCAGCCTATTGCCAGGAATAGTGCAGGAAGTACTGCTGCGAGAGCTGAGGGACAAGCTGGAACAGACACACAAAGGAATGAGGCTGGTCAGGAAACCTCTGGGTTACCTACTTGCTTTTAATAGAGCTATGGACTGGATTGGGCATGTCACTTCACTGTTGCTATGTGCTCATTGGGACTCAGCAAGACAAGTGTCTGTGGAGTTTAGCAGCTAAAATGCCTTCAGTGCTTACTTCTGAGTCTCGGTGCAGCTGGCATACAACAGAGTATTTTAAGGAGTTTGTAGCATCCCAGGACTGAGCAGGCAGTAATAGCAACTGAGTAAGTAGGCACTTTCCTTTATCCATTTACAGAAGCTCTATTATTATTAATTTTTTAATTACTGTGCAAGAAGCAATTGTTTCATAGCATTAGAAAGTTGTTTGGCTCATCATTTAAATCACACTGATGTCCAGATGGAGACTAGTCAACCCAATGGGTCCGCTAGGAAAGCCAAAATTCTCTCCTTGGTGGCTGCTTTGGGCAGTTGATGTACTGGAATTTTCTATTATTCAAAGGGTGTAGTAAATAAATTAAGAGCTCTTTCATGGTGGAGAGATCTCTAGCTGCATCACTACCACAATATAGGGGACATAGCCCATTTTCTGGCTGGGCCCCTGAGTCTGCAGGGTGTGCCAGCCAGCCCTGCTTCTGGTCTTGTGTGTGGAAGCTTCCCAATGACACTTCAGTTGCCCAGCAGCTAGAGCATGGGGAAGAGGATGGAGGGAAGGGGAGAGGAAGCCCAGTCCCTGGTGTGTCAAGGCTACAGCAGCTGCCAGGGGCCAAAGCAGAGAGGCAGTGTGAGTGGAAATCAGCCCACTCCCACCTGTTTGCCTGAAGTGTTGCCACTCACAACCATGGCCACCCACTGCTGGCCAGTCTGCGGTTGCGGTGATGAAGATCACACCACTACTGGGAGCTATGGCAGGTGGGGTCGGGGCTCTGCTGACCAGGTGGTGGGCTGAGGTCCATCTGTAGCTATGCTCTTGCTACAGACAACCTTATAGTCTGTCTTCTAGCATGTCCATGGGAATAGTGATCATTCAGAGCCTTGCAGGATCAGGCCTGTGATAATTTGGATGTGTAGATCCAAATCCTCTTGAAAAAACAGAGCTAATTTAGCACCTTTTTTCTGGGTGTTTGCAAGCAATAGATTCATGTCTTATACCTCTTATAGAAAGTCGCATTTAAATTGTGTGGTGTAGAAAAGCCAACCAACCATACACATCTGGCTTGACTGAAGTGAAGATCTTGGAAGTGAATTTATACATATTTTGGGCAAACATTGAAAGGCTAACAAGGAGAAATGAAACACTTCACAGATACAAACTCACAGCTAACATGGATATCTCAATGCTTGTAAAACAAACATTTTTGTAGAATGAAATTGCAAAAATTGAGTCACCAGCTCTAAGATCAATAAACAATCATTTTTTGTTCCACATGCACCTCTGTGTAATTTACTTCTTAATTCTTAGCCCATACTGAAAGATGATTTTAAGTTTTTTGTTAATAAAGGGATATGTAATTTATATGCATAATCTTTACAGCTTTATGCCTTTGTCAGAATAGCAAAAAGGTAATAGGATTGCTGTTGCAATTTAAATGGGTAATTTTTTTTTTTAATTTGGCAATCTTCTAAGTAGGTAGTGCACAGAAACACTTAAGCAGAGCTCGATAATCACTAGAAGAGTCTAAACTGACTTTCAGAGGTCAGACTACTAAAAACATAGTCTTAAAGTGCCACACAACTTCTTGTTGTTTTTTTACTGGACTAGACTAACACAGCTATCCCTTTTGAAATTGAAAAGAGGTAGCTCTGCCTCTGCAGCCCTCTGCTTTGTGGCTCAGTAGAACAAGGTAGGGAGCATAATCTGTGAACCCTACGTGGTTAGGAAAGTGGAGTACAGGGAGCAGCAGCAAGGTCCCAGCAGGCCAGGAATATCAAACAAAATGCTGGGCACCTAACTACAGCAAAATGTTAAACAGGAAACAAACACTAATTTGCATAGTTCTGCAGCCAGACAATATCCAAATATATGTGGTGTTGATTGAGATGAATGGGGGCAGTTCACACCACTGAAGCTCTTTGTAGGCTTAGGCAGAGGGCATCATTGCATTGATTTACTCTTGATAAGGGTTTTGTTCATAACCCTATGTCCCAGAGGTTTGTTTATTTTAATAAGTGAAAGGTGAGATTTTAAGGAATACTCTAAAGGGATGATTTCCATGGCAAATTTTGCTCCTGTGGAAGAGGAGGAACGTTGTTGTTCACAGCCAACCTGAACAAGTGCTCATGGTGGCTCAACGTGCATGGAAACCAGAGCTACTTTGTAATGAAAATTTTCCTGGGACTCAAGCAATTTTTTTACATTCCTAACTTGTGCAGCAAGCCCAGAGGTTCCAGAAGTATGAACTTCCAAGTCTAGGGGGCTCAGTCCTCCTGGCACAAATCAAGCACTGATGGAAACCAATTGCACTATTGCACAAGCTTGCTCATATTCTCTTATGCCTCCATATTCGCTAGCATTGCTAATGTGATCATACAATAATGGGGGAATGTTTGGTGAACAGCAAGCACCTTTTTAAATTAACATTAGCAGTCCTCAGCTCAAAATATACCAGGTAATATATCAATGGTAAGAAATAGATCTTGTAAATGGAATCCTAAGCAATGACTATATCTGTGCCCTTCTTTCCCTCAATGTAATATCCATTCAGTGCTCCTTTAATCAATGAGTCTTGTATTAGACTAACCCTGCTTTACAGAATGAATGTGCATTCAGTTATTTAGAGAGCTAGCAAACTCATAGGCAGCTCCACATCTGGGTTTATTGACTGATTGTATAACCCCCTATATGCTTTTGGTCAAAAACCATTGGAAAATGCTCAAAGACAGCCTGTGGCTATTTATAATCCTCTTCTTCCAGCTGTTCACATGGATATCTGGACCTTGGTTCTGAATAGGACACAGGGAAAGGCTGGAAGTTATTAAGAATAGAGGTTCTTCACAGTCAACAAGAGAGTAAGACATTTAGTGCAGTACAATAAAGATGTCATTCATTTCCCTAGAAAATAAGGTTGTAAAACATAACTATAGCATTCATCAAGAGTACATATCAGAGCTCTATTCTGCATACATTCCCTGGCATTGGTAATATGAACAGAAACACTGTGTCTGTATCATGCTGTCTCTCAATCCCTGTTTAAATGAGATTTCCTATTAACACAATGCAGAACAGTAGTAAAAACAGCAAGTGCACCTGCTGTATTTGGAATATAGTATATTACCTCACTCTGTGAGTGTTATGGCAAGAGAAAAAGTGTAAAGAGTTGAATGATATTTCAGTAGGTGACAGCGATCACTCAGCCCCATTTTGTTCACCACACATATGTGGTGGTTCTTTATTTAGTTGCATGACACTGTACTTAATCCTTCATTGTTTGGCAGAGAACTTTTGCAGTTTGTATGATTTAAGCTCAGAAGTTGTCCTAATTCCTTCATGACCAATATACAGTGTGTTCTATTAAATCCAAACCCCTTGCCTTCCCCCTTCATTGTAGTTATTGAAGGGTGGATAAGCCATTATGAAGTGAGTGATTCTTTTGTATGGGTCTATGGAGTCCAAAAGTAATGATGGCAGCTCGAAATACTTTAAGTTCACAATCTGATCTCTCATGACTTGATTGCATTTCACACAGCAGGTCCAATGGTTGCATTAGGTACACAACATGAGCCACCCTGCTGTATTGTGAGCTTTCTTCTAATATCACTGCAATAAAAAGGGGATGCCCTCATCAGACTGAACTGTTTACATCACACATGAAGATATCACATGATTCATTCCGTTAGCATGGCTTCACATGGTAAACAACTCAAGTAATAAGACTCTAGGGCTGCTGTTTATGTGTGTAAATATTTTTTGAGTTAAATGTATAAAAAGTGTTTGTTTTGCTTTCATAACATGCAATTAAGTAAAAAAAAATTACTTAAAAATAATCAGACATACATAATATGGCTGCACAGCATTCCTTAGTGTTAGAGACAATTGTATGGTTTATTTCCCCATGCAACAAATATATTGTACTCTCCAAAAGGAGGTTTTCATGTAAGGTTATCAGATGTCAGGCAAAAGGAGGACACAGTCCTCCTTTTTACCTTCACATCCTCCATCCGGCAGGCATTTTAAAAAGACATGATTTTGTCCGGCTTTTTACTTACAAGGGTTAAAGTATGCTGGAATGCCCTATTTTTATGGGGAAGCATTCCAGGACCCCCTAAAAACAGAAGAATATTGCATTAATACTACATTTTCTCCATGTGTCCCCCAATGTCCTCCTTTTCGTATTTGCCTGTCCTCACTTCCAGGCTTTGGTATCTGGTAACCTTATTTGCATGTGAATTGAAACTACTGCTCATGTGCAGTTTTCCTCTATCCACCTTTCATTCCATTCTTGGTATGTGATTTGATGACAGTCAGCTACATTTGTCACAAGGTATTTAATCTGTCTGAAATTCACTGAAAATAGACTTGGGAGAAGATATTTAGTGAGCCAGAAAAGTCTGCTTTCAAAACTCAATGAGTTTCCCAGTCATACAAGCTCAGTGCAAGATTAATTCAAAGCAATAGGGGATTTAAAAAGGAAAGGGGAAAAAAATCAGGTCAGCAAGAAATATGAATAAAATGATTAGATCAGTTGCTAATGCTATGGTAGATGAGAGAGGACTCTAGTGCTATTTATTATAGATTTAAGTGGTCATGTTTTATTATAGCAAGGAGGAAGTCTACCCTATAAAAATTAGAATGAGGAGCCAGTGTACATCGAAACAAGGAGTCCTGTGGCACTTTTAAAGACTAACAAATTTATTTATCACATGAGTATTTGTGGGAGAAAATCTAACAAAGTGGGATTTTTCTCCCATGAAAGCTCATGCAATAAAAAAATTTGTTAGTCTTTTAAAAGCGCCACAGGACTCCTTGTTTGTTTTGCTGAACTAGAGTAGCATGGCTACCCCTTTTGGAACTAGTACACATCTAGTTGCCCTCTACTGGAATGGTTGGCTATATAATGGAAATCTTTGGTCACTTTATTTTTGATAGAACTGCTTCAAATATGGATCTCCTGTCCAATGCTATTTATAGACTCTTTGTTCTCCAGTCCAGCCATAATCAGTCATAATCCCTTTTTACCAGTGGTGTCTCTGGCATTGGGCTTAAGGGCCATGAGCCCCAAATCCCAGTGCCAGATGCAAGGGCACAGTTCAGTGTTGCTGAGCCATATTTTTGCTTGGGAGTTTTAGTTTATCAGAAGTAAGTATTGTATTACTCTTTAGGTTTTGATGACTTCATAGCTGGTAACTACTTTGGGAGTAGGGACTGTGTCTTGAGAGGTAAACCTGCTCCTAACTGGATGCTAGTGAAATGTAATAGTAAAAGACAATAATAATAAAGCATTTCTGTTTAGGGTATTACTAATGCACCAGAGGATTTTTTTCCCCCATTGGTTCTCAGATATTGCAGGTCCCTATAAAAACCATATTCAGAAATGTGACTGCTAGTATATAGGAGCCCTGGGCTGTGTAGAGGAGGATCTGTGGGAAGTACCCAATGAAACAGAAGCAGAAAGAAGATGACCTTTGATATTGTCTCTCCCTCTCTCACTTTATTCCCTGGAGCATCAGACGTGCATCAATATCATCTGACATTTTGGTGCTTGGCACCAACAAGAAGAGAGGTTTCTGAGGTATCTCAGATCAAGTGCTAGGCCTAATAACAAGATTTTCTAACATTTTAAATTGCAATGCAGTAATGAAAGTATAATGAAATCTATCCACATAGCTCACAGCAGAATTCTATCACCTTTCTGTGTAAGCTCAAAAGCTTGTCTCTAGCAGAAGTTGGTCCAATAAAAGCTATTAGTCTCCCTATCTCCTTGCTTTCAGTATATTCACTGTCTTTTATGGGTGAGTCCAACTTCCAAATATTTCAAAAACTCCTTTATGTATGGGTGAAGACCTATATCAAAGGTGTTTGATTTTGATTTTGGTTTCTTTTGTGGTTAGCGATATTAAGTTCCAATCATGTGCTTAGCTCTCTAATAGAGACAGAAGAAAAGATAGATTGTATGCAGCTTGGGACAGGGACTAACACAATGGAGGCAAAAGTGCATTGGAAGCAAAGGGGAAAGAAGTTCTCTAGAGATGCTTTCCTTTTAACAGTTGGCACAGGAGGGGAAGGGTCAGACAGCATTTATATTAACATGGGTTAGTATTTCCAATCTTCATGGGAGAAGGGAGTTGAGAGGCAGATTTGACATTTCATTTGAACATTTCCTCCTGCCCTTGCAAAAGGATTGGACCATTCTTCCATTAGTGTGGTGGTAATGTGTCCCCCTTCCTTTGCTTTGTGGTATTTGTGGTTCATTGTTGAGCTGTACTCTGGATTTTGCCTAGTAACTAAGAGGCTACACACTAATGTGGAGGAGTTCATTTACTGGCAAATGTGTAACTAGCACAGTAGCTGAGGCACATCATTGTATCAGTAAAGGAAACTTCCCTAGTTACAGTGATGTCAGATATCACTATATTAAAAACTGTCTCCTAGGGAAATAAGCTTCTTTAGTTTCTGATTTTAGTAAGCCCTTCAAAGTAAAATAGTTGAGCTCATACCTCCACTTTCTGAGTTACGTGGCTGTGTGTGATTAACCAATACACTACCGTATATTCCCATACTAGTCTTCCTTTTTCTGTTTAAAGTAAAGATCTGCTATTAGCCTGAAAACAGAAAATAATGCATGGATTTTTTTCTCCAAATTATATTGTTTCAACTCAAAAGCAGAGCACAGTGCAAAAAAAGTAAATCACCTTGGCCCTAATTCAAGAGAACATCCTCATCCAGGAAATCACTTGGGCATGTGCTTAATTCTAAGGGTGTCATTCAAGTCTCTTAGGCTATGTCTACACTTAAGAAAGTGAGCTTGAACTAAGTTAGTTTGAATTAATTAATTTGAACGAATTGTGATTAATTCAAACTAACTTAGTTCAAATTAGCATGTCCACACTAGAAATCTAAATCAAACCAGCGTGTCCATGCACATAACTTGCTAGTTCGGCTTAGGAGGGGGTACCATGGGAAGTGTGGAAACATGGCACCCAAGAAGGGCCATGCCTCCACCCAATCCATAAAAAGAGGAAGGAAGGGAGTGTCTTTGGCTTGAGCTAATGATTAGTTTGAACTAACACAGATCCATTGGGGTTAGTTCAAACTACAGGCAGGTTTTACAAGTTTGAACTAAGCTTTCCTTAGTTCAAAATAAGGGATTTCTTAGTTCAAAGTAAGGAAAGCCATTGTGGCCATGAACTAATTTAGTTTGAATTAAGCCTCCTTAATTTGAATTAAATTTGCAATGTAGACATAGCGTTAGACTTCAATGAGACTGAACCATGTGCTTTGTCACACGTGCTTGAGTGATTTCTGAAGTAGAGATGGATTTAAATACAGGTTCAGTGCCATCAGGGCCACATAGCAGAAGCAAGCATGTCTGAACAAATGTCCAGTCCAGATTCCCATTAAAGTCAGTGGGAGTCTTTACACAGGTTAAAATGAGACTTGGATCAGGTTTTAAGAGAAGTCAGGAGAACTTTGTAAGTTTGAGTAGAAGGGAGGGCCATCAGTCATCTTCCCTCACCTATTTTTTCCATTCTCATCAAAGAGAAATAGCTAGATGCCCTGCCTTGGTCTACTGAGGTCAGGGAGCCACCGGCTACTTTTAATCATAGATTAAATTAATCCTTGTAGTGCTGAAAGCTTAAAAAGGAGCCTCCATTGTGAGTAACAATGACAACCTTTTTTTTTTTTTTTAACTTGAGAGTTATATAGTCAATAGGTCAAATCTGATAACTTGTAAAAAGGTAGTTCTGTTCCCACAGCAGTAACTATGACCAAGGCCAGCTCAAGGGGCTGTGGTACCCAGAGCTGGCTTTTGCTTTTTTGCCCCCCACCCCCAACCTGGCCTCTGCCCTGGGCCAGGTCACCCTACCCCCAGGACAAGGAACAGCTGGCCCAGGGGCAGAGCAGCCCACTCCAGAGGCCAGGCTCCACTCTCCTGCCCATTTGCCAGGGTGTTCTGCCCTAGGGGTGGGGAGGGTCAGCCCAGAGGCGGGGTGAGAGAGCAGAGTGACTGGCTTGGGGAGGGGTGGGAATGTAGGGTCCGGTCCACCCCACCCCACCCCCTGCACTGCACCGCCCCTAAGCCAGTGGTGCCCCAAGCCAGAGCCTCATTCGCTTGGGGGTAGAGCTGGCCCTGACTATGACTTTATATTTATTTATGCTTAGACTGTAGAAATACCCTTGCATAACTAGTATTGTCATAGTTTGATCGTGATTATTTTATGGGAATATTTAATTACCCCTGATTTCTCACTGTCTATTAGCTGATAAAGTAGGCATTAACAATCAATTGCTCATGGATTGTTGATCAGTGTTACCCTGTCTTTTTAGTTTTATGGGTTCATACCTGACATAGAGAGTGAACTAATATTTATAATAACTATCAGACTTGTTTACATGTGTCTTCATTTAGCAAACTACCATTCAGTTCTAATGTTGATGGGCATCATGGTTTCATTTAACATTATATTATGAATTTGGTACTTATTTTAATTTCCTATAGCAGCCCTTCTTTCAAAAGGGGAAAGTGATTCTGATATAGCTGCTTTATTTCTTATGTGTCTGCTGCTGAAAAAGTGAGTTTAGGAACTTCATGAAACAGTCAGTCCTGGAGGACTGTGTTGTGGCTATTTAGTCCTGGAAGCAGATGATCAGATTTAATTAAAGATGAATACAGTAGGATAAGGCATCCAAACTTTGAGTGAGGCCTGACTGGCAATATAACAGACACCTAAGGGCAGCAATTTGTATGAAGTGGAGGAAACTGGAGCCAAACACATCTTTAACAAAACAACAGGTCCTGGCATGGATAGTTTTCATCTTAATCTCAGGCATCTTCTAACCAATATCACTACAAAGCTCTGCAAGCTTGGACTTGTCAATCACAAGAGCTGTATCTCTGTTAACTAAATCTGAGGGCTGCTGTGGGCCACACTCTGTACACTGCATTTGTTTCAGGGGCCACAACTTGACCAACATTGAAGTCAGACACCTCTAGTGTATTCTAATGAGTGGGGGACCAATGGCAAAATGTATTGCACTTTGCCAACAAATACTTGCTGTACAGAAAATACTAACCAAGTATTCCAGGACTAGGCTGGAGATCAGCCATAGTAGAGTGAGTTAGCAACTCAAGATCAGTTGATCATTCTTGGGCTGGCAGGGTCTAGGAGTGCTATTTGAGAGAACATATTCAGTTGCTGTGGGAAGAAAACATCTCCTCTCACTTTATATCAGCACCCTCTGACTGATTCATTTGCAGTGCTCTTGCTGTTCAAAATGAACCACATCCAACCTCCCTTAGCTCAGCTGATGGATCATCCAACACAAGAGCTTTGCAACTGATGAGAGGGGAGGTGTCAAGGGTAAGGAAAAGAAGCCAAGGGATCTTCAGTTTTTTTTTTATGAGGGGTTAAAAGAAATAGCTGAGGAAACAGAAAAGGGAGGTAGTCTTCTAGAAAACTTTTATTTTAAACAGGAAGAGAAAAAGCCTTATTGAAGAGTCATCCATGTTCGGTAAAGACCCCAGTTCTTTTTCAAAAGCCAGAGTAAATTCCCAGCTAAGCATTTCTATTGTTTTGTTAATTACAGGTTTGCACAAAATAATAATAATCATAATAAGATGATCTTTTTCCCTACAAACCCAGGTTTTATAAAGATACTGTTAAGTAATTGTGTATAATGTCCATTATTTGTACTTTCTGTTTAAACACTCTCTTAGAAATGTCTGCCAAAATTCATGCCAAAAGCAAACTCATCTTTCTGGGTGCCTTGGTATCATCACAGGGGAGGAGTGTTTGTTGATTAATTTCTTCTGACAAGCCAGCAGAGGGAGCACAGAACTCTGATTTTCACAAAATGTTTATTTTTAAAATTTTTGTAAACAATAGCCTATCAGATGTTTAAAAATGTATATATGAATGCTGGCCCCACCCTGCCAATACAAAGTACGTTCTTAACATAGCATATGAGTAGTTCTGTTGACTTAATTATTCCCATGAATAAAGCACGTGCACAATTGCAACAGGACCTAGGTATGTGCAATTCAAAGAACGTTTAATATCAAATTAAATCAGTTTTAAAGTCATGTTTTAATCTAGATCTAAACACCTCTTGCTTTTCCATTCTTATCATTTCATTATGGCCTGATTCTGCAAGCCCTTACCTGTGAACAGCAAATATTTATGTGCTGAGTCTCACATAAGAGAAGACAAAGCTACAGAGAGTTTAGATTTTGGGCTCCAAGGTCCTGGCCCTGCAATGGGATCTTTGCAATTATAACGATCCATTGATACAGATCCCATTGCAGGTTTGGAGCTTTTTTCTGAGGTGCCTTGCAGAATAGAGTGTACATACAACACACTAGGCAAAATAAAGCCCCAGGCCAATGCTGTATATCAATGATTCTCAAAACATTGGCTGCTTGTGGTCTAATCAGCACACAGCTACAGCCCATGTGACAGCCTCAGGGCCATACAGGTGGTGTGTGTGATAATATATGTTGTGCGGCTGCAGCCCACAAAGCAGATGAAGAGTTGTATATGCGGCTTGCAATACTAAAAAGGTTGACAATAACTGCTCAAGACACATACTACCCATTGACTTCAGTGGGAAGCCTGAATGTATTTTCCGGTGCAGAGAGCCAGCTCAAGACTGATGCATCAGCTCCACAAGTCCCATTTAAGCTCTAAAGTAAGGTGTAAGTGGCACATCAGCCTTCAGTTGGCTCTCTGCACAGAAGTGAATTTCAACTGTAACATCCTTGGAGGATCAGGCCCCAAGGCTGGATTGGGTTGAGTTCTCTTGGACGTTCCTGGGTTCCTATAAAAGAATGATACAATCTAACTAAGATTTGTTTACTAGTAAATGGAGTGCAGCAAAATAAAACAAATCACTTATAATTTGTTAGGGACTTGATCCTGCAATATAGTGCCATCCTCTAAACTCATGTATTTATTTTACCTTACAGTTGTGCATCAAAGTGCACCTTGCAGTAACTCTCTTGTGTTGCTGGCAACACCAAGGGTTGGATTCACATTTAGCTGGATGACCCTCAAAACTAAAAAACACCACTGACTCAAGCCACACCCATAATTTCTGGGATCACTAAATATGTTTCCTGTGCACTTTAACAGACAATATTACTCCCAGTTGCAAGCACTGAGTCTGTGTATGAAACAAGGAACACAATAACAGTATATCTACATAAATGATAAGTAAAACAATCTCCAATGGTAACTCTGCTAGTTGTCTGTTAACTTTATTCTCCACTCACTAGGCAAATATTAATTTACTAATTTTTTAATTAACTTCCCTCTTCCTCATCTACTCAGCACCAGTCACAGTTTAGGGTCAGTGGGTACTGTAGGACCAAAGTCCCAAGGTGCATGACAGCTGACCTGTCTCCAGCCCTTTGAGAAATACAACCTGTTCCTATATCTTTACCAGCTAATTTATCTGTCGTGATTTCAGCTTTGTTAGTAGTGGGATAGGAGGAGTCTTACCAGAGATGATGCGGCTCTGCTGTTGTTCTCTGCATTGTCTCTGAAAGAGTCCTCCCCTACAGCATGCAATTTTCAGTGACAAGACACCAGTAGCATCTGAGACACTTAGATAGAATCTTTGTCACCAGATTTCTTTTGCTCTTTGTTCAGTTCCACAACTCAACCAGTTCTGAGTTTGTGCTCATTTATGGCAACTTCCATAGAGGTCTGAAGGAACTCTGCGTAGAAATTTTATGCAAATATAGCCTTGCCTGTAGCTATACTTTCTCTGTTAACCTATAGAGGGGTAGAGAGCTCTTTCCACTGTGGAGCTCAGGGCCATCTGTAGTTCTGGGTAGATATCTTTTATAAATGAACCAATTCTGTGGATGTTTTTCCCCCTGTTCACCAACAGATGGGAGCAGAGAACTCCTTGCCTTATAGATCTTCAGATCACAGGGGCTTACATTACTTAACTTTAAAACCAATACTTGTTATATCCTCAAGGGCTTATTTACATAGATAGAGAGATGGATCTTATTTATACCATCAATCTATTCTCTCTTCCTACAATTAAGAGCTTTGTTGTGGATTGGGAACCTGTAAAAGCCTTTCTCTTTTAAGGGTTTCTATAGCATCCCCCACTATAGTACCATGAGGTACATCCCAGACACAGTCTTTAAATCAAAATAATGCAGATTATTTCAATTTAAAAGATTGCAGGTCCACACTATGTTTCCATACATTGAGATAAAGAGCACCCTTATCTTGTAATAAGGAAGGTCATTTTGATATAATAAAACCTAGTATTATATCAAAATGATGGTTAAATCAAAACTGTTTCAAAATAACACTGTGTGGATGTGTTCTTTCAATTTAACTGTTATTTCAATTTAACACTTTTGCCCTTTTCCTTACCAGGGTGCTGTCCTTTTTCTATATACTGGGTGGGGCATGGCCCTTCTAGGGGTCCATCTTGCCACACCTCCCATGGTTCCCCTCTCCTAAATTGAACTAGCAAGTCCTATCCATGGACATGCTAGTTTGATTTGAGTTTCTAGTGGGGTCATGTTAAATCAATTTAATGATTTTTATAGCAATTTTATTAAATCGATTTAACTTAAATCACTTTAACTGCATAAGTGTGGACATTGCCTAAGTGTTTTTGTTCTTGTTTCTTATCCCTTTTTGCACTGACTTTTATCTGTTTTGCTGCCTTTGCTTACCATAAACATATGGGACGACTGATTTCTGTGGCTAAGTATGCACTCAGCTTTGGTGCCATGAGCCCAAGTTAAACTTTCTTTCTTTCTGGCTGCATAGCTAAACCCAAATTTGAAAATCCAGTTGATACTACAGAGTTGTGTATAACTCACTTATGTAAGACTGCACATATACTGCAGAGAGATGGGATCTGCAAGATTTTAAATGATTGTGATTGTCAGCATGGAAAAATTGGAGTGCTTTCCTTACTTCTTATACTGCTGTAGAAAGGAAACCAGTTCATGTAACTATGAAAAGCTAGAAGTACAAAAAAGGAATGATCCCAGAGCCTTTAGCAGCAGCTCTGATATGTCATGTAGAGTGATGTATTAGTTGTCCAATCAATAGGTTTTACTTTTAGAACTATTATTTCTTGGCAGCCAACCTAATGTAATTATGTACATTTTTCTGCAAAAAGCTTACACTTTATGTGACTGAGGCAACAGATGCAGTACATTAAAGAGCTTATTTGCATGAATATCAAAGTATAGTTGTCAAAATTCCAAAAATCTACACTTTGTGTAAGGTTACACTTTAATTGTAGATATTATACTAGCTCTAAGCATCTTAACAAACATTTCTGGAAAATGACATGGCATTCAGTCATCTTGGACATTCAGAGGAAATCTATTTTTCAGTATTTGGAAATGTAGCAATTTAGCCTGAAAATACCAATTACTGCTGGTATGAATTACACTGTAAGGAAAGATGAGGACATATCTATTTTAAGAAAGTCTCTCCTGTGCTGGGAACTATGATGGGACTATGGGAAACTTTCAGAAAGAAATCCAAAATTAACATAGTTAAATTCCTGAAACTTAAGCTGGCTCTGCTGTTGTTTCTCAACCTGTGGTTATGTTTGGACTTAATGTTAATAATGAAAACCACACACAGTTAGGGATGTTTCCTATATATTTTTGCATACAATGCACAGTGTCTTGGGACCCTGTCCTGCATGGCGCTTTAGGATTGGATGATAATGGAAATCTTTATTGTTACTGACTGTTGTTATTACTTTCATTTATTCTGTGGTTCTGTTATGGATTTGACTTATTCTAGTGGTTTTAGCCAGAGCCACTGCTGCCATGAAAAACGGTTTGTGGCCCAGAGTCCATCCCCTGCTGTGTGGCCCAGCTCCCTGTCCTGATCCAGCAACAGGGCCTGATCCAGGAGCCAGATAGGACTCCTCTCACCAGCAGCCCTGCCTGATTCGGCCCCTGATGCAGCTGGCTAGCGGCAAGTGGCCCAGGCCCAATTGGCCCTTGCTGCTGCCAGGGCAGAACTGGAGTCAGGTGGTGCTGCAGCCCTGCAGGCCCCACAGCAGCGATGCCCCTGGATTCAGCCGTTGGGTTTTGTTCATATCTTAATACTGAAAACAATACCAAAAGGGTAGATGATATGTAACCTTCTGTTCCAAGGGAGGGATTATGATTGTGTCAAGAGGATTCTCAGTTTCTAATTGTTCTCTCTCTTGCCTTTTTGTAGCTTGAATAATAAAAAACTATATCAAGCAAAAATATCAATTGCTACTGCTAGCAAATAACTTCTCCCTATCTTAGAGGAGAAGATTTGACTGCACATTTGTGAGTTCACACTTACCAGTGAGGAAGGACTTTTGACAGGATGACTGCTGCATCAGTCTGTGCAACAAAAGTTGTAGCAATGGAAATAAATCATATAAATTGGGAACCAAACGTGCTGGAATTTTTGTAGAAGTGGGAGTGGGTCCCAAGGTCAAAGTGCCCCCTTCATCTCTGTAGCTGGTTGTTCTGGCAGGCATCTGGTACCATAGCAGCCTTTGGTGGGTCAAAGGTGCGCTTGTAGCACCTCTCCAGCAGAATCTTTTATTCTTTGTTAAAAAGAGGGAGGGGGTATGCCCACCGGTCCAAACCCAGTTCCAGGGTTTAGTTTGTGCAGTAGTCACAATAGATATTTTCTTGAGGGACTTATTAGTCTTTATTGTTTAGCATGTCGAAGATACTTGTGAAACATCTGTAGAAAAACATGAGAAAATATACATCCCTTGTGTTTTGCATGTCTGTTCCACACAAACAAATTAGAAAGATTTATAGTGTTGTACAAACACAAGTTCAAGAGTGGTTATAAAGGGCAAAAGTAATGATGACAGATCATTCCTATTCACTTTAAAGAGCTATGTTGCCTCCGCTTACATTTTATGTCATTGCATGACCAAGCCTAGGTATCTAATAGCTTGAGATAAACAGAAGTTCCTGAAAGCAGTGCTGGAACCTGGGGGCGAAAGGCAGCCATGTCTTCCCATTTTTTAACAAAAACAAAGGGGGGCAAAAAACCCCCAAAGCAACAACAACTTGAGTGAAGAATTCATGTCTACCAAAGTTTATTTTACTTTATTTTATTTATTTCTTTTGTGAGAATTTTCTGAGTCTTACAGATTCAGGAAGCTCATTTTGGTCACCTAGCAAATAGAAGATATATTAGAGCAATGCTTCCAGCTGCAAATGTTCATAGATGACCTGATTTCCCTTAGGGAAGGAATGGACCATACTACTGTGTATGACATGCTTGGCTCATAATGGCATTGTTACAAAATTGTTAAAAATGGAATAGGTTTTATACAGCTGCTGAATGGCATAAGGACTGTCTCCTCTGGTGAGGATCCAAACACTGATAAAGAGTAGGGCCAGAAGTTGCAGCCTTCTGAAACTTTTCTTAGTACCCTTACATGAACTTAAAAGATTTGATAGAAAACATTTGAACCATTCTTTTAACATCCTCCATCTTCTGTATCTGTGAATGGATGAACTATAATCATCCCGTATGTCCAGAATACAAATCCTTTTGTATGAGTAGGTTAACTTTTAGTTATTATTTGGAAGTACTAGAAAGTACTGTCTTAGATCAGATGTTAGCAAATTCAGATGCATCAGTGGTATGGTAGATAGTCTTAAATTAAGGCTATGACACAAATAGCATCCCAAACTCTTTCCTTTACTCACACAGATAATCCTTGCTCGCATGAATAGTTCTACAGACTTCAATATGACTATCCTGTGTTTAAAAAAAAAAAAAAAAGTTTGCCCATCAGACTGTGTATGGTAGGTTCAGGCCCATGTTTTTATGACTAGCCTACTGTTTATATGATTTTATTGTTATGAGGTTACATTGGCTTGTTTCTTTAATGGTACTTTGATATTTGGAAATAGCAGTTCCTCCTTCACATCACCAGCGTTTAAAATGTTAGAAAATACACTCTAAGTATGTATGGAAGGATCAATCCCTTTTTGTTTGCCTTTGGTCAGTAAAAAGGGTGAAAATATATATCTACTTCATGGGGTGTTGAGAAACTTCTCATTGAACTTCATAGAGGACTTTGAGATCCATATATAAAAGACACTATGGAAATACAAAACATCATTTAGTATTATGTCTGCCTAGAAGAAGCTAATGGAACAAGCTGGGCTAATTGTAGCACTATTTTGTTTGTGCTGCTAGCCTCACTGAAAGATTAAGGCTTGTCAAGATTTTCTGCAAGGAAGCCATGGTGAAAAGGGTAAGTGCAGTTCTTTGTCTGCAAAAAAAGATTGCAGCAAAGTTTCTAGTTGTATGCTTGAGTGCAGCCAGATAAATTTGTTGGGCTGATCTTTCTTTCTTATAATTAAATCTATCATTCTGGACCTGTCACTTGTCACTGTGTTAATACACAAAATTCATTCTGCCATGATCACTACAAAAAGAAACTACAATTATGAATAAACAAGGAGTCCTGTGGCACTTTTAAAGATTAGCAAATTTCTTTATTACATGAACTTTCACAGGAGAAAAATCCCACTTTGTCAGATGCTTTGAAGATGGGCCCATCTTCAAAGCATCTGACAAAGTGGGATTTTTCTCCAACAAAAGCTCATGTAATGAGTAAATCTGTTAATCTTTTAAAAGTGCCACAGGACTTCTTGTTTGTTTTGCTGAACTAGACTAACAGCTACCCCTTTGAAACTTGTCAATGTAGAATTATAAATGAGGGTTTTGTTCTTGTTCCCACTGAAATCAGTGAGAATTCTACCACTGATTTCAAAGGAAACAGAGTCAGACTTGTAGAAAAAAACCAGAAGCAGGAATAAAATATCATGAAAATAGAAAGAACATATAAAGAAGAACTCCTGAGCAGCCATGATTTCAGAAATGCTTGGACCAGAATATACTGGCTGCTGAGAAGGATTGTGTGAGGCTGAATGATCTCATAAAAAAGCTGCAGCTAACAAGAAAGTAAACTAGTCATTGAGGCAAATAAAGAAAACAAATGTTTCAATGGACTACTCAGTAACAGAGAGTCCTTTCTAGTGAGAAGATTTCATAAAGACATCTTAACTGTTCCAAACCTAGACTGGAAGTTACAGTTACAGGTGAGACATACAGTTTCCAGAGCTGGGTATTTCTTGCCCAAGCATTTCTTTACTTTAAGAGCTAGGTCAACTATGTTGCTTAAACCACTTACAGTGCCTCTGAATTTGCTTGTCTTAATGTTTAGATGCCCTGGGACTTGATGGGATTCCATTAAAGTCAATGGTAATGGCCCTATTAACTTCAATGGGCTTTGGGCCAATTGCATAATCCTTGGACATTCAACCAGAAACAATGCATCTGTGAGGGACAGCACAACAAAACCCAATGACATCACATACTGAGCTCTAGTAACTAGAAAATGTTTGAGCTTGTGATTGTTGATAAGTTCATAGCTTGAAGCTTATGATTTATAGCGGAAATATGAAAAGAAGAAAAAGATAAGCTTCCGTTTCAGTTGGAAGAAGGTACTGAACTAGCTAATACTTCTTCAATATTATTTTAATATATTGCCAATCTAAGCAGGACTTCCTTTTAGAAAAGAAAAACACAGGCTTGGACTAGAGAACACTAGAAAAGGATATGAATTGCAGAGACCAGAATATGTGGTCAGGCAGAGGACAAGCAGAAACAGCATAGGGAGCTGTGTGTATTTGAAATGTCTAAATTACTTGTAGACATAAAATAACGAAAAAATCTTTGTTATCCATATATTGTGGAGAAACGAGAAAAAGTGATAGCAACTAGCTCCTACTTCATGGGAAGAGAAACAGGCATCTATATAGGAATTCAGAAGGCATTAATCTCCTTGTTGTGCCTCCTGGGTACTCTTACAGCTCTTAGAAGCTGCAGGAAAGTGTATCTGTCTGCAGGACAGAATGCATGTGCTTTATAGATGTTCTTGCTGAGATGAATAAACAAATAGGACTGGGACTATGGAAATGATAGGTGGATATGATTTTTGGAATGTAAACAACTGTATTATTCAGTATGGAAAGATTGTGTCTGGGAACTGATGGAACTCTGCGGACTCACTAGAAAGATTTCATATATATATATATATATATATATATATAAAAGAATGATGAGTCGTATGAGAATTGATGCTCAATTGGTAGACTGGCTTAAAGTGAGGTTGGAAATGCATCAGATTTGTATCTTGTCCCCAAAGTTGTTCAACACTCTCTCACTAGGCTCTGTAACAATTTTATTGGTGGTCACTACACTAAAGGTTATAGGTTGTATAAGAAGGATAGCCAAGCTGAATCAAAGATGTGAGCACTGTAGGCAGTGATTGAAATTTTGCAAATCTGGATTCCTCATGTTAAACTCCAGAAAACATGGGTATGAATCTAGATAGTTGTGGCCTGATTTTTAGCAATGTTGAGAAACACCAGCTCTTGTGGGAACTCTGTTCTGTCCACCAGTCTCCTTCTAGATTACCTTTATTTAACTTTAAAAACAAAAAAAACAAAAACAGATTTCTGGGAAGCCTCAAGTTGATCCATGTTTCCATTTTCAGGGAAAAAAACATGGAATGTTTCCACATCCCCTCCCAATTTCTTAGGCTATGTCTACACTAGCAAATTAGTCCAGATTAAGGAGGCTTAGTCCAGAATAATTTGGTCCCTGTCTACACTAGGCTTTGCCTAGTTTGAAATAAAAAGCTTAGTTCGAACCAGTTAGTTCAAACAGTAAATTCAAACTAAGTGATTAGTTCAGACTTAGTTTGAATTTTAGTTAGAACTAGCATGATGTAGCTGTGAAATAAGTTTGAACTAAGCAGTTAGTTTGAAATAATGTGGCTAGTTCAAATTAAAAAGCCGTGCTTAATTCAAACTAACCTATGGTTTGTTCGAACTAACCCATAATTGCTTTGTTTGGACTAAGCAAGTCCAAACTAAGCTTTCTAATGTACACATAGCCCCAGATATGTAGTAATTACTAATTTCAGCATTCAGTTTAACAGAAATTATTCAGACCTTTAGAAATTGCAATTTAATAGCTTTTTTGGGGGGTTGCAACAATGTTAAAAATTCTCAGATAAACTAATCTGTAACCAAGCAGTGAATTTACATAATGCACAATAAGTACACCTGAATTTTAATTTAATTGTAAGTGAAATAGCAATAGCTCTGAAATCATTAATGGGAAAAAATGAAAAATCATGTGTAACATTAATTGGGTAGAGAATTTGGTCATAATTGATTCCATTGCTTGCCATTAACATATGAAAATTTTTAGTGGAAATTCCTTTCTGCAAATAGGTTTTCAGTTGTTGGTTTTGAGTATATATTCCTGGGAACTGGGGCTTCTTAAAGAACAATGAATATTTCATTGATATAAGAGTTGCATGGAAGACCCTTTCACATGACTCAGAATATTTTGTAGTAGGCATTACTTTTAAAAAGCAAAATTCCAAAGAAATGTAGGATGTGCATGGTATTGGAAGAAAATTGCCTGGTATTATTAAGAAAAAGTGGAAATGGATCTGACCATATTGGAATTCTTCTTTTTTTTAATCCATGTACATATTACTCTGTTCTGTAGTTTAAAGAGAATTTCCCTTAAAGAGACTATTGAAAAAACTAAAATAACCAAAAACCCCTTCTTAAAAAAATTAACAAAAAGATGAGCTTTGTTTCAAACCTGATATACTTTTGCATGTGTATTTCTATCCTCCCCCCTTCACAGGGCTGGCGATGTTCTGAAGGATTGCAGAGTCCCTGGTAAGCATATTGAAAGGTTTTATTCATAGTTGTTCTGTTCATTCGGCAGTCATTCACATGACCAATACTGCATGATTGATACAGCTTAAAGGCCCTGATCGAGCCCAATGGTGCTAGGCCCTACACAAATACATAACACTATCTCAAGCAGCTTATACAGTCTAAATTCCAGGGGGTAGCCATGTTAATCTAGTTCAGCAAAACAAACAAGGTGTCCTTGGGCACTTTTGAAGACTAACAAATTTGTTTAATGCATGAGCTTTTGTAGGAGAAACTCCTACTTTGTCAGATGTTTGAAAATAGAAAACATACAGAATGGGAGGAAAAATAAAACCAGGGAAGTGTAAGTCATAGGACCAGGTCAGACTTTTTCAGCAAATCAAAGCAGTTGTTTAGATTAAAACAGTGTTGAACAACATATTAGAAGGTGGGGAGGTACAGGTAGTAGGAAAGTCACTTGTTGTAATGACAAAGCCAGTTCAAATCTCTGTTCTAGCCTAACATAATGATATCAAATTTGCCTATGAATTCTAGCTCTGTTGGTTCCCTTTGAAGCTTTGATTTATAATTAAGTTGCTTAAGTAAAGCAGTTGCCATATCTTCCATGGAGTAAGCAGAGAGATTGAAGTGTTCCCATATTGGTTTTTTAATGTTGTTATTTTTGATGTTGGATTTGTGTCCATTTATTCTTTTGCATAGAGACTGTCCTGTTTGTCCAATGTATATAGGAGAAGGGCATTGTTTGCACATGATGGCATATTTCCCATTGACGGCTGAACAGGTAAATGAGCCTTTGATGGAGTAGCTGCTTCAAATAGGTTCCATGATGGTATCAGATATGTGGACAAAGTTGGCAACAGGGTTTGTTTTAGGTGGATATGCCTGCCTAAATGTTTCTGTTGTTTGGTCTATAGTTGCTGGTGAGTGCCTTGGCCTCTCCTTGCTTAGGGACAGCCCCCCAACCTTAAGCAGATACTTAGCGCTGATATGTTGTTCCACACTGAATCCAAACAGCTACTTTGATTTGCTGAAATAATCTGACCCAATCCTATGACTTACACTTCCCTACATTTATTTTCCTCACATTTTGTAAGTTCTCCATCTCCAGGCATCTGACAAAGTGGGATTTTCTCCCACAAAAGCTCTTGTATTAAATAAATTTGTTATCCTTTAAAAACACCACGGGGCTCCTTATTTGCTATACAATCTAAGTATAAAATGAGACAATAGATGGATATGATGATCCATTTTCAAGTGCTACTAAGATATACAAACCCACAAGTGTCCCCTAGATACTCTGGTACTTTCAGAACATTCTTCTTTGTTCAGTTGGCAATCATGATGGACACTGCTGAAAACGGGGTAAATTAAAAAACTAAGTGGCGATAATTTTATTTATTGTGGGCCAACTCCAGCAATGACTAAAAGGTGTGGCCCCTTAAGCTTTTCCACTGCTGGCTTACTCCTGATTATTACCAGGAAGTTATGAGGAGATTTTAGAATTGTTCTGTATTTTATTTTGTGTTTAAAACTTAAAGGCTACTTAGCCTTACTCTATACTTGCTGCATCTTTTGGAAGCAGTTGATGGGAGATACACAAGGCAGGTTAAATACTTTGCATATCTCCCAACAACTCTATCACTTTCTCCTACACATTAGGGAAAGCCGACTGCGAATGCCTTGTGGTTGGCTTACAGCAACTCCAGTTCTGGGACTGGAGTTGCTAGGGTGACTTCCGGAGTGATTCAGCAGGTTAATAGTTACTGCTGAATCACACCCAGAAGATCATGCTGGCAGTGGCGATTTTGCCCCCATCAGTATGGATGTACCCTTAGTGTAGTTCAAGAATGCCCTTAGAGATGCTCTGCTGTATAGTGAGCCTTTAAAAAGGTGTACATTGAACCATTGTTTCCAAAGAGTCCTTGCAGGATTATTTTGTATGTGGAAATCAATCTTACTCAAAGTCCTCCACTGTTCAGTGATCTTTCCAATTAGTGTCCACTTTTCTCCACTGTGAGAATTGGTTGCAAGTTACTATGTCATGTTAAACTTCAGTGATGATGAAGTCTGTTCTGTTGAGAAGATCCCAAGATCATTTTCCAAATAAAAATCTATCCTGGTGTACATTTAGAAGGAAATAATTCTAGATAGGAAGCGTTTTCCTGCTAGAATTTCTTTCAATTTATACTTTTTAGTCTTCTCTGTTTATTTTATTTGTAAGATCATAAATGTACATGCTGCACTGAGGATACCACTGTTTGCATTATATAAAGTGTACTCGTTCCAAGCTATCAGACTGCAAAGCAAAGCAGAGTGAGTGAGATATTGTATTATTATATTTCTTTTCAAATGCCATTTTGATTCAATTTTCTTTACTGGCTGATTTTCCTTGCGTTTACTTCCTTTCTGTCTTCTGCTCTGTTTGTTAATAGCTATGCATTTAGTATCTTTATATGGCTTGCACTATCCCCACAAATGTGGATGAGCTTTCATCCTTTTTGTGGGAGAGAATGTGGTTTTTCATTTCCTAGCTCCCCCTGGTCTCAAATGCTTTTTTTTTTACCATGATCCTGAAAGAAATTAACTGATCTTGATCCCACTGCCAGTGAATGAGTGGAAAGCATGTTACAGAATCACATCCTTGATGCCAAAATTGGTAGGAGAAATACATGAGCAATCCCACTGACTTCAGTGAGCGTTGGATTGGGTCCCTAATCCCTGTAATTTCACAGTCCATCTAGAGCTCCATATTATGGTGTAGAGAAGTGGTGAGATATTAAAGGTGCCATAATATGGGATAGAGTTTGGTATCTGAGTGAGTCTTATGCCATCTCATCAGCCATGTCCTTGAAGCTGTTGGTCAGTACAGGTTGGACAGTCAGCCCTCACCTTTTTCAGTAATGCTTAGTGGAACCTGCCTTAAGTATGGTTCTAGTTAAATCAACTTCTAAAATTTCTTGGTCAATTTCTACAAGAGAATAGGGTACTAATGAAGTTAGCATTGGGGAATGAAACTAGTTTTCCCCCTCACACATGCACTTTCCTGACACATTGTTATAGGTTTTGGTCTTGGGTCTAATATAGTTTGGTCCTATCCACCTTGGCTGGTAAAAAAGAATTTATTAGAGAGTTGCTTTGCTGGAATCATATTTAACTTAAACCAATGCCAGATTCACTCCCGTGAAAACTCCAGGAAACCCAGCAGACTTACACCACGGTAAACTTGATCCATTTTTTTAAAACTCCATTTGAAACAAAATCCTTAGCACAAATGTCAGTCCTGGTGAAGTCAGTAGAATAGCTCTTGCTTATGCAAGAATTAAATGTGGCTCACCATGAAGTTAGGCCTAGAAGCAGTTTTTCCCAGTTTCACGAATCTGGTCTAGCTGTGTTCTTGTTATATACTATGTTGCTTTGTCCTCTGAAATTACAGTTGTGATTTATTTTACAGCTAGTGTAATACTCAGCCCTTACTGTACCCAGGGGTTTTTATCACCCGAGGTTGAGCAACTGCTCCTTTTTTATTTTATTTTTTTTTCCCCCACACCAAATGACAGCTGAAATCAAGTGATGTACTCTTGTCTTCAGTGACTAGATATGAAATCTGGGGCTGGTAACCGGCTGTTCAAAGCTGCAGGTCCCTGACTTCAGAACTTTTACTACCCTTTTTGATTCAGTTGGTTTCAGGCCATACTAGAAACTCTATCAGTAAAAAATTATAGATGAATCTTAACGCTTGATTTCAGGGGTTAAGTTTATTACATTTAGATAATATTATTGTTTTTCCTAAATAATGTGCATTCATTCATTCAGACTTAAAAAATAGAAAACTTTTTAGAAATATAAACAGAATCAATTGTTGAGAAGATGCATCAGAAATCAGAAAATCAAGAATTGTTTCTGTCACCAATCAGCAATGTTTTAATTTAAGGTAATGTTATGTGGCTTAAGAAGGCCTCAACTATTAGTCTTGATTAATGGAAGCTGTTAGGAGAACAACAAAGAGAAATTGTTTTATGTATCAGAATGATATGTTAATTTTGCCGAGTGTATTTGTAGAATTGTAAGCATAATATATTGGAGCAAGCAGGATTGACTCTGAACTCAGTAATTCCTGTGGAAATGAGGCAAAACTACTTAAAATATTTAACATTAAAAAAATTATACTCAGATCCTGTATCAGTACTAAAAATGAAGTCACTTCATATTCCTGTACAGCCTCAGTGGTTTTGATCAGATACCCAAACCCTGCTTACTGTAAATTATTGTAGATTTAACTTAACATATGTTGAAATGGAGCTCATTCTACACTTTCAATGATTTCTTTTTAAAAAGATAAGTGAATACATTAAATATTGTGGCAAAGAAAAGTAACCGCTAGATGAAAGACATTAGCTAGCTGTTTAATTATCTATTAATTAATCAATGGGCACTTGACAATGGCTAGTCAGCTGCGCTTTGCTGGTGGGCAGTATTATAGTCAGTTTGCTGTTATCTTGTCCTTCCCTTTTCCTGTTTGTATTCACTTGAGGTCTGTTGTCCTGAGCTAAAATCAAAAAGGCTTTGACTCTCTCTGCCATTACTAGAGTTGGCTGGGAACTGGAGTTTCTGATCCATGGGAAATTCCAACATTTTAAGACTTTTTTAAGGGGTTTTTTTTTGGTTCTGAATCAGAATGGAATTTTGGAATTTTTCAAAAAACAAAAATTTGGAAGAATTTTGACTTGGGATTATATTTTATATTGATAGCATCAATACATTTTGTTTTGACTTTTATACTATATTTATGTATATGCAACATTAACATTATTTTTATATAAAGGCTAAGTCTAAGTTAAATGTTTTGACCTTGTCAAAATGAAGCATTTTGCACTCTTCCTGTCAAATAGTTTACTCACAATCTACATGTTTCTGTGAAACATTTTGATTTTGACAAAACCTGCATTTTCCAATGGCAATATTAAAAAAAACAAAACAGCTCTAGTTCTTGCATGTGTGCGCAGGACCTGACATAACAGGGCTGTTAGACATTACCCTATTATAAACAGTAATTTCTGTAGTGCAATAAATGCCAAATGGAGAAATGCCTGCCTTGAGAGTGAATTAAGATAAGCAGATTGTGTTTCACAGTTATAGCTACTGTTCACCCAAGTATCTCTTGGGAGAGCTAAATAAAAACACATGAGCCCTGTTTGCACCACAGCAGTGTTACTACTGGGACAAGTGCATCAGTGGGGTATTTGGGGATGAAGAGTGGTAGTGGAGATGCAGCTCAAGAGTTTACTGAGACGAGGGGCAGATTAGGGGCTGCAGGGCACCTGAACCTCCCACACCTGGGTCCTGGTCCCCCCTGCCTGGGGCTCCGACCCCCCAGTCTAGGGTCCTGGCCCTCTGTGGGTGGGCCAGCGCTGGGGAGGGCGGGGGTGGCTTGGGGCCAGCCAGCTCTGGCCTAATTGGCCAGCCCCCAAAGGTGGTGGGGTTGACTGGTTTGTGAGGTGTGGCTTTGGCTGCAACAGAGGCCATACTGCATGGCAGTTGGCAATGCCCCCGAGTGGAGCGACCAGTCATGCTTACCCATCCTGCCTGCAGGGTGGACCAGCCGGCCCAGGGAGTGGGTGGGAGTGCAGAGCCCAGCCTCTGGGTCAGCCTGCTCCAGTCCCCCACCAAGTGCTAGCAGGATGGAGGGCCCCCACATTGTGGTGAGCCCCTGGGCATGGCCCCCCCAGGACTGTATTGCAATCCACCCCTGACTGAGATGCCATCCTAACATATTCAAACAGGGATTAGATAAAACACTCACTTGCACAAATCTTGCCCTTGCCTCTGAAATGTCCCCTGGCCAGCCGAACCAGTGCCAACATTCGGGGTGGCCAGACAAGGGAAGGCCAGTTTCACAGTTATTTTCATTGCATGTGGGGTTCTTGTCCTCTGAACCTAGTGGGGCTGCACAGTTTACTCCACTAACTGGACTGGAATAGCTTGTCTCTGGGCTGGAGGATGTAGTCCTCTTCCTCTTCCCTTCCATTGCTCCCTCCAACACCCTGCAAATCTACTTGGCCCAGCAATGTGATCTGGATGTTAGATAATTTGCCTTTCTAGCAGTTAGCATATAATTTGGAATAGAAAGGGGTAATCTTGATATTAAGGCATTCTGGCCCCAATTAAATTTTGTAGTAATAACTGGCACTAAATCCACAGCAGTGTCAAACTCATTTGCTGTTGTGGGCCAAATTTGACATACATGCACTTCAAGTTGGCCATACATACCATAAATTGAAATATTAGGGCACTCTCATGGCATCGCGGAGCTCTGTGTGTGAGAGACTGCGCTCTGTGATCCCTCTCTGTTAGGCAGAGAGCGTGGTCTCACAGAGTGCAGTGTATACCCAGGGCTCTGCGATGTTGCTAGACCTGATGCTCTTGAGGCATCATGGCATCTCTGTTAGAGAGAGTGTAGTCCCATGAAGCGCAGTCCTGGGCCAGATGGAAGAGGTTCATGGGCTACTTGTTTGATACCGCTGACTTAGAAGGAGGCTGCCCTTATCCATGCAGTATTGCAGACCTTGATTTTTTAGCTAAACCTGCACAGGACATTTAACCCAATAAAATCTCTCTCATGCTGTACCTTCCATCTGTAATTTTTTTTCACATTGCTGTAAATTTAAAATGTGTCTGAGTCTTTCTGACTTTGAAAACCATCTCTTTGCATGGAAGGGGTTTCACATCAAAGCATTCCTTTTATTCTGTCTGCTTTGACTCTGAGAGATGATTCAAAGGGCTGCTCATAAGTACTTGAATCAGATGTCCTATTTGTGAACAGATTAGGGCCAGCTCCTGGAAATAAAGATTCCATAGTAGAGGCTGACACACTAGCCATGTATCTAATTATGCTTGAGATCTTTGAATGGCTAATCAAAAAATGAATCCTCACTTGATTACATTTGTACAGATTACAGTTGTATCAGCTAATCACGAAACCAGAAAACATACTAAAGTAGATGTCAGTTTTAATAACACCAGCTTAAAGGTACAGTATCTGTATGGAGTGAAGAATGAGGGAGCGGGCAGAGCTGCCCACTTGCAGCTTTTCTAATCAACAACAAAAATCTGGAACCAGCTACTTGAAAATATATGTGGAAACATACAATTAATGTAAAATAATGTTGTTTTCTGGTGATTCATTAACATTGTTTTAGGAAGGGGCTCACAAACTAATATGCTGGTTCTTAAAGAAGATTTGAGTACACTGGTTAGAAGCACTTTAAACAAATGCCTCTGTTGGTAGGGCCAGTTTACCAAGTCAAATGCTCTTTCAGCTTCCTCTTAAACTGTTACTGGCCAACTGTCTGGAAGAAAAAAAAATATAGCATAATGCTGTTCCTTGTCTTAGGCTGTGTTCACACGGCACTTTTGTTTCGAAACAACCTTGTTGTTTCAAAACAAAAAAAACCATGTTCACACGATGCACAGTTGTTTCGAAACAAGGGGAAGACCTTGTTTCAAAACAACTGTGTTGTTTCGAAACAACTTAAACCTAGTTTCTGGGCGAAACAAGGTTGTTTCGGAACCGTTGTTTCGAAACAACAAGTGTGAACATGTTGTTTCGGAACCAAGTGTTCCGAAACAACATTGGATCGTCAGCACCCTGGCCAGGGAACCCTCAGGACCCTGGCCAGGATGCTGAGGGCTGTCCCTCAGCCCCCGCTGGGGGGGTGATCCCCTGCCGGCTGCTTCAGCCCGCAGCCGGGCTGCACCCCCGACCCACCGGCGGTGTTGGGGGTGCAGCCCTGGCTGCGGGCTGAGCCCGGCTCCCCCAACCCGCCGGCGGGGTCCGGGGTGCAGCTCTGGCGGGGGGCTAAGCCACCCTGCAGCGGCTCACCCCCCGCCAGTGCCTGCAGCCCCCTTTCTGGGGCTGCAGGGTGAGCCAGCAGCGGCTCACCCCCAGGTGGCTGCAGCCCCCTGCAGCACCTAACGAAATAGCATGTTCACATTGCGAACTTGCTATTTCGTTTCCCGCTTTTTAGCTTATTTCGAAATGACTTTTTGCTAATTCGAATTAAGTATTTCGAAATAAGGCATTATTTCGAAACACATTGTTTCAACACAACGTGTTTCGAAATAACCATGTGTGTGTGAACACAGCCTTAGTGCCAGGAGACGTCCCTCTCAGCGACGGAAGTGGTGCATTTCCACAACCTTGGGATGAAGTGGCAACAAGGTGTTGCAAGCCTGCTGGGTATGGCGAGTGCACACTCTGCTCCTGTATACAGCTCTGCAGGGAATCCTGAATGTTGTATGGGAAGGGTTGGAAGATGGCGCAGGACCAATAGATCCACATCTGTGATGATTTACCAGCTGTTCTTTATGTGGAGAGACAAAGAAGCCGGAAAGATGTCAGATATAGCCTATATCATCCTACAGGGTACAATAGAGGCTACAGAGTAGCTTTGCGACTAGTCCATAATTGGGATGTAGAAATAGCTAACACGATGCATGGGCTGCAGCTATTCAGGTTGGGCTCTGATACCACTTTAAACCAGATGCACATTGGGTAGGGAAGCATACTTTTTAATTCATATTTTTAAATTGAACTTATAAAATATTGAGTTGAAGTACACAGACAGATAGCCGTTTCTCTCTTTGGATAAGGGCTCACATCTGTGTTTGTGCACAAAGTTGTGCACCTTTTCTTGATAGGTCATCTACCCACCTACACCAAATATGCACTTCAAGATGCAATATAATGGTAGCAACCTGCAGGAGGTGTTGGTCCTAACTCTACTATACAGATAAGCTGGTTTCAAAGTTCACCACCTGTCAAAACATAGTAATAACTGGCACTACAGAATCCGCTGCCTATGTATAGGACCAGATTGTAGCCAGCTCCACAAGTGTGCACCCACGTGTGGGAAGGCAAAGCCTTCACCAGGGACCTCATTATTACTTTTTGTACATAGCCTGTCCTGATACATAGCCCTTGCACGGCAGGAGCCTATGGCACTAGATTCCCCAGAAAGGTCACCTCCCTCACTTGCCAGCCTGACTGGTAGACAGGAGCCAGTGAGAGCATGCTGCATCTTGCTAAGGGATGAAGCAATGATCTTTGGGCTATGTACTCTTGAGCATTCCTAGAAGCCTTCGGCTTTCCTTAGATCCAGTAGTTTCTGCCATCAGAGTGATGTGCCTCTGCCTCTTTTCTGGGGTCTATGCCTTAAGGCACAAGAAAAGCCCCTAAAATGATTATTTATGACACAGTGCAGGGCAACTACAGCTGGTCCCCCACCAAGGGCACCCCTTTTAGACTCCCAGCTCCTTAACCATCACCTTTCTTGGGCAGAGACCTCTTCATCCTGAGCAGGGTTTTTTTTGGGCCGTATAGTTCCTTGTGTGCACTGTGATATCCCCAGCAAGCCAAGCAGGCCAGTGTCTGTACTTTTCTGTCTCTTCCCTCTTCCAAAGCTATGAAGAATGTGATTGCTAGCAGTTACAGTTGACTTTTGTGAGCTAGCACATTGATTCTTAAGCATTACAGAGAAAACATTTAAAAAAAAAAAAAGGTTCCTATATGCCTGCTAAAAGCATACCAGAGGTCACACATCTGGGTTATGGAGCCTCCTTAGGCCACAGTCCTCCCCAGTAAGGATTGGGACCTCAATGGAACGCAGGCCCTGTCCGTTTGTTAGATCAGAAAGTAGGCCCTGAGTCAGTTTAAACTCAGGCTATTTATCCAAAAATCTTCCTTTGTCTGTTTGTCTTTGGAGAATCCAGTTTGAACTAGTGTATGCAAACTTCTCCAGCTGGTGGCACCTCTCCAGAGGAGTTTCAGTCTGAGTGAATTTGTCTAATCACTGCACACTGTTCTTAGTACCTGGAGGAGCTCTGACAACTTTTTCTCATGAATTATATACAAACCCTGGCCTGCAATGATACATAAATATAATATGGCACAATACTGTGTGACATTGCCATATCTGCCACAGTTTAACACTCCAATTGTGGTAGTGCCCAAATGTCAAATAGGTCAGGGCCCCTTTGTGATAGGTGCTGTACAAACACATAGACAATAACAGTACATGGGCCAAAATATTTAGAATGGAAAAATATGTTGATCGTTTCATTAGGAAAAGAAGGGGGAAATCTGAAGAGAAAAGAAAAGGTAAAAGGAAAGCGCTGTGCTTTTCAACAAAGTGTGGGTTGATCCTTCTCTTTTCCGAAGTTCATGGGAATTTTCCCTTTGATTTCTACAAGCATCGAGGGAGCAGGTTTTCTGACACAACTTTCTTGTGGTAAATCCCACAAACGAAAAATGAATCATAAGGACCCTCTACATCAGCTCTTCTAAAATATTGTACTGAGAAGTGGGCCAGGATTAAAATAAGTGACTGGGCTGGATTCCTGTAAAGTAGTTCCAGCATTTTATTACAAGAGATCAGACCCTCAGGTAGTGTAAACCATTGTAATGTCATTACATATCCCAGAGATATGCTGATTTATAGTAAAGGAGGATCTGGATTATCTTCTAGTTCTGCTAAATCACAGCTGGAACTTTTGCATATAGAAGAATTTACAGAAATGACATTAAAGCATTGGCCAGTCAGCCTCACCTGGACTTTTGTAGTTCTCTGAAACACTGTACATTGCTGCTGTATGGTTAGTTAATACTAAACTGGTCTTCAGTATGTGCCTTAAGAAAATAGAGCAAATTCAAGAGCAGCCTCCATAAGGGTCATTAAACCATGTCTGACCTAGTCTGTGCAGTCTAACAGGTATTACTAAAATCTGAGGACAAGATTCTTAGCAAGTGTAAATCAAAAAAGCACCAATGAAGTATATGGAGTTCTGATTTACTCCAGCGGCAAACAGTTTCTGGTTCTCCAACTGCTGCCATTTTTTTGAATGGTTGGATTTGATTTCAGTCCTTCCCAGTTAAAAATATCTCTAACCAATATATATGTATAGTATACATAGTATACATAAGTCTTTCTATATCTTTTCTTTTAAACACTGTACAGCTGTACATTCCTTCCTAGATTTGAAATAGATTCATTCTGAGTCTTCCTTTCAACTTTCTAATAGGGTTGAAAGGAGTGTAAAGAGTTACAAACACCTCTTTAAAAAGGAAGTGTTCTTCCATTTGCCATTTCGTTGCTCTTATAAAACATGGGTGCATCAAAATGAAAAAATATAGAGGTGCCATCTGAAATGCTTAAAGTTATTTGAGGACGAAATAATTGAATGGCGGGAGTTACATAAACAAAAAGCAATCTGGTGCTTTTTTCCTACCTCCAGGCTAAAACTAGGGAAATAAAGGCCCAATCCTGTGGAGCACTGTGTACTTGCTATGCGCTGCTGAGAAACCACAGATCTTATTCAGTGAGAGTGGAGTGTGCTCAGTTCCTCATACTCGATACTTAGTACCTCACAGGATCATCACTAAGAGAACAGTAAGATTCTGAATTAGAAGTAGAATTTCTCTTTGCAAAACGAGTTGGCCTTTATAGAGGTATTGTACATTCTGCTGCAAAAAATAACATCATTATTCAACAGGTATTTTAAAATTCGAGGCATAGAAGAAATGACTCAGACACCCAGGCTATGGCTAAGTCTTGTCACTTTTTCTTCCATGACATTTCCACCCACAGATGACTTGGCCTGACCATCATAATTTCTTGCCTACAGTAACCTTCTCCTGTTTGATCTTCTTGACTCCCACAATGACCGTTCTGTTCCCTTGAAAAGCCGTCCTTATTTTTCTGTTCCACACAGTTTATCACTTTTGTCTTTTCTCACACTGACCCCCTACTTTGCCCACAATCCTAGGGCCAATAGTTCACCTGTCCATTTTTCCTACCAGTATATTCACACCCTCCTCCTCACATAGAAGACCTGCACCTAGATCACTTTACCTGAGCTGGTCTGGAAAGCCACTGTCCTCTCCTCATTCAGTCCTTCTCCTTTCTGTTGTTCATGACACCTATGATTCCCATGGGGCTCCATGCAAGCACAAATGTCTACTTATGAAGATGCAGTTTTAAGAGCAGTGCCTAAACTTCACTTTTAGGCATCTGACTGAGAAGTCTCATTTTCAGAGATACTGAGCACCCACCGTTCCCACTGAAGCCAATGACATCCTTTCTTGGCACTGAAAATGATGACATAATTGGGAATTATGGTTGTTCAGCACTGCAAAGACCAGTCCCCTTTTATATTGGCCTAGGGGTGGATTTGGGTACCTAATTTTAGGCACCCAATATTGAAGATTTTGGCCAATAGGAAAATGATTCTAAATAGCTCAGAAGAAATAGCTTGTATCATTCCAATTCCTCTTGTTTTAACAATCAAAACAGGCTGCCTACAGCCTGCATCTCTGTGTGTGTGTTACAAATAAATAAAATGTGGTATAGAGGGTCTAGTTTCACTCCTTCTGTGGGAGGAACTTAAAACAACATGCACATTCAAATAAAAAAGTGGTGCTCCCTTTTGAAATGCTTTTGCTAGCCAAGTGCAACTCCTGATCTAGACGAGCAGATATTACATTAGTTTCCTAGTGAGGGTCAGAATTCCTCCCTGAGCATGTTCTGAGGTAGAATAAAATACAGACTCTTCTCCAAAGACTTAACAATGTAAGATGAAAGATAACAAAAGTATACAGGCAGATGAGGGGTACAAGGAAATATTGGTCAATATGGTAGGTTCCAACTAATAAAATTAGTGGCATAACCAGTGAAAAATTTTGTGACAGCTTCATGGAAAAGGGGAGGTTTAAGAAGGGATTTGAAGGAGGATGTGGTTTTGCAGTTGTTCATGAGCTTGAGGAACAGCATGACAGAAGGCTACCTGTCTGAAAATTTAACGTGTGGGTAATGAAGGCTGGAGTTCATAGCTCAATAACAAATAAGAGATGCCAGTACAGTGGGAGAAGCTGCCAACAGCCTTGAAAGTGAAAACAAGTAGCTTATGTTTGAAGCAATGGAGAAGGAGGAGCCAATTAAGGGATGGTAAGAGATGGGTGACTTGATTGAAGCAAGGGGCTAGAAAAATTATCTTTGCAGCAGCATTCAGAATGGATATGAGCAGGTCAAGATTGTTTGTCCAGTCCAGAGAAATGTTGCATCTGTCAAAGCCAGATGTTGCAGTAATCAAGGTGCAAGATGATAAGAGCTTGGAGCCAGAGGTGGCCTTAGGCAATTGGGGGCCCTAGGCGAAGGCCCTTTATGGGGTCCCATATCAGCCCCCACTGCCACCCTCACTGGGGCCCCAGTCCCCCCTGCAGTCTTAACCATCCCCCACAGTCCCAACTCCCATGGGGAAGGAGCAGGGGGCTGCGGACTGCCAGGGTCAGAAGCTGTGCCACCTGCCTGTCCACCCGGCCTCTCTGCAGTGGGGGCAGAGCAGCGCTCCGCACCTACCCCCAGTTGTCTGCATCTCCCCAGTGGCTTGCAGGGGCAAAGCCCTGGAGTGACCCGCTCCAAAGAGTTCAGGCCACTTCACCCCCGGCCACCCCAGGCCTGAACGGACCTGATGCAGAGCCTGGGAGTGAGGGGGCCTCTCTTCAGGCTGGGGGTGGCTGGGGGGGCAAAGCAGCCCAAACTCTTCAGAGCAGACCGCTCTGGGGCTCTGCCCAAACAAGCTGCAGCTCTGTGCCATCCGCCCTCCCCCTGGGGAGGCGCGGCTGGCTGTGGGTAGGTGGGAAGCGCTGCTCTGTCCCCCTGCAGATGGGCCAGGCAGACAAGTGGGTGGTGCCGCTTCTGGCCCTGACGGTCCACGGCCATTCACTCTCCCACCATCCCGCAACAGCAAGGTTAGGTGAAGCAGGCGACTGCTACGGGGCCCCTTACTTCTCAGGACCGTAGGCTTCTGTCTGCTTCGCTTACCCCAAAAGCTGCCTCTGCTTGGAGCAGGCCTTTGGGTGGGTGGGTAGGTAGGGCCATATGTTAGCGATATTATGCAGTAAGAATCTGCAAGACTGAGCCATAGACTATTGGAAGAACCTAGAGAGAGGTCCAAGTCAAAGATGACATATGGGTTACAGGCCGGAGTGACAGGTATGATGGTGGTCTTGTCCACAGTGATTGACGAAGAAAGTGGCCAGGAGAGTTTGTGGAGGGGAGATTAGGATCTCTGTTTTATCCACGTTTCACTTGAGCTGACAGCTAGCATACATGAGGAGATGTCGAAGAGGCTGAGGGAGATTCCAGTTTGGCTAGGAGGCAGGTGTGTTGTAGAGAGGAATGATGAATTTATATTTGCAGATAAGATTATCCAGAAACATATAAAGGAAGAAGGAAAGGGGAACAAGGACAGAGTTCTGATCCAGCCCTGTCAGAAGGTGAAAGGAGGGGTCCTCTGAAGGAGCAACTAAACAAGTAGAGGAGGAGAGCAGAGTCCCAGAAGTTAAGGGAAGATGAGATCAAGAAAAGGAGCATGGTTGACGTTGTTGAAGGTGCTGACTGATCAAGGAGCTCTACTAAGTTATGTGAGTGGCTACTACTAACTGGCCCAGCTTGGAGAATCTGCCCTGTTACAATTGAAATTCTTTATTTTCCCCACCCCTGCCAAAATCTAGCAAAAAGCCCATTTAACTGAAGCTATTAAGGTGTTTCTCTGGGTGGAATAGATTAAAGATTTAAGCACAGATGATAGTGACATTACCTGAAATGAGTAAAAATGGCTGTGGATGTAGTATTTATAGTACAAACACAGTAGTCCTTGTGTAGATAAGTGGTTCATAAAATTCAGTGCAGCATAATATGAAGTAATGTAGCCAATTATCAAAAAATAAACATAAAGGTTACACTATAAATAGTAGCACAACAAATTCATATGAGAAAGAGACCAAGAAGAGAGAGTAGATAATAGATTAAGTCATCAGCAATATTTTCTGGTTACAACAATAATGAATAAAAAAGCTAATGAGTTTCTTCAATATATCTCTGTGAGGGTCAAATCTGCAGAAATTATTCTGGCATGCTACTTGGCCTCATTTAAAAACAATTCTATTCTCAGTATTAGGTGCCTTTCTGTAGAAAGACATTGGAAAGGTGCGGCAGAGGGCAATCCAAAATGATTTAGTAACAAGGATATGATTTATGAAGAAAGATTGGTCGTATTTGTCACCTATAGCTAAGGAGATTAAGGGGTGATTCTTACAGAGGTATATAAAATCCTGAACAAATGAAAATGGATTGGTGCCAACATGCAGTTTCCATGTCATGAACTAATTTAAAACAAGAGATCATGGATTTATGTTAAAGACAAAACAAGCCGATAAGTAATCCAGGCAGATTTTCTTTGTCCTGATGGTGAGAGAACATAAAATGAAAGGCGGAAAGAGAAATAACTCTAAACCCAGCTGAAAAGAGAGTTAGAAGTAATTTAGAAGGAGAGTTTGATTCTAAATGTTTACTGCAATGAAAGAGATTAATTGAAATGCTCCATCCTATTAAACACAACAAACAAAAACAAAGATTTAGTTCCTAAATTTTGTTAGCTGCACATTGATGAAGAAATTGCCATACAATAGGCAAATATAATCAGATATTTATCAGAGAACTTCAGAGCACAGAGAAACAAATTGTTATAATCTGGAACTCAGAATTTTAAACTCTCCGATACCAAGGACCTAACACAACTTTTGCTCATTTTCTAAACAAAAAGGCTAATAGAACTGGCAACAAAATGACATACTTCTGTTCTGATGTTACTGCTCTTGGTTCCCAGTGACACAATAGTTTTGGGCCCTTAATCAGGTTAGGGATCCACTCAGTTAAGGCACTTCTTGAAGGGCACTCAAACATATATAAATGCCCTGAATTGGGAGAGCAAAATCAACTAACCAAACAAGACTCATTTACTTCATTATCCAGGTAGGAATTCCTACTTTATTGCTGAGTTCATATTGCACTGCTGGGCGTGCCATACATATCTATAGTATACTAAGTAGATGAGATATAATTGTACCCAAAACCTGCACTTACCTTTTCTATTGATTTATTGTGGATTTGAAAGTGCCTCTATGATCCATGTGTGGATGTGTTCACTTACTCATTTGGTGCAGAAGAGTAACTCATAAATGTCTATGGATTCCAGGGGGCAGGAAAGATAGCAGGAGGCAATGGCAGACAGGAGCTGTGGAATGGGGACACAAATCACCCTCTCACAGACCTTGGGGCAGAAATGCAGAGCAGCAAGACTTCCTTCCACCTGGGGATGTTGTAGGATAAATCCATTAATGAACATGAATGCAGTGTAGAAACACCTATAGTGGGCTGAGCCAACACCCTAACGGTGATATCTTTGCTCCACTGAAGTCACTAAAAAAACTCCCATTGACTTTAACTGGGCCAAGATTTCACCCCAGATGTGAATCCTCCTCCCCACACTGAATATTGGAAAAATTTGGCTTTAGATCCTAAGTGTGTAGATAGGGCTCATCTTTACTTCTAACCTAACAGACCCACTCCCAATGGAAAAAGAGCAGCATTAATGGATGCATCACATAGGGTTGGTTTTTTTTGCTGAGTATGGTTGTAAAGTGTGTGTTAGTGAGAGAGAGAGAGACACACACTCAGAGGCTAGAAAAGAAGGAAGTCAAATAGCCACCCATGAACAGTGTATGATCCTGGAAAAAGATTGAAAGTGAGTTTTTGGGTTTCTTGGTTAAAGATGAACATTCATTGCAAATAAACAACATGGCATGAAAGGAAATATGATTTTATCATCTACTTCTTCTTCCCTTTGGAACATCACAGGCCTTTTACTTTGACCAGCTGCTTGGGTAGAAAAGGGGCAACTGAGCCTATTAGAAGAGACATGCAGTGTTACCTCAGAAAAATAACTTATGACGCATGTTTTTTTAAAAAATTACTTTAGTTCCCTTATCCTCTGTCTTCTCGTTCACCTGTCTGTTAATAGTCAGTTCCTCAGAGAATGGCAGGTACCCTTCCTGAGTTTTTGTAATGCAGCCAGCACATAGTGGGCACTACTGTAAACAAAAAGTTATTTTTATAAATTTAATACAAATTTATTCCACCTTGCAAAAAGTGCTGGGTTGATAGCTTTGAAATCCAAGGTCTTTTATACAAGCCCTGTCTGCAGATTCAATACATCGTGGTAGATTCTCAGCATGTCTGAGCGTTCTGCTTCAGCTCAGACCTGAAGGACTACTGATAAAGGTACAAAATGACTTATTCTCCCTGAAAGCCTATTTTATTTCTCTCCTCTTTGGTGACATGCAAAAAGGGGGCCATTTACATTGCCAGGACTGTCTAATGAACATGCCCATATTATTCTGCTTAAAGCAGAGTTTGCATTTGCCAGACACTCCCCAACCCTGACCCTGTAAACTGAGGTGTTTCCACAAAGTCCTCACTTCGCTGTCTCTACTGGGGGACTCTCGGGAGTTTTTCTCAGGGCTATCACCGGCCCTCTGCTGACACTGTGTCAGTAGCCCAAAGTAATTCAAAATAGTCCTCAGTGTCCCAAATGCAAGTAACCTCATAGTTTCTACCTATCTCTCAAACTCCTGTTGCAACAAAGACTTCATTTTTCTTAGCAGAAGCCAAATTTTCGGCTCAGGCTACCTTCCTCTGTCCACATAATGCTGGTTGGTGGTTAATATACTACTTTCTTCTGAATGTGTCTGCCAGCTGGTCTGGAGAGAGAGGAGCCCTATCCTCCCTGCCCCACACCGTAAAACTCCTGATCTTGGGTAGTTAAATTGACAGTGTCCTGAGAGCTTCCTATCACATTGCTAGCTCCTCAAGACCCCATCCTCCCTGGTTTCAGTCAGTTTCTGAGACTGTGCTCGCTAACATCCCTGGAAAGGGGTCTTTTGGCTCCCTGGAAGCTTAAGGGCAAGTATCCCCTGCATATATTGAATGGTTTGGTAGTGGACAGGCAAGTGCAATTTTTAGTCTCCATCTCACCTCCTCAGCCCTTATTGGTACCTTTTGCCTGTAACATAAAGAGAGGTGAACCATGCGTCATTCTTTTCAGTAAGAACTGCAACAAAGTTGTTATTAAAAAGGTGTGCATTGCTGAGTTTCACAATGGTGAATGATAGTCAGGCTGCTCCCTTCTGGCCTGTGGTGCTAAGCAGTTTTATACACATGCTGAGTCACTACTAGAATTTCTTTTGGAAATGACTTCATCTGGACATGACATTGACTCATTACTGGGGTTATGCTCAGCCATTAGCTAGCAATAACCAAGCAGACAGTGCACATTACTATGATGCAATCATCCAGGGTTAAGGAAAAGTTATTGAAAGGATGAAGGATAAGGGTGTCCAACCTTTCTGAGGAGGGGCCACACTGTAATTCTTTTCTCAGTTGGGGGCCAGTGAGAAAATTTTTGATAGATGAGACATAGAAATTGATCTTGTTAATAAACATTAATAAAATAATTAGTGTGATATTTGGCATTGCTTTTGCTTGCACTGTGTACAGAGGACAAGGGAGGCAGGGGTGCCTGTGTGAGGGGGCAAGGCAGAGCATGGGGAATAAGGTAGGACAGGGGAGCATGGCAGAGGAGGGAAGGAAAAGAAGGGTGAGGTTGGAGGAGCAGAGTATCTGGGTGGCAGGACTCCCCTACTGCCTGACACGCACCCCACCAACTCTGCTCTCCTCACTCCCTGCCAAGCACAGCTCAGGGAAAGGAGAGCAGTGCTGGGACGAGAGCGAGGGGAAGAGTCAGACAGAGGAGACAGGACAGAAACCCTAACAGTTCTGCAGGGGTCACAGGTTTTGGCATTGGGCATCTCTGTACCAGAAACATTGATGGGTAGCAATCCCTACAGAAGAGTTTTTGCCACCAGGGTTAGGGGAAGGACAGGAGTGCTGGGATTAGGAGTGTAGGAGGACAGCAGAACTGGTGGGGATGTCCAGGTCAGGATTTTAAACTGCTCAGGGCACTCCCCCTTTACCTGCCCCCTGCTCACTCGAGGGGGCTGAATCCAGCCCCTGAACAGCTCTCCGGCCATTGAATGCCACCCGTTAGCTGTGCTGTGCACTGGGAGGTAAACTGACAAGGGCTCTGGCTAGCCCAGCTCCCAGGCTCTTGTGGCAGCACTCCATGGGCTGGATGAAAGCCCTTGGTGGGCTGGAGTCTGGCCTCTGGGCCACAGGTTGGACAAGTCTGATCAAGGAGAATCCACTGTGAAAATTAAAAATAAAGAAGTACATAAACCTGAATCATTCTTAATTTTGAAGAGGATCTAGTAACTGCAGGTGCCTCAGCTCTTTGGGTATGTCTACACTGGAGCCTTAGGTTGACTTAAACTTCCTTAAGTCAACCTAAGGAATGCTTTGGCAACATCTTGAATTTATTGAGTCAACTTACGTAATAACTCCACCTCTGAAGGTTGATTCAACACTTAAGTTGATCCCCTCGCCCTCCCTGGGGGCTGGCACGGACAGGTTGCCCTCCATTCACCTGCATATGTGGGCACAGGAAACCAGCAGCTACTGGCATCACCAGCTTGTTCTCACCATCTGGGACGATGACCACTGGCTCCAGAACCTGCAGGTGAGAGAGAGCACCTTCCTCCGACTGTTGTCACCAATGTTCCCTCAAAGCTGATAATACAGCTGAGCAAGTAATGGTACTCTCTGAGTGGCAATTTGTGAGGCATGGGTAACAGTTTTTTGACCCTGGAAGCATCAGCATGCCTAAATACCTTAATTCAAAAGAAATACATAGATGTTGTCTTTTCATTTGAACTTTAATAAAAATGTTAAACTGAAATACTACAGTTTTATTAATTTACTAAACAAATATGAGACAATGACACTTGCTACTTATCTAGCCTCTACTGTCACCTATGCCTCACAGTTTTTATTGCCTGTGTTTTGCCATGTGATCATGTTCTGTGCTATGAATGGGGAAAATCTTAAAATTTTAAAATGTGGTGGTCGAGCTGGAGAGAAGGGAAGAGATGCAGGGGTTGGGCTGGGGGACTTCCATTCCTTTGAGCCTAGAGAAGCAAGAACTCATGCAGCTGCTCTTCTCTAGAGTTTGGGAGAGAAGGTGCTGGGAGGGAGAGGTGTGGAAGTAGTTAAACCACCTTCTATAGCCTCATCTACTTGGACACAGGCAATTTCCTCATGTGATACAATGACGCGGTGGGGATCAGGGGCTGGAGAAAAGAGATGCAGAGATCTGGGGCTTGGGAGAAAAGAAGCAGTGGGGATCAGGGCTAAGAAGAAGAGATGCGGGGATCCAGCCAGGCCGGAGTCTGTGATAGGTGTGCGAGTGTGCAATGGCTACTATGCTGTCGCGCACCCACACAGCTTAGTCTACTGAAGCCTAATGCCAGGCTACACTGACTTAATAAAGTTGACTTAAAAATTAAGTCGACTTAAGTGAGAGTTAAGTCAACTTAAGCAAATGCTTAAGTTGACTTAATTACTTCCAGATGTAGCCTGGGCTTTGCTTAAGTCAACTAAAGGTGCTTTAAGTCCACTTAAGCCCCTAGCATAGACATAGCCAATTGCACTACAATTATTTCCAAGTTACCCAATAAGCATGGTATCTTTTATGCCATTAAATATAAAAGTATGTTTTAAAACTAGAAAACTTTACGGATGTCTTTTCTGTGATACAAGGCTGATTAATGAAAAGTTAAATATACTCTTAAACTACTTTTTCTTTTTACACATAGTTTGAGCAAAGAGACATTAAATTACTCACAGGTCCAATTTTAAATTTAAATAAAATCTCATTTAATTTTACTTTGCAATCAGGTAAATTAATGCGATGGAATCAAAACAATATGCTGTAATTGCATTTATAAATTATTCCTTCTGTCCTTCATGGGTGTTCTTTCTGTTTAAGATATTGAAATTTGGTGTCTAAATATAAAGTGCAGTAACATCTGGTTCTAATTGCTGGTTTGAATAATATAGACAGACCTTCAAGCATTTCATTCTTTTGAAAGGAGACTTTTAGTGGGAGGTTCTGAGTCAAAGGTTTGGAAAAATTGATGCCACTAAAAATAGCTAATATCTCAAATACATTCTAGAACTAAATGATCACTTTTATATAAGGATCCTACTTGCTAGGATAAAGTTGCTCTGCTCTTATTACTTAGAAGGAAAACTTATTTGTGGACCAGTTAGATGTGCTGTGCTTAATGGGTTCATATTTTTTGTTATTCTAAGTGTTCAGATACTTGCCTGGTAACTGAAAATAAACTCATTCATTTTCAAAATCACATGAATTTCAGCCCAAGGGATTATTCTTCTAAAACTGTGTACCGGAAGTATGTTTTTGATTATTTGTTACTTGTTATTCTCATTGCTAACATGTTCGTCAGCCAGTCAGGTGCAGGATTTTGGTGACTTTCGTGACCAGCCAGCCAACTCAAATAGCAAGACATAAAAGTGAGCCTTTCACAGACAAATTACAATTTGAAAATTATTCATACAAGCTCTTTGCTAAATACTTAAGAACTATGGACATGAATGAAAAATATCAAGATTGGATGATCATGTGTCACAATAATCCATCTGCTAAAATCTGGTTTCTAAACTTCCTCTGCTGTTAAATCAAGCGTGTAGAAAGAAGAGCATAGGTCTGACTTTTCACTGTCTTACATCAAAGTGGGCAGTTCCACCTGTGAAAAGCATGTGGAAAACATTAGTGTTCAGTTTCAGTAGCATTTTTACTCCCAGTTATGTGCTTGCTGTGCACATGCATAAAGGGATAACCAAGAGGCAAGGGCCTGATTCTTCATTTACTAATATTCTCTTGACACAGTAGGCAAATAAGAAACATTTAGTGGATCCTTTCCTCTATTTTCCTTGCTTTTTTTTTTAAATTGTAGTAACAGAAATTATGCTTTTTATGGTGATATCTGAGCCACTCACAAAACTAACAAGTTTGCAGATGAGATATTTCTCCTTCTTTCTCTTTATCTTCAGAGACAAAACCTAGTCAGCCTCTTTCTCCTCTTATTTGTATGCAGCTGTGGCTCAATTGCACTGCTGAAGCTGCTGCACAGGAGTGCTAAGGCAGATGATGCAAGTCAGCAGGATAGATCTCTCCCAGGGTACGTCTACACTGGAGCCTTAAGTCAACTTGGAAGCTTAAGTTGACCTACAGACCACCATGGCCACATTGGGCCTTCATTAAGTTGACCTAAGTGCTTCCTTAAGTTGACTTAATAACGCCACCTCTTAAGGTTGACTTGATGCTTAAGTCAACCTTATTAAGTCGACTTAAGCCAGTGTAGACTGGGAATAGCCCTTAAATTAATTTAATTGGCCTCCAGGACCCCACCCAGATTTCCTGGCCACCAGGAAGGGTGGACCTAGCACCTGCCAGTGTGAACACAGGCAGTTGAAAGGAGTTTTCAGTGTGGATGCTCTAAGTCAACTTAACAGGGTCAACTTTAAGTTGACTTAAAGTCGACCTTGTTAAGTTGATTTAACAGAGCCTCCAGTATAGACATACCTCCACTGACTTCATTTTTCTACCTCCTTCAAGTGATGGTCACAATGTTGGCAGGCAAGCTCTGCACCAGCTCTTAGCTAGAAGTAAATTATATCAGAATTTGCACAGGGGGTGACTTATTCAGCCAAAGTGTCATAACTTATGCTGACCTAAGGTATAGTGTGTACAAAGCTCCAAATTTTTATTCCTTTTAGCCCCATTGACCTTAGAGAAGTTACTTCTTTTGCAGGTCACAATTCTGCCAGATGTTTAAGCACATACCTAACATTAATCACATGAGTTGTCTTGTTGAAGCTGGTGCTTTGCAGTGTGTGTGTGTGTGTGTGTGTGTGCGCGCGCGTGTGTGTCTAATTTACTTGAATTTCTGGGAAGGTTTGGTTGAAATGGGTTTGCATTTTGCTCTGACGGCAATCCCAGCCTCTTCCAGGAGTGTGTTAACTTCAGTGACTGCAACTGCAAGGTGAATAAAAGGACTTGAGTGATAGTGAATGCTCTGTTCTTCAAAGGGCTGTCATTACTGCACAAAAAAATATCTCGGTATTATTAAGAAAAATGCATATTGACCCAGATTAAATATGCATGTTAACTTTAAAGCTTGAATGGCCTTAAGGGGTCACCAACCCAAAAGATAAGAGCCATTTTAAAAAATTCCTTCAATGACCAAGTGTTTTGAGAGCTACAATGGGTGTAGCTTCCTGGTGCAGGGTTGGGGGAGATAGGTCAGGGCACCTGCTGCAGGCTCCCCTGGCTGGGAGGTGGGTGAGGAGGAGCCAGGAGGCAGGAGTGGACCCCTTGCAGTGTCCCCCAATGCCAGAGTCCCTTGGAGGCAGGTTTCCCCAGTAATGGGGGGAGCAGAGCCCGGAGTGATGTGCCTGCAGAGCCTCCTGAAGTGGTGGGAGGATGGGGTGGGGCCCGTAGTCACAAGGGGACAGCCGGAGAGCCACATGCGGCAGACTCCTGCCTTAGGCTGAGTCAGATGTTCCCTTTGTGTGGAGAATTCTTTCAAGCATGTCTAGCAGTAGCACAGATACAGTATCAGGCTCTTTCTGTACAACCAAAATGTGCCATCTGATAGCTACAGGCTGATCATTCAAGAGAAGAGGTTTCAGTGTTCAACATGAACAGTTGGACATGTAGTATTTGTAGCTATGACAATGACAGTTCACTGCATCCTGTACAACTGAGGGAAGCCTTCAGGTTTCTGAAAGAAAGTAGCCACCTTAGGAACCAGCCAGCCGATGCTAGTTAGCTGATATGTTGCAGTCTCTGAACTATCAGTGCAAGACCACCACACATTAAAGAAGGGTGCACACCCATTACTGGTTCTTTCTCAATCTTCATGCACAGCCAAAAAAGGTTTGAAGTGAGGGAGGAAAAATAGTTCTGCTGCTCTGATCAACTGGACTTCTTTTAAGGAGCTCCTTGTTTTTATTGAACAAAGGCTGATCAATTACAACAGAATATTAGTAGTCAAGGTATTATTTTCTCACCTTCCTGCTCATGGATGATCTTCGAAGCATCTGACGAAGTGGGATTTTCTCCCACAAAAGCTCATGCGAAAAATAAATGTTAGTCTTTAAGTGCTACACGACTCCTTGTTTTTTTCCCTAAAAATATGGACTCTGGAACTGTAGGAAGCAGTTGTACTTCATTGGGCAGGTCAGGCCCCCTGTGTTCTGTTACTGGAGAGTCAGCCAGCTACCTCAGGGAACAGATAGGAAGCATCCCCAAAACTGCACAGACACTTTTGGTGACAGAGCAATGTGCTGAATTGGGCCAGCCGCTTCTAGGACTTCTTGTTTTGGAGGAAGGCTAGGTTGATTTATTTCTTCTCCCTGGTAGCCATGGTTAAATGTAAAGTTGCACTAGAAATTCCAATAGAGAAAATGTTTAATCTTTTTCCTGGAAGGGGCGTTGCAGATATTTGCAGGAATAATAACGGCATCTATAGTTCTGCTAGTAAGTGTGAAAGTTATACTAACCTTCATGCTTTAGAGAAAAACCTGACCTATCAGCTGGGCTAGGAAGAAATTCTCTCACCCAGTGTGTGATATTAAATAGGCTGCAGTGTGACATCTTTCTCTGAAGCCTATGAAGCTGGCTGTGACCAGATAGGACAGAGGACTAGAATGACAATTGCTTTGTGGTAGTGTGGTAATCAGTTTGTTCCCAGTTTAGTCACCTAAATTCAGAGATGTGACAGATCCTATTTAGGTGATGCAACAAATGTGATCATGCTTTTTCTATTTTGCTGAATCATGAAGGGGAGGCTCTGCAAGAGTTCATTGTCTGGCTGCACTATAGGTTGAAAGATAAATGGCCATCTTAATTAGAGATTAAATTACAGATAGCAAATAAAACCACTAATTTGAATTTAGCAAATACCTGTTACCTTTTTGTTTAATATTTTTGCATGAATAAAATTATTCTGACAATATTAGTACAACTATTATTATCTAGCCATCCTTCATGCTGAATGCATGAGCCCCTCTATTTATTTTATTTTTAATGCCTCATGCACTGTGCTGACACTGTACAATTTCAATAATTGGATTTCTTTTCCACTTTAGCACAGGAAATACAGATTATTGTGGTGCTTCATTGGATGCTAGATGGGCCTGTCTTTCATGATTGCTGAAAATCAGTGTACAGGATAGGAAACAGCATTACATATTTCAAAATAGAAACTGTAGTTACTGAGGCTATGGTAATGATGTTTGGTTTTTGAATGCTCTGATAAAGATGATGAGTGCTATTGAAATGTACATAAACCATCAGGCATTCACAAACAGCAGGTAAAGCAGAAGGTAGTCAGAAAGCGCAATGACAGTCCCAAAGCTTCAGGCTTGTATGTCTTCAGATAGCCAAAACTTTGGCCCTAGTATAGCAAAGCACTTAAGCGTGGGTTTCAGCTGCCTTGAAGCCAATGAAATTTAGGCATGTGCTTATCTTTCAGTAAGTGCTTAACTTCCCTGTTGACTTGGTGTTTTTGAAGTACATGAAGGTAGAATCAAAATAAAAATGCATAAACTTAAAGCTTAATTGCTGATTTGCCTTCCTGCAGCCTGTACTGATCAAGATAGGTGAACTATTGTGCTTACTTCTCATATGGACCAATCTATTTACCTTTGATTATTCAGGACCCTGTGAAGATTTATGTTCCTTTCAAGAAGACATTTAAATAAGTGCTTAAGTTTATGCCTCTTCAAGAAAGCACTGAAGCAAGTTTTTCACTTTTAAGTGCATGCTTAAGCGCCATTGCCTTCAGCAAGACTAAAGAATGTGCTTACAGTTAAGAATATAACTTAAGTACTTTCTTGAATTAGCACCATAAAGCATTCTTTCTTAAGAAGTAAAGCAAACAAGGAGTCCTGTGGCACTTAAAGACTAACAAATATATTTATTGCATGAGCTTGCATGGGAGAACATGCAATAAATATATTTGTTAGTCTTTAAGTACCACAGGACTCCTTGTTTGTTTTACTGAACTAGACTAACATGGCTGCCCCTTTGGATCTTTTCTTACAAAGAGCTACATGAGCTGTTAGTATATAGCAGATGATAGTCCTGAGCTTCAAAATTTGGAGCTTAGAATAGATCTTGATATTGAATGTCACAACATTTGGAGGAAGGGAGACTGGATCAGGGGTTCATTTCAACTAATTACTGAGAACAGGGCTAGCTGCAAAATTTGGATCTAAATGTGGATTCTGATCCTTTAGCACAAACTTTAGGGCTCTTTGGATCCATTTTTTTTGCCCGGATCTGCCTTGGAGCAAAATAGTGAAGGTTTGTGTATTGTGTGATCTCTCTTATCACAAGGAGATTGCCAAGTTCCAAAGGGGCAGCTGTGTTAGTTTAGTTCAGTAAAACAAACAAGGAGTGCTGTGGCATTTAAAGACCTGCAAATTTATTTATTGTGTGAGCTTTCCTGGGAGAAAATCTCAAAGCAGGCACATATCCCTGCAACAAACCATGCTGCCAACTTTGCACACACACGGGCACAAAAGACACCATTACAGAACCTAATAAAACGAGCTATTCCATCAGAGGTTCATTCACCTGCTCATCCACCAATGTGATTTATGCCATCTTGTGCAAGAAATACCCCTTTGCTTTATATATTGGACAAACAGCACAGCCTCAGTGCAAGAGAATAAATGGGTACAAATCTGACATCAGAAATCACAACGCTCTAAAACCAGTAGGTCAGCATTTCAATCTTCGTGATCACTCCATTAATGATTTGCTAATTGCTGTGCTCAGACAGATGAATACTAGATTAAGGCTTCAATGAGAAGCTGCCGAGATTGAATTTATTTGCAAATTTGGTTGCATTGCCTCAGGCCTTAATAAGGAGATTGGATTTTTCTCTCATTACAACAGGTGATTTGACCTCATCTTCCCCTATATGCTGTTCCCCAGTGTTTGAATCTTTACAACCAACTATTTTGATTTGCTATTACATTGTGACCTGTTCCAATGACTTACGCTCCCCTGCATTTATTTCCTCCCATTCTGTAAGTTCCCCATCTTCAAAGTGTCTAACGAAGTGGGGTTTTCTCCCATGAAAGCTCATGCAGTAAATAAATTTGTTAGTCTTTAAGTGCCACAGGACTCCTTGGTTGTTTTCGATAAGGAGATTGTATTTCTAATATGATTCTTTGGAGTATTTTAAGATGTTGTTAATCTTTTATTTCATTTACTGACCATGACCACCCCTACTTCCCCAAACCATTGATGATCAAACTCACTTATGGCCCTAGAATGTGCATTAGATCTGTGGGAAACCCATCTGAAACTTCCTGTTACCCTGGGAGGTGACTGAATTGTGGGTTAAGTCTGACATCAAGTGGTCAGATATATTGTATTCCCAAAGGAATTATGGTGACTTTTCTTTTACAGTTTCAAAAAATATCTCCCTTCTCAGTGTTTCTTTCTTGTGTCACCAGTTTTCCCTCTGGCGTCTGAGCCTTATCCCAACTATGGTTTCCAGAAAGGTAATGATGAAGTGTCACCCACAAGATTAATCAGAGCCCCCTGAAATGCTGCAGCTGCTGAATCTGGCAGCAGAGCAGTGTGCTGGTGTAAATGTCTTCATGCAGCCTTCCTTTTCCCAATAAATTCTAATGAGCTTCAGTGAAACAAACAAGGAGTCCTGTGGCACTTAGAGACTCATAAATTTATGTATTGCATGAGCTGTTATGGGAGAAAATCTTACTTCATCAGACACTTTGAAGATGGGGGAACTTACAGAATGTTAGTCTTTGAGTGGCACAGGACTCCTTGTTTGTTTTACTGAACTAGACTAATATGTGTTTCCCTTTGGAACTTTCCTTCAGTGAGACTCTTAACTTTCAAGACACTTATCCAAAACTTGTCAACACTTCAGAGCATTTCAATAAATCCTAACAATACTTGTCACTTACCTAGTGGTTTACAAGCAAGGAGTCCTGTGGCACTTATTAAAGACTAACAAATTTCTTTTTCATGTGAGCTTTCACGGGTGAAGTCCCACTTTGTCAGCTGAAGTGGAACTTCACCCACAGAAGCACATGCGAAAAATACATTTATAAGTCTTTAGAAGAGCCACAGGACTCCTTGCTTGTTTTATTGAACTGGACTAACACAGCTATCCCTTTGGAGATAGTGCTTTACAGTACTGAAACACATTGCCAGCAATAAGTCATTAATTCCCACAATTCCACAGTGAAGAAGATTCATATTATTACTTATTTGCATGTTATGGATGATGAAATGGAGGCACAGAGGTTGTGATTTGCCAAAAGTCACTGACAAATGTAAGGTTAGACCTCAGAATTTTCTTTCTGCCATCCTCAAAATTACTTGTCTAACCTATTGTTATGCTTTCTTTATATTTTAATTGATTTCTTCCCAAGAAATCTTTTGGATTTAATCATGGCTTTGCCACAAGCCCATGTGTGGATCAGCAAAGAGATGCACTGGCCTAGTAGGAGACCAGGAATACAACAGTGAATCAGAGTCACGATCTGTGGGTTTGGCCGCTCTGGGAAGTTAATGTACAGCATGCTATGTTGTGAATGTACTTCACACTAGCTATTCCACATCTAGTGTTTAATTGCTGATTTGCTTTCTTGCCGCCTGTGCTCTTATTGCACTAAAAGAGCCCTTGAGCAGTTTAGGTATGTACGCTTTACAATGTACTAAGCTAAAGCACACAAAGGTACTTGTAGCGGTAAGAATGTCCACACAAGGAATTAATGCAGAGTGGCTAGTGCCCAGTAAATTCAACTCTTAACTTGCTGTACATAAACTGCCCAGACAGACAAGCCCTGAAATCCAGTTTGTTTCTGCTCTGGGGCAAAGGAAGTATCCTTTATCAGCAAGTATGCACATTACATCACCTCACTCCCCTAAATGCTGTGGAAGGTGAATCACAATCTAGCTTGCTATTATTTCAAAAAATTTTTGGACAGAAGAAAGAGAGTAGTTTTACAATGTAATTTCTATCAGCATAATTAAGATACTGTTTCTCCACTGCAACATTAGCTTCTCTACAAATCCTTTGCATAAAACCTGGTTGTATATATCTAATGTTAAGTCTTGTATCTATATTCAACAGCACAGGTTTACACTTCCACATTATTTTGGAAAAGACAAAGCCTGTAACAAACCTCATTCTTTATTCCCTACCCCTTAAACTTTGGACAGTAACTGGGTTTCCAGTGTATCTGCCTCAACATTTTTCACTGTATCAAACAACAAGGCGTACATAGGCTGAATTATTCTGCTACAATTAGCAGTAGTGGCACAATGAATGCTTTTAAATTGTCACTGAAGACCACTGTTTGAACAGGAAAATTTCAGTTCTCAGATATCTTGTTCCAGACTGTCCGCAGACTCGGGCACATATCAGTGCATCAGCTAACAGTTAAAATATTAACCAAATGTTATCCTTCCAGCCATAAGGGTTAGAGTCTCTTCTTTTAATGAAAGCTTAGCTTTTGTAGCATGAATTGTGCAGGAACATAAAATCTACAATAATGCAATGGTTACACATGCAGCATGATACACCTAATTGTATTATACAGAATTCTTGATATAGCTGTGGGACTGATAACTTCTGTAGTAGGATGAAAATGTTCAAATATAGTATTTTTCCTATTGGAAAAATGCTGATTTTTGACAAAGGCAAAATGTTTCATGGAAACATGATTTTGAAGAAATGTCTCTGGAGAGGTGGAGCATTGTAATAAGTGGTTTGAAAAAGAATTAGATGAAAGACAGGTCCATCAATGACTGTTAGCCAAGATGGCAGTGATGCAACCCCATGGTCAGGAGCAACATGGGCCCAGGAAAAGACCCTGGGCCTGGGCTCTGGGCCCCCCCATCCCGATCTGAGGCCCTACCCAGATCCTGCCTGGGCAGGGCACATATCAGGCTCCTGCAGCTGGCGGCCTGACCCCGGACCCGTGGCTGGGGAAGACAGCTGTCGCCACAGGCAGCCTGGCAGCAGACCCAGGGCACTGGTGCTAAGACTTGGGGCTCGAGCCTCCTATGCCCAGTGCCAGTGACACCACTGCCCATAGTCTGGGTGTGCTTAAACCTCCAACTACTAGAAGATGAGAGGGGCTGGAATACTCAAAATTGCCCTGTTTTGTTCATTTTCTGCCTGAAGCAGGACAGGATACTGGGCTAGATGGACCATTGGTCCGACCCTGGAAGACTAGATGTATGTTTGCAGGTTAGAAACATTCAATTTTCAACACTTTCAGAACAGAACATTTTGGCTTTTCTATTTTGAAATGTTTCAGTTTGAATTTATTTCTCTTTTTACATGTGCAGTCTCTCTTAAATGTTGAAATGGGAGTAAACATGTTGGGTTGACTGAACCACTTAGATTTTCTTGGAATGAACAATTTCATTCCAGTTCCACCTCCAGAACATAAGATTGGCCATACTGGGTCAGATCAATGGTCCATCTAGTCCAGTGTCCTATCTTCTGTTGAGGAGGTTGGGAAATTCCTTTTCTTTGTAAAATGGGAAGATCGTGTTTGAAATTTTTCTGGGTTTTTTTCCCCTCTTTTTGGATAATTGAAACAAATTAGGTCATCCTAGTCGGGTTGACCTGGATTGAAATATTTTGCTGGGCTGAACTAAAATGTTTTATTTTGTGTCATTTTCATATTGATCTGTACTATTGTACTGTCCGTGAGCCTCCGGCCCTCATTATTCTCTGTGAAAAGGTTTCCTGTTTGGACTAAATCTTCCATGGTGGTCAGTAGTCTTCTTTCAGGCTGAACCACCACAGCTTGGGAGTATCACAACTATGATGAACCATGTGAGAGATGTAATCTAGCTGGGGAGCCCAGCTCGCAGTGGAGTTCCCATGAGACACCGTGGCAGCCCAGGCAGACAGACTCCAGTAATGAACAGTACTGAAAACAAATGTTTAGATTTGGTTCCACATACCAAAATGCAACAGCTTGATTTGGAAAAAATCAATTGTTTGTCTGGATAAGCTTTTGCAGAAGGGATAGTTCTGGGAAGTTTCAGCTGAGAAAGTGTCAGTGTTTCATTGCAGCATTTTTTAATATTTTGACTTTTCATACTGATTGGGATGAAAACAAATGGCAAGATATCTGGATTTCCTGCAGAACAGGCACCTTGATTTTTATTCAGTTCTTTCCATCTTTCTTGATGTATAGAGAGAGAACTACAGTTTTCACTACAGGTATTATTCTGTCTAAAATAGGTTGTTTCCATTTCAGTCTTCTGTGAGCCCACTCCCGTAGAACAGTGATAAGAGCATTAGATGCATAAGTGGACACATAGTTGGTTTTGGTGTTCTGTGATATACAGGTCAGGCTAGATGATCTCATGTGATCAAGTTTTACCAGAGACAGCCAAATTCACTGCTTCAGATTCAGTTATCAAAGAAATAAATTCAGATTATAAAGATATCTCACTGTACATAAAAATGTTTACACTGTTACTTCTTAAAGCTTTCTATTAATTGTTTTTTTTTTTCTATGTTGTCACTAACAGGCACTGTAAGCTGGATGTAGAATCTTCCTACTCAAGAGAAGCAAGCTTTTGTTCTGTAGAAAATGTACCCAAGCTGCATTACACTTGGAAAGGTTTTTTGTAGCACACTCATTATTGTAAGACTAGTGGGTGTATTCAGGCTCACAACAGAAAACAAACTCACTGGGGAAATGGGCCAAGCTATATCTTATAAGCTTTAAGAGGCGTGTTGGCCAGAGTTCACCATTAATTTCAGAGTTTATTGCAGCTCCTATTGAATGTTCGACAACAGGGGTAGAATCTGGCCATGATTATACCGGACAGGGTAATACTGAACAGAATATACAGTATATGATTTTTAACAAAGCAAATTATACTCCTGTAAAATAAACATCAGCACCCCCAACCCAACCCTCTATATATGATGCAGAGATCCTCTCAGTTTTTTATTTAAAGCCACTCACAAGGCTTGTTCTGCTCTGATTAGCTTATTAGTTAATGCTGGATCAGAAAGGCAGTTTTGGGGCATTGTCTGTCAACTTAGTGGGAATTAGGACAGGGAATGCCTTCAGTTGTCTTTGCTCATTAAGCCATGTCTCTGCAGATGTTCAATATTTTAATATTGCTTTACTTGTAAAACAGCCTTGATTTTTTTCAATGAATTAATTGCACAGTTTCTTAATAAACGGTATTAGATGGAAAAGGCAAGTTTACTGCTAAAAGGAGTGTCACCTTGCCTTTTAATACATTAGCAACCACTGTGCTAAGATATATTTTAAAGTCTCCATTTGGAAGTTAAATACTTTTTTTTTAAAGAAAAATTTCTACAGATGTCTCAGGAAACGTACCATGAACCTTTGATTTAGTTGGGGTTGGTCCTATGTTGAGTCAGGAGCTGGACTAGATTACCTCCTGAGGTATCTTCCAACCCTAATCGTTTATGAGTCTATGAACTTGGTCTTTCAAATTAAATAATCTTTACTTCTGAGTGATCCAACTAAAGTCAATGGACCTGCTTGTGTGGGTAAAACTTTGTAGACTGTTCCCCAGTATTGTAATTTACTGTAGCAAAAGTATATGTATTACCACAATCCATAACTTAATCTATACTGTAACTGCAGAGGTTATAATAGAAGGCCAGATTGTGTCTTGAATAATCTTCTGTGCTATCTCATGGATGTCAGTGTGTCAGAAGTTCATTAGGTTTTCATTTTGAGCAACTTAGGGCCAGGTCTACACGGATGGTGGCACCACCAACAGTGTAGAATTGATTGGGCAAGTTCAAAGGAGTGTCAGTAAGGACGCACTGAATCAAACCCAGAAGTAGCCAGAGGTCAATTTTATTAAGACCTATCCAGCAAGAAGAGTAGCTTTGAGTCAAAGGGAAGGCATTTCCATCAACTCAGTGCTGTGGGGACATCATGGTTAGTAGGTACTAGGAAGTCAAAGGGTGATAGGCAAATCACTGTATGTATCTCGCATAACCTGGTCCCTATTGCCTTTTTTGTAGGAATAAAATGAAAAGATACAGCTAGTTCAGAAACTCGTACGTTCATCACTAGAAGAAAGGATTAGTTCCTTTTTTTTTCATTAAAAGATGCATTAAAACTGAGGTACAAACATAGCACTGAAATAGCTTCAAATTTTAGTTTGTAGTATTAGGAGAAGTTTGGGAGGATATATGTCAGTACTTCACAGCTGTAAGTCAACTAGAAAGTGAACTATACATGATCTGTTTCTCTGTAAGATCCTTCCTGAGGTGATCTATAAGGCACCATTACTCATCTCTCAAGATTCATTTCTTCTTTGATGCATACAAATCATAAGCGAACTAAGAATAGGCTGAAGGGCAGTTCAGTGAAGTAGGTATGCAATTTTTTGTGGGTATAGCATGTATAAAAACTGCATCTTTTGCTCTCTATTCTCTTCTAATCATTATTTTGACTCTAGCCAGTTTTGTGATATTAGGAGTTTCCTCCTGCATAAAACAGGGATAAGGATTTTTATGTCCTAGTAAAAACTGTGTGAGACATAATTTAATTATCTCAATCAACTATTTTACAAGGGCAAAATCATTGAGGTCAGAAAGTGGCAGAGCCAAGACTAGAACTGAGAAAATAGGGACTCTCAACCTTATGCTTGAGATGCTAGAACAAGCAAGCTTTAACCTCTGGTTTAAGTGGGTTTTAATTTAGTCTGAAATGCATTTGCAAACTCTGAGTGAAAGTGTTTTGGATTTTTTGCATAGTTATTTGTGAAAATGTACTGAAACTTCAGACCAAAGTTATTACTAGCATTGCCCAGATCTGCTTAGCTCAATGTTATCTGAAAGGCACAGATGATCTCTCAATCAGAGGGACAAAAGGCATTATTTTCTTCAAGTAAATAAAATAACGTGTTCTTAAAATCAAAGATCACTTGTATATCATCACATGCGGTTATGTACTTTCTATGCCCATACACATAATAGTATATACTGTGATGATAAAGGTAAGATAATACTATGACATATGTAAAAATATTAGTAAAATAATGTAATATAAGAGTTGATTGGGACAACTTATGCTAGGGTTCTCAAACTTTTTTTTCCTGAACCCCCTGTGAAAATAATTCAGGCTATGAGGGGGCTGTGACCCCCATTCCCAGTGATAGCTTGTGACCCACCCATAATCAACTCATGATGCCATGAGGAGTCATGATGGCCAGTTTGAGAACCCATCCTTATGCTTTATGGAAATATAAGAAGGTCAGACGTTGATAGCAGAAAGCAAAGGGACAGTTACAGTAGGTTGGCATATTATATTGGCCATTATACTACCATCAATTGAGGAATAAGTCTGAAATGGAAGTAAGCTTTATAACATTGTGATTAGGGTGTAAAATATAACAGATTCTACAACATTTAAATGCCTGCTGACATTTACTTTAACCCTACATTGCTCATTTCAATTATATGAAAATTTTATATGCTCTATAACAGCATTGAAATAGGAGCTTATTTGTAAAGTAATTGCAATGGAATCCAGCTCTTTCAAAATGTAGTATTTGGTCTGATTAATAAGATAAATCTCTGGAGAAATCTAACAATTTGATTAAATTGTTTTGACGTGTAGAAGCTAGTCCTTAAAAATATACTATGATTTAGTAAAATATGCCAAGGGATTAATATTAAGTTAGACATGTGCCATTTGGTATATGTGATCTCTTAGGCTATGTCTATGCAAGCAAATTAGTTCAAATTAAGGAGCCTTAATTCAAACTAATTTGAACCCTGTCTACACTAGGCTTTGCCTAGTTTAAACTAAAAGTTTTTTTTTAGTTCGAACTAAGCAAAGTTTAGTTCAGACTAGTTAGTTCAGCTGCTTAGTTTGAACTAACTCCTTAAAACTTATTTGCATACTTAGTTTGAGCTAGCCCAATGGAAACATGCTAGTTGGAACTAAATAAGTTTGAACTAACAGTTAGTTCAGACTAAGTGCTGTTTTTAGTTCAAACTAACTATTAGTTACAACTAACTGCACCTTTTTAGTTTGAACTGAAAAATTTGTTTGAACTAAAGAAGGCATGGCTAGTTTAAACTAAAAATGAGTTTGAACTAGAAAAATGTGCTTTGTTTGATCTAACTTTACAGCTACTTAGTTTGGACTAACCAACAGGGGCATTGCTGGCACTGGGCTTACGGGACTCAAGCCCTGAGTCCCAATGCTCAAGCTCTGGGTCTTTATCTGGGCCCGCGGCACTCCTCCTAACCAAGTCCAAACTAAGATTTTAGGTGAAGACATAGCCTTAAAATCTGCACTGTGATTGCCAGATAATTATTATATTGTCTTGGACAATGTGAAGAAACAGTAGCATCCACTGGCTAGCGAACGGAGATGCTATAATATGGGTTAATTCTAGAAATCCATCCTGAGAAATGCCTTTCCCAGTTTACCATCTGTATCAGTCCTGACAGTAAGGAGACAATGGTGGACAGCTCTGTGTAACAGCCACCATAAAATGTTGCACCCTTCATAAAGTGACTGACTTCCCTGGTAGCTCCTCATGCACATGGATGGGAAGATGAGGCACTCAATTAATGTCTTTAATTATCTTAATACTGTTGCAGAGTCAGGCCTCTACCGATCACCTCTTCTCACCATCATGCTGAATATGTAATAATGTGTTCTAACTGTTGTAATCAGTTTCTGCTTTAACAGTATTTCCATAATATCTAAGCTCTTAGCTCTTGCTTTTTTTTTTTTTTTGTTTCCTTTTGAGTAGATCAAGGAAACATAAGAATGGTCTGCTCCAGTATGGTTCCATCTAGTCTAGATTCTGTCGTCTGACAATGACCAGCCCCAGATGCTTCAGAGGGAACCAACAGAACCAGACAATTATGGAGTGATCCATCCCCTGTTGCCCAGTCCCTGCTTCTAGCAGTAAAAAAATTAGAATATCTGGAGCATGACAATCTTGGCTAATAACTATTGATGGACTTGTGCTCCATGAACTTATCTAAATATCTTTTGGACCCAGTTATACTTTTGGCTTTCACAACATGCCCTGGCAATGAGTTCCAGAGGTTGACTATGAATTGTGTGAAGAAGTACTTCCTTATGTATGTTCTTAAACCTTCTGCCTAGTAACTTCAGTGGGTGACCCCTCCTTCCTGTTTTAGGTGAAAGCAGGGCCGGCTCTACTATGAGGCAAGAGACAAACATGGCTTCAGGTGACAGTTCTTAGGGGCACCTAGCCCCCCTGAAGATCAGGCTAGCTCCCGCTTCTTCAACTCTTTCCTGGCAGCTCAGGCCCTGTAAGTCAACCTGCAGCTTAAGTCATGTAGGCAGAGTACACTTTAAATCCCTCTGCAGGCAGATGCTGGAGATTTATGCACTTTGGAAAACTGTTTTCAAACTCCATGAATGAAATGGGGGGCACCAAATCAAAATTTGGCTTGGGATGCCACAGCCCCTTGAGCCAGCCCTGGGTGAAAGGCTAAGTAGCACTTTGCTATTCATTTGCTCCATACCATTTATGATTTTGCAGACCTCAATCAGATCTCCCTTAGTCATCATCTTTTCTAAAATAAACAGTCTCCATCTTTTTAATCTTTCTTCATCTGGATGAGGTTGTATTCTCATAATCTCTTTTGTTCCCTTCTCTGTACCTTTTTGTGTTTCTAAGATCTTTTTCTGAGATGAGGTGACCAGAACTGTACAAGTATTGAAAGTCTGGGAAAACCCTGGATTTGTATAGTTGCATCATAATATTTTCTGTCATTATCTATCCCTTTTCTAATGGTTCCTAGCATTCAATTAGCTTTTTTGACTGCCACTGGACTTTGAGCAGATCTTTTCAGAGAACTAGACAGGGTGAGTCCAAGGTTTCTTTCTTGAGCGCGACAGCTAATTTAAACCCCCATTATTCTGTATTAGTAGTTTGGATAATTTTTCCAATGTATGTTACTATGCTCTTACTGACACTACATTTTATCTTGCATTGTGTTGCCCAGACACCCAATTTTGTGTGATCAGTTTTGTAATTCTGTGTAGTCAGCTTTGACCATAACTACTTGAGTCAATTTTTGTCTGAAAACATTGTCATCTCACTGTTCACCCCTTCTTTCCAGATCATTTATGAATATTGAAAAGCACAATCCCAATACAGATCCTTAGAGGATCCCACTATTTACTTCCTTCCACTATGAAAACTGATCTTTAGTTCCTACCGTAGGCGGTCTTAATTGGTGGGCAGTGCGGGCAGCTGCCCAAGGTCCTGCAGGGGGTGGGCCTCCACACCTCCCCAATGGGAGCCAGCTGAGGGCTGGTGGGCGGCATCAGAGCAGGGGACTGGGGGGTTCTCCTCCTGTGGCAAGGTGACCCACAGCACCCCACAACAGGGCTGGCAAGACCAATGGCAGCCTGCAATGGGGCCTGCAGCAGGGCAGGAGAGCCCGGCAGTAGCCCACACGGGAGCTGGTTAAGGCCAGGGAGCCAGCGGTGGCCTGTGGCAGGGCTGGGGAGCTGTCAGCAGCCCATGGCACCCCGGTGGGACCCTACTGTGTTCAGACTAGCATGGCTACCCCTCTGGAACTGGCCATAGTAACTTATTATGGTTTGATTTTAATCAGTTTGTTCCTAAACCTCCTCTGTTGACACCTCAATCTGGGGCAGTTCCTCAGATTTGTCACATAAAATAAATGGCTCACATGTGGCTATCTCCTCCACGTCCTCTGCAGTAAAGACTCATGTGAAGAATTCATTCTCTTCTCTGCAATGGCGTACTCTTCCTTAGGTGCTGCTTTAGCACTTTGATCATCCAGTGGCCCCACTAATAATAAGGCAGGCTTTGTGATTCTCATGTATTAAAAAAAAATGCTGTTGGTTTTTGTGTCTTACCACTTGCTCTTCAAACTGTTTTTTAACCTGCCTTATTATGTCTGGCAAATTTTGTCCTTTTCTATTTTTCCAACAAACGTTTGACTTTCAGTTTTCTAACGAATGCCTCTAAACACTCTCTCTTTTACTTTGTTGTTTATAGTGACAGTTTTTGGTGGTCTCACTGTGTGTGTGTATGTATGCATGTGCGTGCATTTTGGTTTTGGTTTTTATTTGGGGACATGCAGTGCACTTTAGCCTATGTTATGGTATTTTAAACTAGTTTTTGTGTAACTTGCAGGCATTTAACTCTTGTGACTGTAACTTTTCATTTGTTTATTTTTCTCTTTTTTGGTGTGTGGTGTTCCTTTTTTGTTTTTATTTTTGTTTTTGAGGTTAAATGTTACTGTGGTGGGTTTATTTGGTATCCCCCCCCCCATACAAGGATTTTAAATTTAATTACATTATGGTCACTTTTATAATCAAGTCAGTTATGGCCGCCTCTTGGACCAGATTCTGTGATCCACTTAGAACTAAATCAAGAACTGCCTCTTCCATTATTAGTTTCAGAATTAGTGGCTCCAGAATCAGTCATTAATGGTGTCCAGAAAATTATCTCTGCATCCAATCCTGTGGTGCATATATATCCAGTCAATATGGGGGTAGCTGAAATTCCCCCATTATTATTGGGTCTTCTGTTTCTGTAGTCTCTCTAATCTCCCTGAGCTTTCAAGTCACTGTCAACATCATAGTCAGGTGGTCAATAGTATATTCCTAATTCTATACTTTTGTATTGAGTCATGAAATTTCAATCCATAGAGATTCTGTGGTATTGTTTGAGTCAATTAAGATTTTTCTGTATTTGACTCTTTCTTTCACACTCCCCCACCAGTGCAGTCTACTTTAATAATTCCTATATATTTTGTACCCTATTATTATGTCCCACTGATTATTATTATTGTTCCACAAATGTTCTGAGATGCCTATTATATCAATGTCCTCATTTAATAACATGCATTCAAGTTCACCCATCTTAGCATTTTGATGGCTTCTAGTATTTGTATATTAAGCACTAATAAAATTTGTCAATATTTAGTTATCTACTTTCATATGATCTAACTGAATGGGACTTTTGTTTGATTCTCTTTTGAGTTCCTAAATATACTTTATCAACTTCTATCCTATCTTTATTATGATACAGAGTAGCCTCTTCAATAAGTCCTCCACTGAGGGATGTGCCTATCTGAACTGTGTGTTCCTCGGCAACCTGTCACATACTGTTTTTCAGTTATGAAATATTGAAATATATGTTCACTGTATTTTCAATAGTCACTAGGCCTGTTATGCAAAGAAAGAAATTAAGGGCCAAACCATTCCTGCTTCCTGGAGAAAGACTGCAAAAATAAGGAGAGATGGAAGAAAATTCTGTAGGGTTGAACTTGTGGAGTTTCCAGCAAAATACCTTTTCAAGCATTGGAGTTGCCACAAAATTTGCAGGGAAGTGAGGCTTCCCAGACTTTGGTACTCCTAGATCTGTATAGGCAGGAGCCAGCCATGTTGGCATCTAGCCCTCTGTGTTATTCCACTGTTTTGCTACCTGGCAGCAAGTCTCATGTAGGAGCCAAACAGCCATTGGCTAGGTTCCTTTGAAGTTCTAAGCTTTGCTGGATTTCCATAGGGAAATGTGTCAGGTCTTCAGGGGATGGAGTTGCAGTAGGCAGTCAGGTGCCACCCTTTCCTACTGTGAAAGCAACACTTTCAAATATGGTGGGGAAGATCCATCCATGGATGATCCCCCTGCATAAATGCTTGCACAAGCCTTTAGTGTGGTATGATTCAAGACATGAGCTACTTACAGATTTCTGCTTGGAAACTGAGCACTTTATGGATTGTTACAGCAATTTAACTGGCATTGATTTAGAAGAAGTGTTTCCCTTTGTGGGCACTGCTGTGAGTTAATTGATTGCAACATGAATTATGCATCCCAGTCAAAAAAGAAGGGCGCATACGTGAAGCCAAGGTTAGTTGTATTTCAGAAGGCTTCTAGAGCAGTTACAGCACTATAATAAAAAGGGTTTGTAATTTGATATACAAATATATGCCTGCCACTCAAAAATGAAGAGTGATCCAGCTTCTGTTGAAGTCAGTGGCAGAACTTCCATTGACCCAAAGGAAAAGGGCTGGAGCCTAGCCAGCATTGCCCAGAAGCATCGGGGTATTGCTTGCCATCATTTTGTTGTTGTGGGTTTTTTTAATTGTTGTTGTAGTATTGCTTAAGACCTCCAGTCATGGACCAAGACCTGAGTGTCTCAGACTCTGTTCACAGAACAAAAGGAATCCCTGCATCCTACAGCTTAGAGTCTATAATACATCAAACAAGACACACTGAACAAATCACCTTAAAGGACACAGGAATACAGGGAACCTTTGACTAGTACTGCTTAGTGGAAGTTAAATTTACATAAAATATGCTCCTGGCAATTCCTCAGAGATGATCTCCAGCAAACTCTGGGCTAATATTTGACTCTAGGTACAGTCCTAACAGGTGAAGAAGATTCATCACCCCAAGATTCATAATGGCTTTCCTCCTCCCTCTCTTCCCCTAGCCTAGCCTATAGCAACAGAAAATCATTCCCCGCTCTTTTCTCAGCCACATGTTGGCTGAGTGAATAGAGAGGTTGAACCAAAGCTCCACTCTGTCTCTGCTGACTCCCTACCGAACTGGTTTGAAGAGGAGGAAAGTGGTGTGTAGCATCCTGTCATGTAGGCAGTCATTTGAGAGGTAAAACCAGGCTTTTATTTCCCATATGGGTGAGTCCATCCAATTTTAGCCTCACCATCTATATTGGTGCAAGCAGAAGGTTTTGATTAAAAAGAAGCCAGTGAAAATATGAAGAAAATAAGAAAATTAGGTCATGAGATCAAAAAACAGAGAAAGGGTTGGGTAAAAGAAGATCAGAAGTACAGAGGTATGAATACAAGTAAAGCTTTTATTTACAAGAAATACACATGGTCTGCAGCTATCCTAATACTTAATACTCATTGGTACCCAGTCCCAGGATTTCAGGGTGTTTAGTTAATGAGGAAAAGAACTCATAACCCCATTTTATCGATTGTGGAGGGGGTGAATAAAGCAGAGAGCTGAAGTGACTTGGCCAATGACAGAACTGAAAGTAGGATCGAGCACAAAGTCAATTTACTCAGCCCTTCAAGGGTCTTGCTTGTGTGGTGGTCCCTTGAGTGTCATAGCTCACGGCAGCAGTTCCTACACCATGTCCCTCCTTCTTGATAAAGGGATTTTGCTGAGGAGTCCCTGTATCCTTGTGCTCCACGGCTGCTGTAACAGGCCCTGTGGCTGGTCAGAGGTTGGCCGGAGAACAGAGTAGCCATAGGAGTGATTGCGCTGGGAAGGGACATTGCAAAAATGGCTTATAACCACTTTTGGAACTGCTCCTCCTACTTTAGCCTCCTCCACATGCCTCATGCTCTTCAGACACAGTTTGGGATTTGACCATCACTGGGCAACAGCAACAAAGCTACTTTCTAGGCTTAACAGGAAGGCTGCAGTCATGGAATTTCAGCTGGTGTTTCAGAAGCTTGATTAAGGACATAAAGTGTATCAATTTGCCTTTGATATTGTTTAATTAAATTGGTTAATATAAATATCATACAGTGTTGGACAGCCTATTCATTATAGAGATTTTGAAATGCAGTCTAGGCTTAGATGGAGATACAAGTCATAGTTTGTAGCTTTATATATATAACATTGTAATTGCAAATTTGGTATTGAAGATGGAGAGACATTTGATATAAGTGAGTGGGGAAGGCAAAAATACTTCAGATAGACCTGGGCTGTAATATTTACTGCTGAATTAAAAATAGCTCCAGAATGCAAATTATTACACGAACATCAACAGTTCTTAGAAAAATAGTCTCAGGGGACTTAAGGCCGGTATCTGAAATACATGTTTGGCAAATTGAGAGCACAGTGGTGTATGTAATCTGTGACAGGGTTGTCGAGTGTAACTCGTTTTATGTGACTGTAGCACATGTGGCATTCTGTCACACCTGCCTGTGGCTTATCTGGAATGTTGCATCTGGCTAGTTCTCCTGCAGTCCCTAAGGAGCATTGAGAGTCCGGCCTCAGGTGACAAAGTGACCTCCCTGTCTCCCTTGCTAGATCCAAACAGTGAAGCAACCAGTCACAGCATCAGTAAAATCAAGGGAGGCTGGAGGCATGTCAACAGCTGTGAGTAGTGGGTCCGCTGGTGGTGACAGAAGCTGGTGAGGCAGCTCAATACCATCCCATGCTCCTTCAGCCAAACTCTCCCCCTAGCCAGACGTCCTCTCCAGCCCTTCCTCTCCAGAGACTGACCTGAGACTCCTGCCTACTCCCCCCAACCCTCTAAAAAGATCATTGCTTCCTGCCCACATTGATGCCAATGGGGTATGAATCAGGCCTACTGCTGGTGTAACTCCATTCTCTTCCTCCTCTACAGTCAGAGAGATCAGACCCCAGGAGACAAAGTCTGCCCCTATTCACATTCCTTGCCATCTCATTGAAGTCTTGCACTATTGATGGTACAGGATGGATGCTGATCTCCCAATCATTGGGGTAAATACAGAATAAAATCTGTGTAAATGAGATCAGAATCTGTCCATAAGTGTTTGAGAGATGTTTATGTGTCTAGGGATGTAGGAACTGCAGCCCATCTTGGAGATATCAAAGGTCAAAGGGCCTAGGAGTTCAAGATGTCAGGTTAACCTTTGTTAATGGATAATATAATGTGATCAGCATTTTTGTGCTGCACCTGTGCCATATCACCTGTCCTGTTACATGACAAGAGGCACCTCGCTTGTTCAGAGGCTGATCATAAAAAATATTGTCCACATACAAGGAAAAGACTCAACCTGACCACCTCCTAGTATTCTGTTTCTCCTCCCTTGCCATATCACCAAAATACCCCTTAAAGCCTCCCCCATAAAAACATAAATGCCAGACAGAGAGAAGTCTGCTTTCACTATTCCACAGGTAACCTGACTAGGTCATACATTTTATTCTGGTGCAATTCCAGTGAAATCAGCCAACGTGTGTACTTGTAACTGGAAATGCAAGCACCAACAGGAGTTGCTGTAGCGCACTGAAGTCTGATTTTGGTCCTTGGTCTTCTCAAGCCAGAAGGAGATCGACAGCTGAGACTCTTACATCTGCAATTGTCAGGGAACAGCTCTTTACTGTATCTATTTCAAAGCCTTGAAATTTTTCAAATCTGCAAAGCCTTCTTGCAGTTCTTTCAGAAGCTTTTCTAAAAGCCACAAGGCCAAATTTAGCTCCAACTGATTTCAGTGGCATTACTCTGGATGTACACTGGTGTTAAAAAAACAATTTGGCTAAATCTTTTCCATGACACATCTACTTATTTTCCATTAAGTCACTTTACACTGCAGGGCTATTTGGTTGGTTGTCTTGAGGAATCAAATGACTTGTGTTCGTGGTCTTCCCCTAATAATTTTCATTCAGCTTTTAAGAGGCAATTATCAAATCATCTGGAGTTACAAAATAGTGACTAAGAATTCAGTAAATATTATTTGAGTTCAGCAAGGGAATCCTAGGCTGGTGATGCTGCTTCCATTCTTATCTTTTGTTCTAGCTTTTCTTGTTTTCTCCTACATTACCCTGAACTGGCATAAACATATTTATACCAGAGTAACTATATCCACACTAATAGTTTTATTCATATGGCTTTATCTGTAAAGAATAATTCCCTAGCTGAAATAACTATAATGGTACAAAAACTGTGTGTAGCTGAAGCAAACTGTGATCTTGTAAAATGAGCAAGTATTTTTTTTTCCACTGGAAGTTTTCTCCACTCATGAAAGCTCATGCAATACATAACTTTGTTAGTTTTTAATTGCGTGTCCGCACTACACTACTTGTTGTGCTTGTTCACATCTAGCATCCTTACTAGCACTTGCACTGGTGCAGAGAGCAGCACATGGGGTTAACTATCCCACTGTGCAACTTACCACCATCTAGTGCAGTGTGTTGTGGGAAGGGTTTGCAATATCTCTTGGGGGCAAATGAGTTGTGCAGGGATGGCTGGGACCATGATTTTAGTGTCCCATGATGCACTATCCTCCATTGCATAATTTTATCTGCATGCCACAATGTTTAACACCGTTCTCTCTCTTTTTTAAAAACTTATTTTTTCCCCTCAAAGCCCTGCAAATTTACACATCTACCATCTTTGTAAGGAGTGTGGGTCATGCATGGTTCTGCAATATTATGATGTGTGTTGTGGATACAATAGGCCCAACCCTGATGTATCTGCACACCTGGCAGAGGCACTGTGGGGAACACAATGATTCCTTGGAAGCTAGCTTGCTGTGGGATGTAGAGAGAAACAGGTCAAGATTATTGTTGGCTTTCATATAGCGGTTGCAGATTAGGTTCTGAGCCTGAGAAACAAGCACTGATTGGTGGAATCACATTGCTATACAGGCATGGGATGATGAGCAGTGGCTGCAGAACTTTTGAATACATAAGACCACATTCCTGAAGTCGTGTGCTGCGTGTACCCCAGCTGTCTAGCACAGCGAAACCAAAATAAAAGCTGCACTCACGATCAATAAGCATATGTCAATCACTGTGTGGAAGCGTGCAATTGCAGATTGTTACTGATCAGTCAGGAGTCAGTTTGGAGTTGGAAAAATCTACCATGAGGTTGCTGTAATATAAGTATGGAGAGCCACTAACTGCATCCTTCTACAAAGGCCCCTCACTCTGGACAATATCCAGGAAATAGTGGATGGTGTTGCAGAAATAGGCGTCCTGAACTGCACTGGGCCAATGGATAATGCACACATCCTTATTCTAGCAGCAGATCACCTTGCTATAGAGTACATCAACAGAAAAGGCTACTTTTTTATGGCATTACAAACACTGGTGGATGATTGGGGACATTTTACTGATATCAGTGTGGGCTGGTCAGGGAAAGTGCATTGCACATGCATCTTTAAGAATACAATCCTGTTCAGAAACCAGGGACTTTCTTTCCAAACCAAATGATTACCATTGGCAATGCTGATATGCCAGAAGTGCTCCTGAGATACTCAGCCTACCCTCTACTCCCTTGACTTATGAACCAAACATCAGCCATCTCAAAAGCAGCAAGCAACACTTAAACTATAGGCTCAGCAGGTGTAGAATGACAGTTGAATGTGGTTTTGTTGTTTGAAAGGCCGCTGGTACTGTCTACTCATGAGATTAGACATCAGCACGCGCGCGCGCGCGCGCACGCACACACACACACACACACACACACACACACGAACCCAATGGGTATAGCTGTCTGCTGCGTGCTTCATAATATCCATGAAGCAAAGGGAGGGATGGATTTCCTTCAGGGCAGAGAATGGAGGTGGAACACTGGATGTGTTGATTTTGAACGGCCACATATCAAGGCTATAAGAAAAGCTCGGTGGAGAAGTAGACAGCTTAGGGAAGCTTTGAATGACTGTTTTAAAAAGGTGGGGGTAGGGGGTAGGGTGGGGGATAAATATATGTGGAAAAGGCAATTGAACTGAATACTGGCACAGTTTTCCACAGGCATTGGTAATTTTAGTTGATATCTCACTCTTGAGGGTAATGGAAGTTGAAAGGGAACAGCTTCTGCATGTGTCCAGCTGCAGACTGCTTCCATGTGTTGCTAGTTTGTGTGTTGCAATGGTGCGTGCTGACATAATTACTGAGTGATGTGGGAGTGCCTTCTTTCCAGAAACCTTCAGTAGAGAATTGCAGACTACTTCCAAAAAAGTTTTCTAAAGTCTTTATGGAGAGGATTCCTGAGACATCCTCGTGGTGCACATAAAAGAATTGATTTTCAGGTGTACAGGGGAATGAGAAACAGATAGAGGCTCTATCTCTCTTGCCTATTTCACTACCTCATCCAGCAGGACTACTAAAAAGGAGTAAATGAACAAATGTGTCCCTGCAATATCAAAGCAGCCTGCAAGCTTATGTGAGGTTCCTTCCCTGGCATCAGGCTTGTCTATGCTGTACTGAAGGGATTGCTTGACTGCTCTGGAGTCAAAAACAGGGCCCAGTTCACTGCGCCACTGGATCCCCCCATTGTCTGTGGCCCATCCTCCTCCTCCTCCTTTGTCCAACACCACTGTGTCCCTCTTCGCTTCAGTTCCTAACTAGAGCTCATCCTGTGGGGCAGCCAAGTTTCAGTACCTCATGGCTAGATAGGACTTAATCCATTGGCTAGAAGTTAATCTTTCACTCTCACCTGAGGCAGAGCAGCTCACTGTGACTTTGTGGTTTGATGGACGATGTTTGCAAGTGCAGTACCTTTTGTAAATTTTAATTATCCAAATTTAAATTTGTGCCTTAATATTTCATTTTCTGCCTTCAATTTTCTACATAGTCTTTTCTCTCCCTTCACTCTACCATTACAAATTGGCTCCTGTCAGCAGGAACAAGGACTTTGCTATACGCCTTGAACTTTTCTTGGGTTTTTATGAGCATCGTTTTTTATTGCATTTTTCCTTTGCTCAGTTATTCTCCAAATGAAATCAATTCTTTACTGTCAGTTTTTCTTTTGGTTGTGTAGTTTTAAGTTTCCGTTTAGAGATAATGTCTGTCTTTACCAACTTGCAGAAGAGCAATGATTCTATGAGTTTGTGAATGTGAGGGCTAAGGCTGTCACACTGTAGATTCTGGGTAAGCATTAATAATGACAGACCCATGTTTTCATAGCTCCTTAAGGGAGGATTTCAGTGTAAAACTTTTATCTACCTCTGTACCATTACAGTTTCTCTTGTGTGATCCAAGTATGATCTTGCAAACTGAGAACATTCCTTGCCATTTGCTACTTGTGCTGTAGCATACTTGCTTTGAGACCAAAACATCTTCATAATCAAGAAAATTACATTCCTCCCATTACCATACTATCTGAGCATGTTACCATCTTTGCTGTAGTTATTCTCAGACTTGCTCCCTGCATGTAATTAGGGAAGTGTTCTCATGTCCATTATACCGATGAACAAACTGAGGCACAAAGCAACTAGGGACTGGATCCATGAAGCAGCAATGTGGAAATGCTAAGCAGTGTAATACCTAGAAAGTCATAGGAACAAGATCATGATCCACAACTTGAATCAGGTGCTTTGGCTTTCTACACAATGAATGGGGTGAGACAGGCATCTTTGAAAGGGATCCACAAAAGGCTGCATATTCACTGGGGCATTATCTAAGTTAGCCAATGAGAGACGCCAATGACCGTGGTGTGTGCCCTAATCCCCAACCACCATCTTTCCATCTCTCCTCAATTATCATCTCTCAGCACAAACAAGACCCCAGCTGGAAGCAGGCAGCTTGGGCACTGAAGTAGTTTCTTGTGGGAGTTAGGGACCTGTCTTGCTTCACGCAAAACAGGTGGAGGAGAAGGAAGTGCCTAGCTTTTTTTTTAGCCCAGTGGGTTAGAGCACTGGCCTGGGTAGTAACCGCTGTAGGATAGTTTGATATGGGCCTCCCTTAAAATCTCTTGTCTGTAGCTGTTCCACTCTGGATCAAATAATGTAAGTGTGATTTGATTTGGAGGAGTGAATTCTGGCTCTCCCAACTCCCATGTGGAAGTCCTAACCACTGGTCTATGGTGTCATTTCTCTTTTTGGCCCAATGACTGTTCCATTCTGGAGAAATAGTTGGATGGTGGACCAGTGATTGTTAGGAGAACAAGAGGGTGATGGATCTGGAGGAGGAGAGACTGGGACCTGATCTGATAGATGTGCAGAGATACCTCTTAATGGGTTGGGAACTGCATGTGACTCAGGCAGCTCAATAACTTTCTTCCCCAGTTTGTGAATTATTCTGGGGCTTAGGCAGGAGATAGGAAGCTGGGTATCTGGAGTGAAGATGCATGAAATGGGATTTTCTCCCACAAAAGCTCATGAGATAAAGAAACTTGTTAGTCTTCAAAAGTGCCACAGAACTCCTTGTTATTTTTGCTGAACTAAACTAACATGGCCACCCCTCTGGAACTTATCAGAAATTCTGAGTGGGGCTTGAGCTGGTGGTGATGGTTAATTTTAAGTAGGACCCCTTGATATTTGAGCACAACCCTTGTTACTATGAGAACATCTGGAGGAAAGGTTATTTGTATAGAGTGAATTGAAAATCAGACTTTTAAAAGAAATTATGGAACTCACTTGCTCTAGTAGTAACTCATTGAAATCGCCCATTCCCAGTACTGAAATCCAGCATACACATGCTAGTGTAACTGAGAGAAGAATTTGGCCTGAAAGGACTATGGATGAGGTTCTGTACTGCATCCCTAAGAGTATATTTACACAGTGACTGGCTGAGTTACGTGCCAAGGAGATAGGGTAGTATTATATGCATGCTGTTGTGTGACTGTTTGTTTGTCTAGGCAGGGAATCACACTTGCCAGCCGCTGTATAGCCATTCTTGGAGGCTCAGCACAGAACTTTCAGCCCAGGTGAAGAGAGACTAAAGATGCTTTAGGGTAGAGCTGGGCTTTTACAGTCTCTTTAAGCCGCCTTTGGCCTTCCAGTCTAAAGGGCTGAAGCAGTTACAAAAAGCTCACTCAGATTTAGAACAAAATCTAGATCTTAAACTTAGAAGACCAGATTCCTCCCAGAGTGACCACCTCCCCACAGTTCCCAGCCCCTGCACACATACAGTGACATCACATTTATGCCAGGGAAAAATCTGATGTATTGGGTCCCAGTAGGTGTGTTTAGTAACAAGGATTTTTCTGCAAGTGAAAACGATTTTCAGTTCTGCATTGGTAGAGTTGTTTGAGTTAAATGTATTAGTCAAGGCAGAGTACTTCAGCTCCCTGGAGTATCTTGTATTTGAAAGAGGCACAGGCACAGTATGCAGGATTTAACCTTATTGCTGGTAAAATGCAAGATTAGAATTTGTACTGAGAGCTCTTTGGATATGCAGTAAGTGGAGGCAAGACCATTTAAAGTCCATAAACAAAACAGAAATCTAGTAACAGTGCGAGAGTGTATATATTGCCGCTATAAAATGTCTCTGATAGAACTGCAGCTGCATGTTGGGAACTGTAACAAGGTTTTCATTTCCTCTAATATCTAAAGTACAAGGTTGCCTTTTTTTCCACTTAATAATGACATGACACTAAAATAATTGGCTGTTAAAGGAAACCTTTCTAGAAAAACTTACCCCACCACAGAAGTAACTTTCTCTCTGTAGAAAAGCTACGACACTGAGGACAGTGATAGGATTTAAGGAGCTATACTTACCTTTCAAAGGAACAATATTTATTTAAATTGGGCTGTCATTCATTTTGTGCGGCAGGGAGAAAGGGAACAAGCTTTTTGCCCTTAATACTAGTAGAAATGTTTCCACAGTTTGTCTTCTGCCCAGCCTGGCAAAATGCTGAGGACCATCTATTTACTAAGTGATAAACAAATTCCAGACTAGAGCAGTAGCATGAAAGCCACAAAGAAAAAGTTTTTAGAAAGTGTAAATGCAAACAATGCCACCATCTCTGTGGCTATGTCTACACTTAAGAATGCTAGTTCAAACTCAGTGGCTATGTCTACATTAGGGAGCATTTTTCGAAAAAAGTAATTTCGAAAAAATTATTTTGAAATGTATTTGAAATAATTATCTCAAAATAACTTTTTTCAAAAATGCTATTTTGGGAGAATGGTCTGGGGACTGCTCATTATCCCAAAATACTGTGGCTCCCCGCCCCCCCCCCCAAAGAAAGTCTACACCAGACTTTCTTTTTGGGAAAAAAGCAAGGCAATGGAAAAGATAGGATT
>ML681984.1:19755172-19823575 GCA_007922195.1 Podocnemis expansa | reverse complement strand
TTTTTTTTTTTTTTTTTTTTTTTTTTGAAAAAAGACCTTTGCCATGTCTAGGTATGGCTTTTTATTTTTTTTTTTTAAAGCTACCCTGAAAAAAGTTTTTTTAAAAAAAATAATAAGGTTTAACAATCCTGAAAAAGCGCTCTGGTATTTCAAGAGAACGGAGCACTTTTTTGAAAAAGCTAAACCCACCAGCTTTTTTGAAATAAAAAGCCTTTTTTGGGGTAGCTTTTTCAAAAAAAAAAAAAGCCATCCCCGGATACGGCAAAAGCTTTTTTTTTTGAAAAATCCTCCTTATCTTTCCCATTGCCTTGCTTTTTCTTGAAAAAGAGAGTCTGATGGAGATTTTCTTTTTCGAAATAAAAAATGCCAGAGTGTTTTGGGATAACGGACTGTCATCTCAAAATAGCATTTTTGAAAAAAAGTTTTTTCAAGATAATTATTTCAAAATACTTATCCCAAAAATTTTTTTAAAAATGCTGTGTAATGTAGACGTACCCAATTAGTTTGAATTAATTAGTTTGAATTAATTGTGATTAATTCAAACTAACTTACTTCAAATTAACATGTCCACACTAGAAACCTAAACTGAACTAGCATGTCCGTGCCCAGGACTTGCTAGTATGGCTTGTGGGAGGCACCAGGGGAAGTGTGGCAACATGGCACCCAAGAAGGGCCATGCCCTCACCCAATTCATAAAAAGAGGAAGGTACCCTGAGAAGAAGAAGGTCAAACTGCCTTTAGTGCGAACTAACAGTTAGTTTGAACTAAAGTGGCTCCATTGGGTTACTTCGAACTAATAAGTTCGAACTAACCATTAGTTTGAACTAAAGGCAGCAGGTTTTACAGGTTTGAACTAAGCTTTCCTTAGTTTGAACAAGGGAAAGCCAGTGTGGCCATGGACTAATTTATTTCAAATTAAGCCTCCTTAATTCAAACTAAATTCCTACTGTAGACATAGCTTGTGGGTCCAGAGAAAAACATCAGGCTTACTTGAAGTTTCAAAGATTGGGAGTATTTTGGTGAGGGAGGTATTCAGAACTAGAAATAAGGAAGCGATGGTTGATAAATACAACATCTAGATGGTCATTAATATGATTAAAGTGCTATACAGACATATGCAGTATGATCCGTTTCCCAGATACCATAATATTTTGAGGTAAACTTGGTGGTCAGAAGGTAATCCTGTTGGGTTGTGCCTGCAGCAGTGTAGCGCAAGAAGAAGGCAACTAGAGGTAGAATATTGTTAAGATGCTCCCTGTTGTAGCCTTAGAATAGACATGGCATGTTTCACTGGCATTGTCCTAACAAATAGCAATCATGCAGTGTTTTATTCATCCAACCAAGTCAGTCATGTTCGCTCTGCAAGGGCTGCTGTAAGTTAACCCCGGGCTGCAAAAAGGCCCCATGAGACCACATAGCTGTCCACAATAGCCAGAGCCTTTAGTCTTCCAATCAAAACACCCCTTCCCACTATTGCTCACAGGACTGCAAGGGGGAGATGCTGCATGGGACTCGCGTGTCAGTCTTTCATGCCCTGCAAAACCCCACAATGGAAATTCACCATCTGGTCCATCTGGCTGCTTTGGGGCCTCTTTTGTTTGCAGAAGTCAGGTGAAATTTGAGATTTTTGGGATAGGGAGTGACCACTGCCTCATCCTGGCTGACTGCTAAATGGACCTGCTGGGAGGAAAACTGAAACCTGTGTCTTCTCTCTCACTTCACATTCTCACTCCTGAAAGCTAGACTCTAGCTCTAAGTTAACGTGAAGAATAGACTACCTGCTGTGACACAGCAGTGGCCACTTTTCTGAAGGAAGAGAATTCATAAGTACTGAGTTCAGTTCTATGGAAACAAGGAACCAGGGGGCACTGCCTCAGCTGCAAGAGGAAAAAAATGTACATCTGAAATTCATGATGATGATAATGGCAAATAAGGTTAACCAGGTAAACCTTATGTTTCCACACTGCAGTCTTTTACAGGAACAAGCTATGAAGGAAAATCTAGTTACAGGGAAACAAATTAAAGAAATAGAAGGAACACGAAGTTTAGTTGCAGTGAAATGTGTTATTTTGGATTGATTTTACTTGCTTTGCTGCAGTTATAGCACTACTTGAACTGGAGAAAGCTCTCCCACTGATGTGATGAAACCACCTAAACAAGCACTGGTAGCTATGTTGGTGGCAGAATATATCCTGCCATCATAGCACTGTTCACAGAGGCATTTATGCCAGCAAGACTTGCGTTACTCAGGGATGTGTTTTTTTTCACAAAATTGCTGGCATGAATGCTATTGTGAGATGGTCTTAGAATCATAGGGTTGGAAGGGACCTCATAGGTCATCTAGTCCAACCCCCTGCCAGAGGCAGGACCACTCCCACTAAACCATCCCAGTCATGGTGTTGTCCAGCTGGGCCTTAAACACCTCCAAAGATGGAGACTCCACCACCTCCCTTGGCAGCTCATTCCAAGGCTTCACCACTCGCCTAGTAAAAAGTTTTTTCTAATATCCAGCCTCGGCCTACCTAACCGCAACTTGAGACCATTGCTCCTTGTTCTGTCCTGTGTTATTACCGAGAGCAGTCGAGCTCCATCTTCCTTGGAGCATCCCTTCAAGTAGTTGAAGGTTGCTATCAAATCCCCCCTCAATCTTCTCTTCTGCAGACTAAATAAGCCTAATGCTTTCAGTCTTTCCTCATAGGGCTTGTGCTCCAGCCCTTTAATCATTTTGGTTGCCCTCCTCTGAACACTCTCTAGCATGTCCCTGTCCTTTTTGTAGTGGGGAGCCCAAAACTGAACACAGTATTCTAGATGTGGCCTTACCAGTGCAGAATAGAGGGGAATGATCACATCCAAGAAGGGCAAGGCCAGTGAAGTAGTATCTTTTTGGACCAACTTCTGATCATGATTATAGCAGATCTGTTGCTCACCACCCCTCTTCAGTCCCCTTCTGGACCAAAAAGGACTGGGAGACCTGTAACCATGCCATCATGTGCAGGGCCGTCCTTCCATAAAGATGACGTAGGTAGTCATCTAGGGCACCCACAATCAGGGGGCACCAAGGGCTGGGCTGGGAGGGTGGGGGCAGCAAGCCTATCCCAACTTGGTCTGCTCCCCACCCATGGCTGGACTCCCCCCTTCAGCAGGACCCCCAGCATGGCCAGATCCCCTCTGGCAGCCGGGGGGCCAAAATCATTGTTGGCCTAGGGCGCCAAAAAACCTTGGGGTGGCCCTGATTCCCTGTGGTGTGTTTACACTGTCTTGGCATTTCACATCATCGTGCCTAGGCCAGTCATTGCCAGGGCTGTTCAGGATCCTAGGAGACAGGCAAAGCTTTGGTGCTCCTTCTGACTATGTCTACACTTGAAAAGTTAAGTTGACTCTGCTAAGTCAACTTAGCTTTTCAAGTGTGGACGTGGGGAGCCCAAGGGACCCATGGCTCCCTTCTCACTGGGACCTGCGGCTTCCAGAGGAAGGGACCTGCTGGGATGCCCGCAGGTCCCTGCAGGAAGGGAGACACAGGTCCCAGTGAGAAGGAAGCCCCGCAGGTCCCAGGGAGAAGGAAGCGGAGGCTCCATCCTTCCCAGGACCCATGGCGGTCCTGGAGAAAAGGAAGCCTGCACTCCCTTCTCCCTGGGACCCATGGCTCCCTTTTCAGCATGGAGCTGCGACTTGCTTCTTGCGAGGGAACTGGGGCTGCTGGGAAAAAGGGAGCTGCTGGGGAGACAGGGGAGCCCCAGGAGAGACAGCTGCCAGGGCTCCAAGGTCAGAGGAAAAGCGAGCCCCCTGCCCTGCTGCAGCCCCAGCCAGAATCCCTCATCACTGCAGCCTGGACCAGGGAACCCCACAGCTCCCTTGTCCCTGGCAAAAGGGACTTCTAGGCAGGGAGCTGCATGGAGCTCCCTGGTCCTGGCTGCAATGGTCAAGGATTCCCCACAGCCCCTGGGCAGGGCTGCAGCGGTGAGGGAATCCCTTGCTGTTGGGCTGGGGGCTCGCTTCTCTAGAGCTCCGCTGACTTTGGAGCCTTGGCAGCTGTCTTTCCTGGGGCTCCCCTGTGCTGAGAGCCCCAGTGGCTCACTTCTCTGGGGCTCCCAGGACAGGGGAGCCCCAGCAGCTGGTTTCTCTGGGGAGCCCCTGAGCTCCCTTGTCAGTGGGAGCCCCACGGGGCTCCCTTGGTCCCAAGCCATAGCTCCCTGAGCTGCAGCTCCGTTCCCCCAGCCAGGGCTGCCCTGAGCAATCTTCCCACCCCTAGATTGACTAAATCAACCTAGGTGTCCACATGAATTTAGGTTGACTCAGTGAGGTCGACTTAGATCTTAAATTGACCTAAATACTGGGAGTTATTAAGCAGACTTAAAGATGCCCTTAATGAACTTAATGATGGCCTTAATGAACTTAATGAAAGCCCAGTGTGGACTGGGGTTAATTTAGGTCAACTTAAAGGCCCTTAAGTCGACCTAAATTGATAGTGTAAGCATAGCCTCTGAGTCCATTCTGCTCTGGCACTGCAAACCCTCTGGGGCTTTGCTTATAAACCTGCAGGGCCAGCAGGAGATCTGCAGCTCATGGCTTAATCAACCCCATGCGAGACTGCTCAGTTTTGATATGTCTACACTGGAGGTTCTGTAAAGTAGACTGAACAAGGTCTACTTTAATTTGACTTAAAGTCTACCTTGTTAAATTGACTTAAAGAGTCTACACTGGAAACTCCTGTCAACTGCCTGTGTCCACACTGTCAGATGCTAGTTCCACCCTTCCTGGTGACCAGGAACTCTGGGAGGGGTCCTGGAGGATAATTAGGTTAACTTAAGGGATATTCCCTATCTACACTGGCTTAAGTTGATTTAATAAGGTTGATTTAAGTGTTAAGTTGACTTCAAGAGGTGGTGTTATTAAGTCAACTTCAGGAAGTACTTATGTTGACTTAATAAAAACCCAGCATGGCCATGGGGGTCTGTAGGTCGATTTAAGCTTCCTTAAGTCAACTTAAGGCTCCAGTGTAGCTGTACCCTTTGTGCCTACATAGTTGCCTCCCCTCAGACAATCAGTCCCTGTCCAGCTACCTGCCCTCCTACCCCATAGCTAGCGAAGCTAGCATGGCATGAGGCTGACCAGGTTCTCACGCCCCCCTCCAGTACCCTGTTACAATGGGAGGGACAAGGTTTCAAGCCTACACAGATCTCTTCTGCAGGCCTGAAAAATAATCAGGTGTCACACAGGGGTGTCATTGGCTCCAGACTTATAGGGCTCAAGCCCCAAGTCCCAGCACCCGAGCCCTGGGTCCACCGTTGGGCCGCCCACGGTCGCAATGCACTTACCGGGGCTTGAGCCTGGAGTTGTGGCGTGCCGCATCCTGGGTCGTTCCCCAGGCCCATGGCACTTCTGGCATCACAGATGAATACAGGATGGAGCAGACCATACAGCATAAGTTATTACCATACACTTCAAGGGACCATTCATGGTGAGGCGGTCAGGTAACACCTCTCCAGTCATATGGCATAAAGGAGGGAAAAAAAAACCTGAGGGGAGAAGATGAAGATAGTAAGTTGTAGATTGTTGTAGTAAATCAGAAATCTTAAGGGTGCACAGATGTGCATCTCATGACACCATCCCAATACCCATGTCTGTTCCCATAGTTTGAACACAGCGTTTGTTGTTCAATGGTATGCATGAGGATGAAATGGATGAGTTTAAATCAATTCTACCATGACACTGACCAAAGTTGGTCTAACAAAAGATATTACATCATCCTTCTTTTCTTCCTAATAGAGAAGGTAGTCAAGCAAATGTAAAGGGTGTTTTTCTCTGGCTGGCAGCCCAGCTGGTTAGTTTCATGTTTAATTCACTGCTGCACTGTGTACTTCTCTCTAGCCTGGGGCTGGGACTGATTACACATGTGGTATAGATCCATGTTTTTTTAGCTGCAAAGGGGATGTCTTTTACTTCACGTTGTTCTTCAGTGTAAAGAGTTAAGAAAACTAGAAAATTATCATTTAATTTCCACAGAGCTATCATGTATCGTTAAAGGAGATATTTTATGATGGCACTCGCTGAACTCCCATTGACCTTGGAGGGAGCAGGGTGCACTGAAACTTATTTAAAAACTAAGCTGTGTGTATGCATGTGTGCACACACACACACCTGCATGCTGTCTGATTTTCACCACATACACCAAGTACAGTGATCATCTTTTAAAAGCTTGCTTGTTGTCACGAATAACACTACAGTTAACTAAATAACCTTATCTCTGTATCTGCAGTGTTCAAAGAACTTTCTATAGTGTTGCAAGGGGAATATTACTGTTACCCATGTAAATGTATCTATTAACATCAGCTAAAAAATGGCATGATCTGAAGGGCGACTGCTGTAGTATGCTGGAAAGGCGAATAATAAAAAAGAAATAAATTGGTCAAGTGAGGAAATGTTGTCAAGTGAAATGACTAGGGCAATGTATTGAGTTCCAGGAATATCCTGGGGTTGTGATAGCAGGAGTGGTGTCGAGATCTTGGGCAAATAACCTTTTCTTTAGTCAGTCCATCTGAAAATTGGATGAGTAGATGAAGTTCCTTGGTGAGCATTAGAAGCTGTGGTTTGAGCTGACCCTTCCTGGGTAAGCACATTTTCACAGCCTACAAATGCTATTGTTCTGTTGAGTGGATGTATCCATTACTTGACCATCATCAGGAGCCAAAGACCCATGAATACCTGGTGTTGAACACTTAAAATGAAATTTCATTCTGAGCAAAAGTCATGAATTGCCAAGAAATTTGGTGTGTGGGGGGGGGGCGGGAACTGAGAATAGAGTGAAGTGAAGCAGAGTGCTAAACACAAGAAGGCATGTTTTTCCTCCCCTGTAGTGGCTAATGAACAGCACTGATGATTGAAAATGAATAATATCGTACAATTCTCCCTCAGGTTTACCCTGAGTCGCTTTCTGCACTGTTGTGATCTGCTGTCCATTTAGTTCCTGAGAGCCATATAAAATTCTTCCACTTTTATGTTTGATAGTGAACTAGTTTCTTCAGGAAATGACTACCACATATAAAACTCGGGTCTGCTTTTATTCATGTACGCTACATTTGAGTCAGCTGACTGAATTGTGCTATGGAAGGCTTTTAAGGGTGTAAGTATCCCAACAACTTTGCTGTACTTTACGCAGCTCACTAATCATGGAACCACACTGGCCATGTATGTCTGGGAAATCAGACATCTGTACATTTTGAATCAGTATGTGGTGTCAGGCCAGGCTGTGTCTTGGTCCCTGCACTCTTTTGTTGGACAATGCATTTAATAATTCAGCATTTCATCAGGTCAAGAGGCATTAAGATTAGTTATCTCTCACTCTCAGACCCTGACTATGCTGATGCATTGTTTTTCGGGCACAGAGCCCCAACAGGTTTTGTGAGGCACTCTGGCAAATGGAGGAGAAGGCAGCTAAGGTTGGCCTTCATGTTTCATGGTCAAAGACAAAGCTGCAAAATCTAGGCCCAGCTCCACACATGACTCCAGTCTCTTTGAATGATGACGCTATTGACGTGGTTTGCTATTCGGGCTCTGTACTCATCAGTTCCTTCAGCTTGCAGGCAGAGGCTCTCCACTGGATTAACATCACAGCATCTGTCATGTCTCATTTACAGTGAAGAGGCAATCCATGTCATCTCTGCACAAGAACCAAGTTCAAGATCTATTTGAGCTGTGGACTCTCCATACTGTTGTCTGATTGTGAAACATGAACACTATGCCAGTGAGAATGGGCAAAGCTGGAAGCTTTCCACACAAAATGCCAACATCTTATATTGGCCATACTTTGTTTCATCAAGTTTATTCTGATGTTGGTCTCTTGCCCTGCTATGCCCCTGGGGCCATGCAGGAATGAACCAAATGGCAAATGATCTCAGGAGCCCACAGTTTAGCTAAGCATTGAAGAAGAAGAAGAAGTTTAACTCTGTTGTAGTGCTACATTCCAGACACTAAGACATCTTTTTACCACCACAACCACTGATATTCTCCAGGTGCTACTCTCTCAGTATCCATTTCAAAAGCATGATAAGGTTATTTTAAATAAATGCTCGTCAAATGAGCAGGACTAACACCCATAGACCCAATGAGAGGCACATCACTGGTGGGGGCTATGATAGGCCATGGCAACTGGCTGCAATATCATATGTGTCATAAGCTCATTTTTTGCCTTCCCCATCAACCAGCAAATATACATTCTTGCACACTAGCATAATACTGCCTTGTATATTGTAAGACATTGTCCCTGGTTGTGCCTTTGCTGTGATAACTCAGACCTCATTGTCACATGGAGCTTTCATCTCACGCACAGGTGCACAGTTTACACTTGGCTGAATTGGGCCCAGTGCAGTCTCTATTTTAAAAACTGATGTGATCAAATGAAGTTTTAAATAGCATAGAACATTGTGTATGTCTTGGCATGCAAGACACCCAGATGCCATTACACTGAACACAGTATAACTACTTAGGTAGACAGATTGTTGCATCGTTTAGTGTACAGCAATAGTATGAAAAAGACTGGTTTACTCTGGAGTGTACTTGAACTGAAGATTGGCTGGTTGACTTTTTTTGGGGGGGGGGGGAACGGGAGGGTTGGGGTTTTTTGTTTTGTTTTTTGTGCAATTTTTAAAATGGAGACCAAAAAGTTTTTGACCTGTCAGTCCTTGTTTCATAATCATTGATTTATTGCTGTAGAAATTACAGGTAGTGGGAAATATTAGTATAATCTTTGTCTTTGTTTTGAATTATATTTGTATTTCAGGTCTAAGTGTCAAAATCTGCGTTCACCTATTACTCATTATTTTGCTGAGTGAAGCACTGATAGCATCTCTTTGGGGTCTGTGAATTTCTGCCTACAAACTAGAATTCACAAGCTGGCAGTGAACAGCACACGCTAATGATGTCGTCTGTGTCCCTAGTTCCCTTTTATCCAATGCAGTTTTTAAGTATCAAAAGATATTTCATTACTGTTAAAAATGACAGATTCTGCCAAAATAAACAGAAACAAAGATCTCTTAATATGTCTAGTAACATCGTATCAGCACTGTGATATAAAATGCACACCATTGTTTATAAAAGATCTGAGTCTGCTGGGCACTAAGTTCCTAGAAGAAAAATTCAGCACCCTCAACTCCCATTAAGACAATGGCATGTGTCAGGTGCTCAGCTCTTCTTGAAATCCAGGATCAAGTCCGATTATATTTCTCAAGATTTTCATGCTCTTCTGGATTGATTTGCTATAAATGAGCTAATGTTCATTAACAAGAAATTGAAGACTATGTTTAGTGTGGTTAACTACATAAACAAAAACATACATTAATGCTCTGACTAGCATTACACTTTACGTAGGCTAGATGAAAGACTGTTATTTATAGGATGAGCTATTTTCATCTCTGTATTACTGGCCTTTAAAAATAATTTCATCTAAATGTTTAATCTAAAGTGACTGTCTTCAGAAAGGATTATATTTGTAAGATTTGTTTTTTCTCATAGATCTTGCAGTTTCCAGCATCTTATCTGGCCAATATTTGATGGTGATACAGGTCACATACAGGTTGGCTTGTTGTTTTTAATGAACTGAGTATGTCGTATAATCAAATTGCTAGGTTTGTGTTAAACTACAGCTTTGGGAATCATTACGGTGGGATATTATCTACTTTGAACTGGTTTCTTTTTCCATCTTAAGCAAACTCAATTTCTTCCTTTGTGATAAACAGTCTGTGGGGTTTTTTTTTCTGTTTTAGCTTCTTATCAAACTGGCTTGCATCTTACCTGAGATAAATTATATATACATATATGGGGGGAGGGCAGCGACACACACAAAGAGGTCAATATTTATCTAGAAAAACAGGTCACACATTGGAATTAGTTCTTTAGTAATTTATCTTGATTGTTTTGTTGTAAAACTTTCAATTCTGTACAAAAATAAACATGCATTTTCCACATCTTTGTCTTTGGTAGGCAAATATTGCAATGCACGTGCAAAAGCAGACTGCAGAAAACTCACTTTACATCATGGTTACATTTGTTCATATTTGGGTAAATGGGGAAGGGAAGGAAAGCAGATGCCCTTCCTGTTGTATGTTTGAAAATTTGGCCGTTAGTTAGTGATGGCATTGCTATTTTTAAAAAAAACTTTAGGAGATTTGAATCATAATGCAATAGTACTAAATTAACAAATAACAGCACTTATCAAAGTAGTTGAACTACTCTGTGTATGATAGTGTATAAGCACAACTGTGTATTGAGGGAAAACCTGTGAACAAATGCTCCATACTGAATTTGACACCTTATCTATTAATTTAAGACACTTACAAGAAGAAATTCCACAAAGATGAATTTAAGGACAAACAGAGGGGTATAAATTAGTATAGCACACCCTTTCCCTTGGCTCCCCTAATTATCCCCAAATATGCTGATTTCCAGTAGATTTATTAGGTGGCTTTAATTCCAAAATAATGCTGCCTTGTTCCTGTTGAGCATTAGTGCTCTTTGAAAGTGGATTAAAGTCAGCAGGCACAAGGCATTAAAATAGGAATGTCCACTCATGGAGTTATTCAGTAATGGCTGTTCCTGAATAACTGTGTGTAGACAAGCCTTTAAAATCACAGATTCTGAAGACATGTGTAAATTAATTGCCCATAAACTGAGATTCACTTTAACCTACTTATGCCCCACCATCAGTGTCAAAGGGAGGCTAAATTAGTGTAATGTACATTCCAAACAGCTGTATGAGCGACAAACTCACAAAAATATTGAAGGAAGGTGTATGTTAAACTAGGATGAGAGCTGTTTCCATATACACCTTCTCATAACTTTTCAGCATATAAATTACATCAAATTGCATGGCAAACACTTCAGTCACAGGCCTGTCAATACTACAGTTTTCATCAGCAATACACTCATGAAGGGCAAAATCATGGATCCCTTTCCAAAGCCTGAAACAATGGTCATTGCTCAGGGAAATGGCCTGGATTTAAAAGGAAGAGAATTCTCAAAGATTGGATGCAGAACTCTGGAGAATTGAGGGAATGCCTGTATTCTTTTCCCCCAGGGCAAACCTAGGATCAAAGGGGATAGGGAAAATATTGATAAAGATGTTAGTCTAGGTAGGAAAGGGGGCTTGAGTGGGTTGTCAGCAGCAGTTGGATTTGAGTCCTTAACAGAGGATGTATTGTGGCAACACAGTGGTTTCTGCCACCTGAGATGGAAGTATCTGGGTGGAACAGAATTTATCAAAGCTTGCAGGGTAAGATTAAAGTTTAGATTGGGGAAGTAAGACTTCAGGTAAGAGTTTAGGTCTTGATTTACGCTTTGCTTTGCATGCTTTGTATCTTTGGTGAAGGAACAAATAATCCTTTGTTTGGGTCACTTTAATCAGCTCTCTCATTACAAATACCCCAAAGGAATAGTGACAGGTCCAATACAGCTGGGCCAGTCATGTCAACTCAGATGGAGAAGTGGGGCGGCTGCCACATGGAAATCCAGTTCACATGTTGTCAGACTATGAGACTCCCCCTTCGAGTGACATGCAGGAAGCTAGGTCTGCCCTCTGAGGAGGCACTCGAGGGGGACTAAACAGGGTCTAACTCTAAAGTGCAGGTTGCCCTACAACCATGACATGGACAACGGACATCTGTGGCAGCACTCCCCAGCTGCTGCCATAGCCACTGGGCTCTTTCAGCTCCCAACATGTTTTGGCCAATATATCAATAGTTCTCAACCTTTTGCAGGTCACAACACACTTGGTGGCATATCACGACCCTATAGGACACACCAGCTCACCTCCCCCAGGTCAGATGCAGCCATTTCCTTGCCTCTCTGCGACACACTGTGTGGTGACACAGTAATGTGGTTGAGAACCACTGCAGTAGATCATGATAAGAAAACCCACTGGCAGTGCTTCCACCATAGCCTGTTCCCAAGTCATTTTTGGTTGTGCTTTGGAGAAACCAACATAGAGCTCCTCAGCACATGTGTGTGGAATCACAGTACACAACCCCAGCTCTCCCTGGGCAGTCAAATCACAATGATACAGCTGTGTCTGCAGGACTGTAGAGCATGAACCATCTCCTTTAGAACTTACACATAATTTATGAACATTAAAAATGCTGCAGCGTTTAAGGGATGATGCACATTGGTAGCATATCATACTGAACTCTATACACACAAATTTTCCCCTCCCAATTATTTTCAGTCTTGTGGAAACACTATGTTACTTGGAAAACTGGATGTCTTTTCACTCCCACAATTAAAGTCTGGATTTACTAATGAACTGAAAGGTTAAGGATAGTAGTGAGGAAGCAGAGAGAAAACATAGTACTTTGGATGCCATACTTAGGATGAACTTGCAATACAGTAAAAAAAAACTTTTCCCAAATCAATCAAAATCAATAAGCAATAATAAATATTCTTTCAGACCTGGCCTTATAATCCTTTTTATTTGGTTCATCTAAAAAGTCCATGATCCAGCCTCATATGTAGTATGGTTGGAAGACATATTGGCTACTTGCTATCATGCATATTTTAATATTTAATACTGATTGTAACGTTGAATGTGACATTGAACAGAACATTTAACTCTTCTTTGCTGAAATAACCTTTAAATTATCCTGGGCTTTAAACAGAATTTATTTATTTATTTATTTATTTATTTATTGCACAGAGTGGAGTCCTGTGCCCTATTTATATCATCTCACCTCATGTTGGCTGCCATTACTCATCAAATGTTACATACTAATATAGGATATGAAATTTTACTTTGTTCCTTATTCTTCTTTAAGCTCAAAATTTCACATGACCTTGGTTCTCCAGGCCTTTTATTACACATATTAACAGTATAATGAGTCAGAATTTGCTTTGCCAATATACAGAACAGTGTTGCCAATATAATTAGGAGTTGCTTTTTTCCTATTGTTTTTGGCATGTGCTAATGTTAGTATTCCAGATAACTGATATAGATAATTAACTTGATTTTATTATGTTTCTTTAATAGATGATAAATGAGCTCCTGGTATTGTGGTTTTTATAAGGACTAAGTAGATATGAGATCTCTTGCTATGGTGTGATTAATAGTATCATCACTGCAATGTAATTTACTTAGAAGGACTTACACATGACAGTTTAGCAGTTGTATTTCTACTAAACTGCAATCTATGTGAACTGTATTTCAGGTTTTTACATCTTCATTTCTCTACTGTAAAATTATTACTGTAAAAGTCGTAGGTTTCTTCATAGTCATGCATTATGAGCTATAAAAGTTAAATCAATTCTTTTTGCATGAAGAACAGTGTGCATAAAAAAAGTGATAATATTTCAAATAGAAGAATTAATTAGTTCATTAAATAAGTGCATTGCAGACTGAAGTTGTACCAATAAAAGACCTTTACCACAATGAAAAAAGTTGTTTCAAATGGAGATCTGTCCTCAGGAGTTCAAGGAAAAAAATAGTTAAATATTAAAGCACGTGTCATGCCATTATTTCTGGACATCCAGGAGACCATGGGCTGTATGGATGAATTCAGAAAAAGAAATCAATTCATAGTAACTTTGATGCAAGTCAAAAACAACGTTGTTTTCCCAAATCATACATAAGTGCCAGAAAAGTCCACTGGCATCTCAAATTTGATCCCTTGAATTTGGCAGAAATCTTCCATATGTAATTCTTTCCTTCTCTGTAGCTAAATCTGTTTTTCACAGATGAGCTTTTATGATAGGAGACTCAAAGAGCTTGGCTTGTTTACCCTAACTAAAAGAATGTTGATGGAAGATATGATCTCTCTCCCTAATACATCAGAGGGATAACTACTAGGGAGGAGAAGAAATATTTAAGTTCAATGCAAATGTGGATGCAAAAACAAGTGATATAAACTGGCCATCAGGAAGTTTAGACTTGAAATTAGATGCAGGTTTCTAATCATAAGAAGAGTGCAGTTCTGGAATATTGTCAATTTCCAAAGGGATAGCCTTGTTAGTTTAGTCAAGCAAAAAAAAAAACAAAAAACCAAGGAGTCGTGTGGCACTTTAAGACTAACAGATTTATTATTTGCATGAGCTTTCGTGGGAGAAAATCCTTAGTTCACCCATCTTCAAAGCATCTGACGAAGTGGGATTTTCTCCCACGAAAGCTCATGCGAATAATAAATCTGTTAGTCTTAAAGTGCCACACAACTCCTTGTTTTTTTTAGTCCCGGAATAGCCTTCAAGAGGGTCTGTGGGACCAAAATCATATCTGGCTTTAAAACTAAGCTTGATAAATGTATGGAAGGGATAGTGTGATGGGACAATCTAGTCTGTCAATTGACTGATCTTTGACTACTCATGGTACAGATGGTAGTGGCCTGAGGTGGGATGCTTAATGAAGTGGGTTTTGAGTTAATACAAAGAATTATTTCTTGCATGTCTGGTTGGTGAATCTTGGACACGCGCTCATCATATTTGGGGCTGGGGATGACTTTTCCCTCAGGGAAGACTGGAAAAGGCTCTGGAGGTTTTTCATCTTTCTCTGTAGCATGGAACAACTCTCTTGCTTTTAGATTCTCTGCACCATAACATCTTTAAACTATGATCCAAGGACCTTTAGAGGTCTATTACTGGAGTGGATGGGTAAGGTTCTGTGCTCTGCATTGTGCAGGAGGTCAGACTAAATGATCATATTGGTACCTTCTGACTTTAGAATCTATGGGGCTATGAGCAGAGCCCTAGATCAGTGGTCTATCCTATTCTGCAAGAGATTGAATAGCTCAGTGCCTGGCAGTCAAATTTATACTATCTGATGTTCCAGAGTTTCATCTTTAGTAATTATTTATTGATTCTATGGTCATGACCTGTAATCCTCATTGTAGATCAGGAACCCACTGTGTTAGGTACAGAACAAAAAGACAGACACTGCCCAAAGAGGCTCACAATATAAGTACAAGATGAAAGACAACAGATGGTTTTAAACCAATGACAGAGTAGAAATAAAACAGACAATATTGGTCAGTGTGGTAGGCCATAGTCTCTGCATACTGGTACTCTAACTGTTAGGAAGTCTTTGTAGATATTAAACCAAAAGAAAGTTTTGAGAAGGTCTGTAAAGTTGGATGTGGATTAGTTTGGTGGATGTTTACGGAGAGCTTGCCCAAGCATGAAGGGCAGCAAGGGAGAAAGCAGGAAGGTGTATGTTTAAAAATTTTAACAAGTGGGCTGTATGAGGCTTGATGGAGGAAGAACCAGAACCAGACCTTCCTATACCTCTGCTGTCATCAGCACTCTCACAATGCATGTGTGTTCTAGTGTTCTGTTGTGCAGACTGGCAGGTTGTTTCCCCAGCCAGGGAAGGGATGCATACTTTACTACCCAAGTCATTCTTAAGGCCCTGTGACAAAGTGAATTACCAGGGTGCAACTTCACAGGCAGGTGTGGCCTGAAAGGGCTTTTCCCCACGGTACTTCTGCTGACCAGTCATCCAGGTCTGTTGGGGATCCTCTTTTCATTAACTTGCCCCTCCAGCCAGGACGCTCTTGAGTCTTGACCCTTTCAGAGTAATTCAGAGTTAAGCCCAAAAGATAGGAAAACGCCAACCTTTCTGCCATGTCCTCAGTCCATGTCTGTGGCTTGTTGACCTGTTTCAGGGAAGCCTTTTCTTCTCCCATTGGTGTGGGAGAGAGGTAGTGTAATCCAATACAACCCTCTCATCTGTGTTCAGCCTTGTTATAGGTGACTAAGGGTTGTTCCTTCAATCCTTCACTACTTGCCTGGGCTGCTTCTGTGTTATTCTGCTTGTCAGTATCTTCCGTGGGTTTCTGTTTTAATTTTGAGTAAATTTGTTAATGAACTTCTCAAATGCAGTGTGTTCAATTTTGGTGGTTTCTAATGTGTCTAGTGCTTCCAATCCTTCCATTTATATGCTCCTTAGTTCTTTCACATGAACAAAAAGAAAGTGACTTCTTTCAGAACACAAAATTCTAGTGAATGATCAGAAAGAATGGTCAGGTATAGCCACTGGGTCTGGGAATAGCAAGAGAAGAATTTCATCTTCTTTCATCTGAAGAAACAAAATTCAAAGATCATCCTGAGTCGCTAATGATTATAAAAAAAAAAGTTGAATTCAAATCTTTATTTATTCTTTTATGATATTCCACTCTGTGTTCAAATTCTCTATTTTGTCCTGATCTCAGGGCAGCCACATTGCTGGTAGCGCCTTACTCCACTCAGTTGGTAGAGTTTTAAAAGACATGCATCTGTAAAAGTTACATACAAGTTGAAAAGAATCCAGAAATCACTGTCATAGTCTAGATTTGTGAGAATCAAGTCCATATACTTTTTAGTTGACTTAACAAACACTTCTTAAGTATTCAGTATAAGTGCCTTCATTAGTCCACTTCTGGACTGAAGTCTTTGCTTCTTCCACTACATATTCAATGGATATTTCTCTGATTTCAGCCAACAGTAGCTTCTATTAGTAGACATAACAGCTTGTATTATTGTAGCTGATGCCTATATGGCACTGTTAGTGACCTAAGTGATTTCAGCAGTAGACTTAAAAGAGAGAGAATGGCAATTCGTCTTCTCTGAATGTAGCGTCAACAGTCTCAAGCCTCACTACTTGGATCTGTCTCATATTGGTATATACCTGCAGCTGACTTCCAAAGTCAGTAATGAGAGTTGAAGTAATCTTAAGATAGCTTTGAAGGATTGCTCATGAGAAAGCCAGCAAGTTTTCCCAAGTTAAACTAATTTGAACCTCAGTTCAAGAGCACTGCCCCCTCCCCAATGGTCAGTTTTTTTGGTCTCATGTTGAAAAAAGTGTATAACAAAGACAATAATTTTTTGGCTTTTTAAATATCTTTGGGAGATTCTGCAGCTTATCCTAGTGCTAGATGAGTTAATCACAGAATCTTAGAACTAGATCGGACCCTGAGAAGTATTCTAGTCCAGTCCCCTGCACTCATGGCAGGACTAAGTTGTGATGTTGTCTGGGACTAGGGGACTGCTTACGGTTATCTTTCATATTAATATTTCATATTTGCAATAGTTCATATGTGATATACCATGTTTGGTATCAATAGAAAAGTTGTAATCATTCTGCTAGGAATGATTATATGGTTTAGATTGTAGGTAGCATATTTGTAAAAGATATTAGAGATGTATTTGTTTTATTTGTACTCCAAGTTATTTGAACCCAAGCAATCCCAGACTGCGTGTCTGCAAAGCTATTGTCATCTTGATGGCCCCCCATTGGGGGGCTCCCAGTTGCAATGAGCATGGGAAGAAACCTGTTCAACCAGTTACCCTGACTGACAATGTGGCTCAACTCCATTTTGATCTGGCAAGGACTCAGAGATAAAAGGCAGGGGACCCACCCCCATTTTGTCTTTAGTCTTCAGTCTGTCTGCAACCAACACCCTTCTCTGGAATTATTCTTCTGGGACTGAGCAAAGGACTAAGACCCACCCAAGTTCTGGGTGCATACCAGAGGAATTGGACTAACCTGCAAACTGTATATTCTTCAAGGAATTGCTTTCTATGGACTCTAAATCATTTGTATGTATGTGATTCACTTTGACCCTTTAACATCTCTCTTGTATCTTATTTTCTTTTTATAGTAAACTTTTAGTTGTAGTTACTAAAGCATTGGCTGACAGTGGGGTATTCTGGGCAAGATCCAAGCCTATATTGTCCTGGGTGATGTGTCTGACCCTTTGGGATCAGGAGAACCTATTTCTTAAAGAGACCCAGTAGCTAGAGGTGACCATAGGAACTGATGTGCAATAAGGGGGCTGTTTCTATTTTGTTATGCTTGGTGATGACCAGAGTGGGGAATCAGAAGCATGTTTGGTTGCTGACTGGGAGACTGGTTTAAGTACCACCTGTCAGTGGATTAGGGGTTTGGTCCCTGGTTTGTGCAGCTTTCTCTGATTTTGGCACATTCAGAAGGTTATCCCAGGAGGCCCAGGTCACATAAGTATTACCTAACCTATCTCTGATAGGTGATACTCTAACATGTTAAAAACCTCCAATAATGGAGCTTCCACAGCTGCCCTAAAGAATTTATTCTAGTACATAACTATCTTAACAGCAAGCTTTTCCCAACGTCCAACCTAAACTTCCAATGCTGCAATTTTAGCTCATTGCTTCTTGTCCCATTCTCAGAGGTTAAAGAAAACAACAATTTTTCTCCTTCCTCCTTATAACAATCTTTTATATAGCTGAAAACCAATGTCCCCCACCCCACTGTTTTCTTCTCCAGACTAAACAGACCCATTTTTTTCAATTGTTCCTTAAAGGTCATATTTTCTAGAGCTGTCATCATTTTTGTTGCTCCTTTCTGAACTTCCTTTTATTTCTCCACATCTTTCCTGAAATATAGCACCCAGAACTGGACACAATATTTCAGTTGAGCCCATATTAGTGCAGATTTGATCAGAAGAATGCTACTTGTATTCTCTATGACCCCCAGATCCCTTTCTGCAATACTCCATCTCAGGTAATCATTTCCTATTTTCTATTGACTTTCATCCTATTTACTTCAAATCTTTTCTCCACATTGTCTAGATCATTTTGCAGTTTAATCCTCCAAAGCATTTGCAACTGCTCCCAGTTTGATATTGGCCACAAATTTTGTGTGTCCTCTCTATGCCATTATCTAAATCATTGAAGGTATTGAACAAAACTGAACTCAGGACCAATCCCTGTATGAACCCACATGATATATCCTTCCAGATTAACTATGAACCACTGATAGCTACTGTCTGTGTATGGTTTTACAACCATGTATACACCCACCCTTATATTAGTTCCATTTAGGTTATATTTCTTTATTTTTTATGAGGTTATATGAGATATTAGCAAAATCCTTATTAAAGTATGATGTACCACATCTACCACTTACCTCTCATCCATAAGGCTTGTTACCCTGTCAAAAGGAGCTATTAGATTGATTTGACATGATTTGTTCTTGACAAATCCATGCTGACTCTTACCACCTTATTACCCTGTAAGTTTTTGCAAATTGATAGCTTGATTATTTGCCCCTTTATCTTTTTGGATACTATCAGAGGGGTAGCTGTGTTAGTCTGTGCACAACAAAAACAAGAGTCCCATGGCTCCTTAAAGACTAACAGATTTCTTCAGGCATAAACTCTTGTGGGGTCCAAACCAATTCATCAGATGCAAGAAGTAGGTTAGAGCCCGTTAAAGCTTATACCTGAAGAAATCTGTTAGTCTTTAAGGTGCCACAGGACTCTCGTTGTTTTTTTCTGGATACTGAAGTTAAAATGGCCTCAACCTGTGTAGGAGCAATTAAGATTATACTTTACTCTGAGCAAAGCTTGTATTTTACCATATCTTCCAGAGAAGTTTGCAACTCCATATAACGCACAAGCTGCCACCTATTTTGGGTCCAGTTTGCAAACATTTAACTCTCTTAAGATGTGGGTTGTCACAGATGCTGCTGTTTGTGTTTTCTATAACCTACACATGTAGAAATGCATCTGCTGGCCTACCTTGACACCTGTTGCATCAGTACATTCATTAGCTATGCACAAAAATTTTAAAATTTTAAAACTTTACATAATGGAAGCAATAATGAAGACTATGGCTCATGTATTTCAATTGCTAAGATATCTCAGTGGGAAAGGTGCTGGCTTGATGCTTCCTCAATTTTTTAAGGATTTTAAATTCACACTCAACAATAATAGCAGTGTCTTAACCATCTTATGTTGAGTTGAATATGCAAAGGGATTTTCCATCTTCTGAGCTCTGACCAAAGATTTCTTATACTAAACAAGGTTCAGAATGTAAGTATGATTTTGATATACTTTTTTTTTAACTGGATGTCTATTTGCAAAATCTTATGATATAAAAGTCATTACTGTGAGAAATTAAACAAATACTGGAAAATGAAGTGGGGGGGAGGAAGGCTAATGATTTTTAGAAAAGTTGATAGAAGAACAATATACTTCAGTGAACACTGCAGGTGAGCCCTTCTAAAGAGCATTTTTGTAAATCACTAAATCAATAAAATCAACTCATTCCAAAATCAATGTCTGCAGAATTTTCAGAGTCTAATGGAAATCAGAAATTCTGAGTTGAGAAAACCAGTCTAATGCACTCGAAGAAGGTGATGGCTGTATTAAGGAAGTGCTTTAAGGATGCTATCAACAAAACTTTCACGGCAAATAATAACATGAACAGGACCTACAAGGAGGAAAAAAGGAGAACTTAGAGAAACGTTAGTAAGAATAGAGAAGGAAGTCCAATCCATCAACATGTTATTCAGCAGCTTGAATTGAGACGCACAAGATTGAAATAAATGGAAGAAACTGGTGGTTTCTATGGTTCCTCCGGTGTCAAAGCATTAAAGAGAAGAACACGTATAAATGAACAAATGTTACATTCACCAGTTACTCAACAGAGGAATAACTATATGGTTAGCCATTGCATTCAGATTTTAAAGTTTAAAAGCCCTCTGTGGCAGAAAGTCTCACCAGGGTCTATTGATTTGTATACTTTTTGGGACAGAGTTTGTATGTTCCTCTGTGTTTAGAAAGTACTTACTTAATTTCTGGATGCTATTATACTATAAATAATAATGACAATAATAGTCTAACACTGCAGAAAGTGATGTTGTATTTGTAACCATTACTGAAACAGTGGTAATGAGTGATGGCCATATTTAGGCAGACTGCTGATGTAGGAGTACAGAAACTGGAAAGAGATCAACCAGGTTGATTTAAGACTTGGGGAGTACAGAGCCATGAGATTGATCGTACAGAAGGAATCTTTTGTTTGAGGTTCATGGCCTGCATCAGAGCTCTTGGGATTGATCACATGCACAGCTATCAATGTCATAGCAACAAATGGGACTACTACTCCTTATTAAGAATGTGTTGTATTAAATACCCTGACACTGATTAGATTGAGAATTGCAAAATGACTGAGTACACTTTGTAGCAATAATATAGTACTGATTCTTCACAGTTTGTTGATCAACTTAAAAAAACCCAGCAGCTATTCCATGCCCAGCTTCAGGGTGTGGCAGGTCATGTTTAGAATAAAACTAGGCAGAATGTGGGGAACATATATGCTATGTGGGCCTTTAAAGAAATGTCATCTTATTGAAAATAAGAAATGATTAATTATGTAATCTGCTATCTTCCATAAATATTAAATCATTACAGAACATTATGTTTAGGATGCATTTTTTATTTATAATCAGGAATTTCAGATCAGTCCTGCTTTTTCATCTTTTGGACCCATTGCCAGCAGTAGCATTGTGTGTGTGCCCATGACTAGAGTTACAGTGAAATAAATGAGGCTTGATGCAGGCTTAGGAGTTTGTCTACACATTTGCTTGCAAGTTCAAGGACTTCATTTTAATCATGAAGTTTAGTTCCATTTTAGTCATATATCCTCCTTCAAAGCCTCTACATCTTCAGAGTATAGCGTAGAAAACCATGACTTGGTCTCACTAATATATCAGGTGCAATGGGAATCAACATTTGTGGAGGCAGTCGGGGCCCTGGCAAGCATACTCAAGGAAAATCCAGTTAGACTTGGTTAAAAGCAAGACAGTCCTCCAGAGACTTAGAGGGGTCAGGAGGAAATATTGACCAATCAAGAACCAGCAAGCCATTTAAGAAGGCTTGCCTGCTTCTTCTCAGCACATGTTAGAGTCAGACTGGGACAGAGCAGGAATCCTTAGAATTCCAGGGCTGGACGCTGATGTCAAGCACTGCAGATAGATGTTTACTTTGTAGTTTTTGTGATGTTTGTGTATTTATAGGCATAGATTTCCAAAACTGAGTGTGTTATTGTAAAGTGATTCCAAAACGACAGTCACAACTGGAGGATGGAGGCAGGGAGCACATGTAAGTACTACACTTGGCCCAACTGGTATATTACAGAGCAGCCCCAGCTGCTACACTAACAGTATATACCACTGGCTAGATGCTTAGGTGATCATAACAACTTTGCATGTGAGGCAGGTCCAATGCTAGTGACACAAAAACAACAAAGTGAAAAAACATCAATATGACTAGGAAAAATGTGACTATTCAAAAACTAAGAGAAGAAACCAGGAAATTTGGGGATTTCCCACACCCCCCGGCATCTTCTGCATTTACCAAGCAGTATATTTGTTCAGCAAAACATTTCAGAGAAATGTAGGACTTTATTCAAAATACAATAAAAATGTATTTTCTGACTAATTGCATTTAGTAACAGAGTGTGACTGGAAGACATGCTAAAATGGGGTTGAAGAGGGAGGATCTGTGACTTCTCTCATTGGTGAGAGTTCCTTCCAATTTGTGACTGCTCTTTAGACTTGACTTTCTCATTCTATGGTGCCTCCTTTTACATTCCTTGTCTTTGACCCTGGCCTTGATGATCACCTTCAGGAGAGAGATACAGAAACATTCTCCCTCCCACTCCCCCAACTATCCCTCTGTCTTCTTCCTCTAATGGCTCCATTTCTACCTCCTAAACCACATTTCTCCTTCAGACATATCTGAAAACTGCATTGACTGTTGGTCACAGGAAGATCTACTTTCCCACTGTCTCAAGACAGGGATACAAATAAAAAACAGCAATAAAAATATTCAAGATGATATTTTTTTACTGTGAGAAACCACTGCTCCCATTATCAGTAGAATGATTCCAGATGATGCCACACATGTTGGTTTGAATTCTGTACATGTGTGCTGGCTGCTGGCATTTAGTTTCGTTAGGAAAATCATCCTTAAAGCAACTGTGTGCGTGCGTGTGCGCGCGCGTGTGTATATGTAAAACATTTAATGGGCTTTCAGCATATTTACTGCATATGACACAAAACACGGCACATAGGGCCTAATTTTGAGTGGATAAGTGTTTCTCATACTTTGAGTGTTTCTTTTAATATGACAAATTTTAGGGAAGAGTTGTGCAATAAAAAATCTCAAATTATTATTATGGAGGACATAGTAATGACTGTACTCAGATTTTGAGAAGGGATTTCAGAGTGGACTACTCGGAAATTGGATGTCAAAGGTGCCAACTAAAAGTTAAGTGAAGAGTAGTAATTGATCATAATTCAACTATCAATGTTAATTTACTAAAGAATGTTGGAAAAAATTTTTACTGAAATACAAATAATACATTAGTGTCAAATGCTGCTGCTCTTACTCTTCTACAAATCTATTCAACATGAATAGAATATGAGTTTTAATTAATTAAAGTGGTTGACACTCCAAGTCTCTGTGTCAACTCAGTGCCTAAAAAAAAAATAACAAAAAGAATCCTAAGTATATAGAGAATAGTATATTGAGCGTTACTATGAAAGAGCAAGAATAGTTTACTTGGGAGGAAATCAAGATCATTTAAATGCTGCTTAGCACTGACAAATGAAATTCAGCCCTGGTATCTGAGGAACAAAGAGTAAAAACAAAAGCTGGCTGTAAACAGGAAAAGGTGCTGATAATGATAATTAAAGCAATCTGGGAATTTCTGTATTAGAAGGATCCCTAAAGAATTCATTCCAGTGTGCAGTGAAAAATAAATCATAGTGGCTTGAGTTGTATTACTAGACCAATACAATATAAATTAAAGGAGGATACAGGCAGTTTCATTGCTCCATTGTGTATGGTTGGGCATTACCTAGACTAGAGCAACATTGACAATACTAGTCATGGCAAAGTAGAAAATATGAAATTGCTTTTGAGCAGGTGGATCACAAAGCAAGCAGGTGTAAGAGAGGAGGGAACCAAACCATTGATTGATCCTTTCTTCAGTGAAATGGAGGAAATCAAGGTAAACGTATTCAAGTTATCCATATGTGAAAAAAGAGTTAAATTAATCCAAGCAACTTCTGCACAATGAACCAAAGGACAGACTTTAAAAAAAAATTGAGGAAAGTGAAAAGCTAAAGGAAGTCTAGACAAAATTACCTCTCACAAACAAAACAGCTTATTAAATAACACTAGTTATCCCTATACATGAGTATATGAAGACAGCAGCCATAGTCACTTGCCGTGCCTACATTTCTAAACAGCAGCAGAAAAAGCTAATGGGAAAACAGCAAAGAAAAAAATGGCATTCTTCTAAGATGAACCTATCCTGTTACCAACAATTCTAGATGCTAGTCATCAACATGCAAATATAGCATTAACTTCCTTGCCAATGTTAGTAAACAACTAACGTTAATGCTGAATAACAGTCAACTATAGTAGTACTGATGGAGTGGTGGAGGAGTGGAATCATGACAAAGGGCCCTGCTGACTCTGATAATCATGCCCATAAACTAAACAATTATTTCTGAAAAGCAGTGGTCATGGCAGAGCTTGTCTGTGAAAAAGGCGTCGGAGTAGTCTAAGAAATTATAGATGGTTCAGATTCATGTCTATGCTGGGGGAACTGAGAGAACCATTAACTCCTTGACTGCAGCCAAATTTCCAGTTACGATGGACTTGCTGAAAAGTATTTCAGTTAAATCACTGAAGTTTTATTGATGTCCGTGGAATGTTAAAGAAAAGCTGGAAGTACAACAAGTAACCTAGAAGGCCAACAGAGAAATAGTTCAGAACAAAGTCAATCACCTTGCTATATTATCTGCTGATAGAGACAAACCAGTACAGCTTCTGCAAGGGCAGATTGTGCCTGTTGTTTGTTTAGTGTTCTTGACAATCAACAGACCAGTAAAGAGAAGGAAACCAGTGGCTCCTTACAAAGCCAATTAAGGACATAGAGGCTCTGTTTATACCACTATCAAACCTTGTTATCCGGAAACGTTCTTTCTTAGGAAGGTGCTAGAACAGCTGTCTCTGAAATGGGAGCTGAATTGAGGGGAGAAAGGAACCTACTGTAGGACGTTCTATAGTATGTTTTTATAGGGCTATCCAAATGGTTATAGAATCTCTGGCTCCAAGTTCCATTGAAAACTGGCAAAGGGCAGAAATTTCTTATTCCATAGCAATGGACCATTTAGGGAGTAATGTTTCAAGATGCGTTTCCTTTGCTTGTTTTATTCCTAAATCTGTTTTTTGTTCCCTCTTTTATTAGTACTTCTGGGCTCCATTGTTCCAACTTTCTCCTCTCCATTCTTTCTACTACTTGGGATTGATTGCTTTTGCTGATGCGTGGCTGTTGAATTTGCCTTTGTTTATTAGTTATTTCCTGGCAATGGAAACTATGGACTAAATTATCCCATCAAAACCAGTATATGGAGAGGAGAAAACCCATGTAAGTACTACCTTACCTTCTCTTCCAGACAGGTGGATGCCATGAAACATTAGTTGAAATTTATGGATTTTCCTCATCATAGGCTCTCATGGAATGGAGATTCAGCCTGGTCCCAAGCGCCTTGATAGTAAGAATGGGTTTTAAATACAATTTAGAATATTCAATTTTACACAACATACTTTAAAAGGTAGTGTACATAGGACCTTAAAATCCACGATGAGAGACATATAGTTCTGAACTGAATTAAACACACCGGATATAATATAGGAAATGTAGAGGACTATATTGTCATTTGCCTGTTTGTGGAGAACTTAATAGTGGGAGGCCATAATAAGACATTATTATCCAGTATACTTAAGAATGAAGATGAAAAATGAAAGATCTAATTGTTAGCAAAATTACAACAGTACTGAGAAATAGCAGTTATAATAGCTCCTTGATATCACACTAACTGGAACTTGATGCTAATCTGATAATTACAATTCTCTTTCATGTGCAGAACCGCATGCATGCTTGGACTTTTATAGCTAAATGGTAAAGAGCAAACTCATGCTTCCAAATATTTGCAGAAGCTTCAGTAAAGTAACTGCTGCTACAGCCAAATTCAAAGTGATAGTTATATTCTCTAAACTAATTTTTTCCCATTGACAAACACATTGCTGAATGAGGAAAATAGAAACCATTGTTCACTGAGCCAGTAGGACTCTATGAAATTACGCTGATAATGAACAAAAACTGATAGATAATGAATTGAGAATCATACCAGATAAAACATGGACCCTAACAATATACTACTCGGTTTGAAAGAGCTTCAGAAATTACTCCATAAATAATTCTACCTCATATCATCTTAAAAAAAGATGTCTTCCCAACTGTTAGCTTGTATGAAAAGAAGATTTTACTTAGAAATTGGAAAGATGCACACCTTCTCCCACTGAGAGAGTGGAACTCTAATTTGGCATCACATATAGTATAAAAACAAACTACACTCTCCTTGAGCAGCATATGGCATTTTTTTTCTTTCAGTCCTGGGAGCTACTGCAGTGCAAAATACTGGAAAAGGGCCTGTTTTATTATTTTATTTTATTATTTTATTGCCAATTTTCTTTGCAAAGGAGAACAGATTTCCCTGTCACTTTGCTTTTTTCTCATCTCTCATTTCCTTTCCTGTATCTAACTTCATTTTTATGTTTCTTCCTCCCCTAAGTTTTCACTCCACACAGACTGATAAGGTGTTAGCTAGAGCTGGTTTAAATTTTTTTTCATCTAAATTTGGCCAACACCCCCACCTGCATTTTCTGTCCCTTCCGTCTCCCCCTCCATCCTCAATAGCTTTTGTGGAAAGTGGCATTTTAGTTTTTAAAAAAATGTCAGGGTTTTGTCAGACATTCTCAGCTGCTGAAAATGTTTTGGTTTTTCAGCAAAATTAAAAGTATCATCAATGAAATATGGAGAGAAAAGCTTCCCCCCCCAAAGTACAGTTGTTGTCCCCTCCTTTTTGGGGATTATTTTCTACCTTTTACTTAGTTAAGAACAGACACTGGATCAATTTAAAACTTTCAGTATTCCTACTTAGATTGCCACCCACACTTGCTTACTCACAGCAAGTGAGGTTAATTTGTATATATTGTGTATGTTTACTTATATATACTAGACTTGCTCTTTTTAGGCATATGTTTTTGTGAGCATACAATATTTAAGATAGAAGAGAATATCATATAGACACAGTAAAATCTGCATCTTGTTATCCCAAGGATATAGTTTAAAACTTTACTTTGTATTTGATATCATGACAAAATATGGAGCAAAACTAATTTTTTCTCCCCAGTGCGTATGTGGTTCTTACTTTCTGAGTGAAATAATAATAAAACAGTAGCATAGGACAAAACTTTCTGGTTTAAACTAAAGCTCTATGGATCAGCTCTTCAGCTGTTGTGCAAGCTGCTCTGCTTCACTGAAGTCAATGGTTTGGGTCTGAAACTATGATTTCTGGGTAGCAATCCTGGCTCTGTACGTACAATTTTAACACAACAGTTTCAACTGTGTCTGGCACCTGGCAGTCCTTTTGCTGCAGGCATCTATGACCTGCGACCAGATCATTTTCCAAAAAAAAGTGTTTTTCCCCTTTTGCAAAGCTAGGTAGCATGCAGAGCAAAGGGTAAAACAACAAAAGGCCAATACTCATGAGCCTGACCTACCTTTTCATCTTGCCAGTTTTTCTAAATTTCTTTCACGTCTGCTGTTCCCTTTCTCTGGCTAGGAAATACTGACCATCCTGCTTTCAGGATGCTCTGTCCATCTCTATATCCCTTGTCACCCTGTCTACTTCCACTGGCACTTCCTGGGCAATATGTCTGCTCATGCAACCTCCATCCCCCTCTCTTTTCTACCTCTGGGATATTGTAATGATTTACTGGTCCTTTTGATCTCTCTCTCTCTCTCTCTCTCTCTCTCTCTCCAGCTATGTCATCAGAGTTGGGGGATCAAGGAGTCGTCCTTTCATGGCTACAAGCCTAGCTATTATGTTGATACATTGGGAAGCTCCTTAGGCTTGGCATTGCTTTACCTTCCTTGCTTGGTTCCCTTAACTACCTCTTTTGATCTAACCCCACAGTAAGGAACCCATAGCAAGCACGCACAAACCATATTAATAAAAAGTAGAGCTGTTTCCCAGTTCCGCAAACTGACCATGCCCCACTAGGGTTATAGAGGGTAGCTGGAAATACTAGGCCAACCTCAGGTAGGATGAAATTCACCTCTGTAGAACCAACTCAAGGCCTTTGCCCCAGTTGCAGTTCATGTAAAGTCTCCCAAATACTCAGTATCTTGCTCCTATTTTCTGTCCTGGGGTGTTGAGGGGAAGAAATTCTCTGCCTTCCATCCTCCCATACTCTCCGCTCACTGCACGTTCTCACATGATAAAGCAGAACTTACCACTTTCTGTGGAACAAATACAAATATTACCAAGATGAGTAGTGGGAATGAAAGTATAAGACAAAGCTATTAACAAGTAACTGTTGTTCCAGTAAAGATGGCAATGAATTGCATAGAGCCTAGTATTGTTGCTGATTTAATATAGATTTCTATTTGGCACATGTTATGGTACCTGTAGAGTATTTTGGTAAATTACTGATGTCAGTTGTATTTCTCTTGGAGACTAGGGAAATAGGTTATTGGCACAATAAAACATCTAGAGGCAGTTAAAATGTCAGGCTAATAGCAAGAACCAGTAAGGCTTTTAATTACCTTCTGTGCAATTTTTTTAATTGCTTTGATGGCTGCAGTGCTTAGTGAGCTCCTGACAGAGCAGCTGCAACTGACTTACTGTAGTATAAATGTTCTGTGAGGCACTTAGAAAAAGTGTTAGGAGATGCACTAGAACTATTGGGTCTTCTGTGGGGCACGTATGTGGTGCATGCAATGTCAAGAAATCTAATGGTCATTTTGTATCTTGTTTGCCCAACTCAGTTAAATGGCTGCATGGGTCTAAAACATCTGGATCTCCCCTTCCCGTGCAGAAAGGGGTCAGTCATTGCCTGTGTGGAGCCCTCTTCCTGCTATGAAACTCCACTTTCAGATGGAGGAAAAGTCTTATCATCATGGCCTGAGCAGCTGGGGAGAATTGCTGAGTTTTCTGAGGAATGGATGTTAGAGATGGTCTTGACCTTTGGCAGATTTCCCAGGAATTACACAGGCTTGGAGTTGCATACGAGGGTCAAAACTCTCTCTGCATTTATTATCAGAGAACAAAGCTGACTTTCACCATACGCCCCTAAGAAGAAACTTCTTCTTCATTCCTATTTTAATAAGTGACTTTAAAATAAGTTTTGCAACTCATTTGCATTCACATCATGGACACTGACTGAGGCAGAGATTTTGTGGAAGTAACGTGATCATATGATTAAAGATCACATAATAAAGCATACATACACACCCTCTCTATTCTTTCCTAAGCCCCACACATATGCATGTGTTCTCTTGAAAAATGTGTAGTATGCTGCTATATTGTTGTTAGTTCCAATAAAAGACCTTATACATAAAAATTGGGGAAAATATTTTACATTTATATAGTGTCTTTCACCTGATTTCACCAAATATGAACAAGCAAATCCCTACAACTCATCTCTGAGTAACCCCACACCTCATTGTTATCAGATGGGGGAAATGCACCACAGAATTTAACTGAAGGTTGACCAGAATCATTCAGTGAATCATTGGCAGGACTTGGAATGGCACCCAGAATACCTGAATTTTTGTTCTGTGATCCCTTCCACCCTCCTTAAAATTGTCTTGTTTTGTAGGTGCCTTTGAGATTTAAAAACAAAGCCATACCCCTGGAATGCCTTATTCATTAATTTCATGTAGTTATGAAGTGTTTTCTACAAGGTATGCCTTATTTGGTAATATTTTAAAACTCTTGATCTGCTAAACATTAATATGTTGTTGTTGGATTGTCTGAACCACTATACTATGAGAAGTTATAAAATCATAGAACCATAGGGTTGGAAGGGACCTCATAGGTCATCTAGTCCAACCCCCTGCCAGAGGCAGGACCACTCCCACTAAACCATCCCAGTCATGGTTTTGTCCAGCCGGGCCTTAAACACCTCCAAAGATGGAGACTCCACCACCTCCCTAGGCAGCTCATTCCAAGGCTTCACCACTCTCCTAGTAAAAAAGTTTTTTCTAATATCCAGCCTCGACCTCCCTAACCGCAACTTGAGACCATTGGTCCTCGTTCTGTCCTCTGTTATTACTGAAAACAGTCAAGTTCCATCCTCCTTAGAGCATCCCTTCAAGTAGTTGAAGGTTGCTATCAAATCCCCCCTCAATCTTCTCTTCTGCAGACTAAATAAGCCTAATGCTTTCAGTCTTTCCTCATAGGGCTTGTGCTCCAGCCCTTTGATCATTTTGGTTGCCCTCCGCTGGACTCTCTCTAGCATGTCCCTGTCCTTTTTGTAGTGGGGAGCCCAGATATTGCTGAAGGTGCTTCCAGAACATAGTGTGAGGTGGGAGACTTCCAAATCAGCTATTCAGGTGCAACAGTAAAGTGGTCAGACACACTAATGGCCCATCAAGAAGGATGAACTCTCTCAACCGCCATCCCTGGAGACTTCTCCAAGAAAGCTCTTTCACACTGGGATACTGATTGACCAATGAAGAAGAGCTGCCCTTGTCACATGTACAGACTGTTCTAGCAAGCTGGAACTGACTATAAAAGAAGGGGAATGAGAGCGTAAGTTTCTATCTTTAGCTCAGCACCTGAAGTATCACCTAGAAGACTAAAGAACTTTCAAAGAAGGAGGGAAGAACCAGGCAGGGAAAGTTGCTCATCCAGCATTTTTGAGAAACTGCTTGTACCAGCTTTCAAGGGTGAGATATTGCTAGTTCAAGAACTTATTAATGTGTAGAATTTAGAGTGAAACCTATTTATTATCATTTGGTAACTTCTTTTAATGTCTTTACACTTGCCAGTTATGATCACTTAAAAGCTATTTCTCTATAGTTAACAAACTTCTTTAATGTTTTATCTTAATCAGTATGTTATACAGAGAAGTGTTTAGACAAACATCTCAGTAACAAAAACCAGTGCATATTCTTCCACTTTCAGCGAAGGGTAGACTGGATAATAACTTCCATTGGTCAAGCTTGTTCACCAGGATTAGTTGGTGTGGTCTTGTTGGGCTAAGTAGCTAGTTGGAGTTTCTCTTGTTGATTTGTGAGAGCTAGAAAGCATTAGTTGAACAAAGTCATGGAGCCTGACTCTGGAGGACTGTGTAATGCAGTACCTGCCAATGGTTTGTGGCCCGTCAATGCATCTTTGTTGGAGACAAAGCTCAAACCAGTCAGACAGAGAGAGCTCAGTAATGGTGCTCTGAGCTACTACGTGGTACTCCAGCGGTTCCTCATACCATCACGTATGAGCTGTACATTCAGCTGTGAAGCATACAGAAATAAGGCTGTGTAAGAAAGACCAATGTATTTTTATGTGTTGTAATGTTTGACAGAATGTATTGGTATATATGAGATTTTAACTTCTAAGAACAAGGATCAGAATCATGGATAATTTTTAAATCATAATGTTTTGTGAACACCAGTGTGTTGCATGGAATTTTGTATGTAGCCAGGTAGGCACAGATTACCATGACCCCTGAAAATCATCTATAAGATAATTTATATTTACCTGTGTGTTTGTTAATGAAAATCCAGTTGATTAATGACAGAAAACAATACAGTTTCCATCACAATAATATAAACATGCAAAAATCTTTCAACAGATTGTCCCTGAAGTAAAGCCTATTTCTGTTCTTTTTAAAAAAATGAGCCGTTGAGTTATTCCATATAGTGAGCTCTCTTATCACAATTGCAGGTTGGGCTCTGTGTATGCTGTTATGCCACTAGAGATAAACAATCAGTCAGAATGATCAGACAGGCAATCAGTTAAATAAACTAGAGTGTAAAAGCAAATTGCTCACTCCTTCAGAGCTCAAATATTTACATTTTTGTCAAACTACATAACTAAGAGATCTATAGTTTGCTTTGCTTATACTTCTACAACTATAGCTTATTTTATACCACTCTTTGAAATACACATATATAGGGGAAGATAGTCCAGTGACTCTAGTCTAGTTCAATGGTTTTCCACCAGTGTTCTGTGGCAGACTGGTGTGCATGAAAACTGTCCAACTGTGCCTTGAAATTTTGTACAAAGATAATGAAAATCAAGGTAAAACAAGCATTGCTTCATCTTAAACAATATTCTAGGCAACCAAATTCACAACTCATAAAATTCATGAAAATTAATAATCAGATTAAAAGTGAGACATCAGTCTTTTGATTCTAAACCATGAACAATCTAAACATAGGTGGTCAAAGGGTAAAATTGAGATGACGTGCATTTTTTTCCAGAAGATTTGAACATTAATACATTTGATCCTTCTTTAACTTGTTGTATGCACTGTGCTGTGAACCTCTCTAGTAAGACTGTAACCATAGTAAATCTAAGTAAATGTTATGTTTATGAGCAATCAATTCAACTGAAAAAAGTAGGTGTGCTGTGGAATTGTTTGTCTCATTAAAGTGTGCTGTGTTACTGAAAAGGGCAGGAACCGCTGATCTGGTTTGGGACTTTGAGGATCTATGTTAAATTCTCTGTTCTGCCACAGATTCTCTGTGCCTCAGGTTCTCATCTATAAATTGAAAATACTGATGTTCCTCCACCTCAAAGAGCTGATGTGAGGATAAAATACATTAAAAAGGAATTTTTATAATGTAAAAGCATAATTGAAGTACTCAGGTTCTATGGTTATCGCAGGGAAAGCAATAAATAAAATTAGATAAATAGTTGCAAAGATTAACTCACTTCAAGAGCAATACTGATAAAATTTTGTGCAAGGTAAATGAGTATGGAGGTTGTGGTAGCAATATTTTCTTATTGAGCCTTATAAAAGCATTAAAAGATACATATCCCAGGCTCTGCGAGCTTTTCTTTATTTCAAATCATTATGTAAAGAGCAATCGAGCTGCATACTCCACCACCCAGAGGCTATAAAGCAAGTTAATAGTAGAATCATAGAAGATTCAGATTGGAAGGGAACTCAGGAAGGCATCTAGTCCAATCCCCTACTCAAAGCAGGACCAGCCCCAACTAAATCATCTCAGCCAGGGCTTTGTGAAGCTGAGCCTTAAAAACCTCAAAGATTGGAGGTTCCAACTCCTCCCTAGGTAATCCATTCCAATGTTTCCCCACCTCCTAGTGAAAAAGTTTTTTCCTAATATCCAACCTAGACTTCCCTGCTGTGCCCTGAGACCATTGCTCCTAGTTCTGTAATCTACTGTCACTGAGAACAGCCTAACTCCATCCTCCCTAAACCACCCTTACAAGTAGTTAAAGGGATGCTATTGAATCCCTTCTCATTCTTCTCTTCTGCAGACTAAACAGGTCCAATTTCCTCACTGTCTCCTCATAAGTCATGTGCTCCAGCCCCCTACTCATTTTTGTTGTCATTCTCTCGACTCTCTCCAATTTGTCCACATCTTTTCTGTAGTGGGGGCCTCAAAACTGGACACGGTACTTCTAGCATGGCCTCACCAGGGCTGAATACAGGAATAATCACTTCCTTCAATCTCCTACCAGTCTTCCTGTCAAGGCTGTTTCCCCACTCTGGCATTTTGAGTGCAGAAGGTGAGGGCTTGCAAAACTGCTTGAAACCTCTGGTCCTGAAGGCTTGTCTAAAACTCTTCAAGGCTACCAATTTCCTGACCTTGGGGTGGTATGGCTGCCAAAACTCAAATGCACAAACTTCTTGAAAACCCGGGAAGTCACACTTGAGAATTCCTTCCTGTGAGGTACCCTCAATAGCTTTTCTTCCTTTCTCAGGACAGCAATTGAACCCCAACTGTGATGTCAGCTGAGAATGGGACAGAATCCTCTTTAGTAGCTGGCCATACAGTTTGAGACACAGGCACCCAAAATCTCTTGCCTTTTAGGACACAGGAGCAGAGTTTATTTGAAGAGTAAATTCTTTAATTAAGAAGAGATAAAGACAGAGAGCTGCTTCTCTGGGATTTAACTTAGGTAGTTACAGGATAGTTGGTAGAAGTACATGCGCTCAGCACAGAGGAATCCAAAAACCAGAACCCAAGAAATAATCTGACCACATCTAGCTAAACAGTCTCTGTTTTCCTCACGCTTCATCAGTTATAGACATGAGCCTGTCTTGAGCACCAGTGTTGCTGGATCCTCCCAACCTTTTCTCTGGCCTCATCCGGAGCCTTCCAGGAGCTCTGCTGCCACCAAACAGGAGCAGGCAGAGCTGCTGCTGCAATTTAGAAGCCTGTACTCTGTTTCTGTTGGCTTTCCAGGACACAGCCCAATATGCCTTAACCCTTCTTGGCAATAAGAGCATGCTGCTGACTCATATCCAGCTTCTTGTCAGCTCTAACCCCCAGGTCTTTCTCTGCAGAACTGCTGTGTAGTCATTTAGTCGCCAGTCTGTAGCAGTGCCTGGCATTGTTTCTTCCTAAGTGCAGGACTCTGCATTTGTCTTTGTTGAACCTCATCAGATTTCTTTTCGCAAAATCCTCCAATTTGTCTACGTCACTGTGTATCTTATGCTTATCCTCCAGGGTATTTGCCAGCTTAGTGTAATCTGCAAACTTGCTTAGGATGCAATGCCCCACCATCCTCCAGATCAGGGGTCTCAAACTCAAATCATCACGAGGGCTGCATGAAGTCTGGTACGAGTCACATGAGTATGTTAGCCCAAGGGCTGCACCACTGAAACCTTTTTATACAATGATATCACAAATATCGATAATGGTAGCATCGTTGAGGGCTGCAGGAAATAATTTTAGGAGCTGCATGTGGACCATGGGACATGAGTTTGAGACCCCTGCTCCAGATCATTGATGAAGATGTTGAACAAAACTGGACTCAGCACTGACCATGGGGGTACTTTGTTACCAGCTGCCAGCTAGACGTCAGGCTGTTGATTACAACATGTTAAGCCCAATGATCTAGTCACTTTTCTATCTACTTTATAATCAGTTCATCAACAGTATACCATGTCCACTTCTTTCCCCACATCAAGAGAGCCAATCCTCTCATCACATCAGGCAATCAGATTGGTCAGGCATGATTTGCCCTAGGTGAATCCATGCTGACTGTTACTGATCAGCTTCTTCTCTTTCCAGGGCTTCAAATGGATTGATTTTTCCACAGACTGAGCTGATGCTGACCAGTCTGTAGTTTTCCAAATCCTCCTCCTGCTCTTTTTTGAAGATGAGTATTGTATTTGCCTTTTTCCAGTGATCCAAGACCTCCTACAGTCTCCATGAATTGTCAAAGACAATGGCTAATGAAATCTAAAATAACATCAGCCAACTCCCTCAGCACCCTCAGATGTGTTGCAAACATCCCCATGGACTTATTTTTAATTCTTAAAAGTGGTATCAGTGTCATCAAATATAATGCCTCCCTCCCCATGCTAGAGACTGGTTTATCTTTTCAAAGAGAGACTTGGGAGATCCATACTGTCCTGTTGACCCATCTTTTCAAAAAGGGTCCCTGTTCAGAGATGTTAGATGTAAATTTAACTGATCAGGCAGTATATAAAATTCCTGAAGATGTATATAGATGTGTATGTCTCTATTAGATCACATTTATGATGATGTCTATGTGATATACATAGATAACATTGAATCAGACCTTTGGTCAGTGGACTATTGCATTTTGCACTAGTTGTATGGAGCTATGTGATGTTGTTGTATTTCCCCACACATCTTTTTTCCCTCATTTGCATTTTACCCATGGCTAAATCAACTCCCTTGAGGCTTATTTTTATATTCCATAGTCAAAGGCAGCTTTACACAGCTTCTATTTAAAAAAAAATCCTCCCGACTGCCCCTCTCCCAAATTTCCTTTTCCTGCCAACTAAGTATTTGAAATATTCTCCAAAAATTACCCTTGTCTGATACCCAGGTTGGAAAACATTCAGCATGCGTCAATGGTAGACTGAAGGCCCGATGTCATGATTGTGCTAGGAACAGGACATTGACCCATTGGAAAGGAGATATGCCCAACTTTTCAGTTGGATTCACAAATATATTTCTATTTCTGGAACTCTTGTGGTATTAGATTTCAAAGTTATGATGTTTTTATGAACAGAAAAACTATTTTTGGTCAATTTTAGAGATTTTTATGGCTCCTCCCAAGAAATTGTGAAGTAATTAAGTCGTCTGGTTTCATAGATAGAGGGAAACAGAAACTGGTCCTAATAAATACATTTAAAGCTCTCCAAGATATTTCTAAAATATTTTTCTCTGTGAAATATATAGCATGGACCCAACACATAAAAGTCTGGTGGTCTTTAAAATATTTTATTAACAGTCATTGGGACTGATCAACAGAACATTCTTATGGCTTCACCAATTGATATTTCCAAACTCGTGCTGATTTAAACCTTTTAACCCATTTCACTCTCATGTATTCATGTTAGAAAAAGGATAGTAATCCATTTCTAGCCATTGCATCCCTTGCTGAGGCTCAGCAACAGTGATAACCAAAAGTGGGTGTACCCACATGCATCATTCTATTCTCTTCAATTAAGAAATCTCTCCTTTAGCAGAACTCTGAAAAAGTTGCACATGTTCATGTGACTTCCTGCCATTTTACAATTTCTGGAGACCATGGATCTTGCCAGAAATTCTATTATTTTTTTAAAATACTTTAATTACAGCCTAAAAGTTTGAGTGAAAAACCTAGCTGTTAAGTTAGAAATGTAAAGTTGTGAGCTAATTCACTGATGTTCAAAGTAGTTTGTGATTAAGGTTATCTATAATATCTAACCTTTTAGTAAATGCCAGCTGCATAATGACTGTCGGTTCTCTCTCCTCAGATATTACATTGCAGAAGGTTCTGTCTGACCATAAGACTCTATTTAATGAGACTCTAATGGGAAATGACCAGTATCTGAACATTACAGATTAAAAGTGACAATGCTAATTGACTGCAGAGGTATCTACATGAAGAGGGACCAGAAAAATCATTTCAGTCTAAATGAAATTGGACTGATTTGATATTTGAGAAGGCATTACATTCCTCTTGTGTTTGGCAGGGTGAATTAATTGCTTCATGTTTTGTAGAGAACAGGCTTCTGTGTAACAATGGGCCAAGGTTGCTGGGGAATGAAGAAGATTAACTTGGTGTGGGGGATTATGGCTGGAGTTAGTTACTGCAAATACAGATTATTGTACTGAAATTGCTAATATGCATTGGGTTCTCTGTTAGTGATACATAGTATGGATGTTCTTTACAGCAAGATATGCATGTACACACACACAGACACATGCAAAATAAATAGAACTATAGAAAGGTTTAATAACTAGCTCTCAGTCATTTGTGATTTCAACTAGTGGAAACTGTAGACCTTCTTGCTCTCCTTTGAAGATCTAAATTTATTCCATCCTTTTCTGTATATGGTTCTGATTTTTACAATCTATTTTGTAACAACTCCCCCCCACATATTTCAGCATATCTAGAGAAAAAACCTACCAGCAATGATGCTTTAGCAAAACAACTTGATGATGCATTCATTACTAATTTTCTTGAAGAATAAATTAAATCTGGCATATGTCTGTCTCATCTCAAAGACATCCAGATACCTTTGTTTTCATATAAGTGCTGCAACTGTCTTCTAAACCTGAGCACTGATTTGAATCCTAGTTATCCTACCTGAAATCAGGAGTACCTCCTCCACTGAAGTAGGTAGTCTTACACCAGTGTAAGACTGGTTATTTGAGAAGAGAATCAGGCACATTGTATCTAATTCTAGTGGTATATTATAGATGTACAGAAGAAATGCAGTATTTTCCTTATTTTAGTTTCATGAAACATCATTCTAATATTTCTTAAGAGAAAAATTGGGATAAACGTCCTTTAAAAGTTCTAAACTACTGAGTCAAATTCTCTGCTGACATAACTTTGTGTACTTCAATGGATTTATGCCAGTAGAGCATTTGGCCAATTATATGCAAATAATTTTAACATTGTGACAAAAGCCTGGGAATTTAAAAAGAGACTCCAGCTATTTAAAATTTCGTCAATTGTTTTCAAAAAGGTAAAAGTAATTTCACTTACTACACCTGCTCCTGAATTTCCTTGCCAATTTTTCATATTTTACTTGGTTTTGAAAATACCTTTTCATTTCCTCTGTCTTTTTCAAAGGCCCACATGAAAGGGAAAACTGACAAGCTTTAATCCTACAAACGCATATGCATGTTTTTAATGTTCAGTTAGTGTGGCAATTTCATTGAAAATCAGTGAAATTGCTCACATGATACAAGTTATATCCATTAGTTTTTGCAAAACAAGGACACGTTAGCTTTTAAAAGTGCCACAGAGTTTCTTGTTTGTGCTGCTGAACTAGACTAACATGGCTCCCCCTTTGGAACTTATGAAAAAGCTTGTCATTTTTGGGGGGTGGCGTGCCCGCAGGGCATGGGGCCCACAGGGCATGGGCCCTGCATCTTCCTGGCAGTGCCCTGGATCCAGCTCCAGCTCTGGCCATGTGCTGCTGGCTGGCAGTGGCAGGAGTCGGATCTGGGCTGGGGAAGCCTGTCATGCCTGGACAGCAGCACAGCAGCAAGGGCCAGAACTGGCTCCAGGTTCCTCACTGGCCACAGCAGAAACTGGCTCCAAGCCACTTGTTGGCAGGGGCTGGGGCCGGATTGGGCCCACTCAGGCTGCCTGCCACTTGCAAGCAGTGGATGAGGCCAGATTGGGTCCCAAAGGGACAGGGACCTGGCCTCAACCCTTTTCTGGGGGCAGCAACACTCGGGGGACGGGGGACAGGGAGGGATTTGATACTTTACTGCAAAAATTTGTGCAGCTTTTTTGACCATCTCTTCTAAAAATATGTACAAAACAAGTATACATGAGAAACTAAGGAATTAGAGAGGATATTTCTTTTGTAAAAATGAAATAAACTGGAAAGAGCAATATTTTTCTAGACGTCTTCAGTTGTTGGAATTTTATGTATGTCTGAATTTTTGGCTTCTATTATTACAAGTGAAAAGTTATTTTAAAAGTGTTATTTTAAGGCATGAGTTTGTATTCAGTGTACATATTAGCCTGAGTTAAAAATAAGCTATTAACTGAATTCCTTTCAGAATATTTCTGTACATTGGGAACATTTACTGCCATACTATATGTGATAGACCATTCTTGTCGTTTCAGAAATATAAAATAATAATAATTTTCAATTATTTTCACAGCATGGAATTGGGAAATGTATCAGAGTGATCAGCATGAAACTGAACTGCAGACAAGTTGCAGTTAAATATATGGCTGGATTCTTTCCTTGCTAACTTTAGTTTTACATCAGCATAACTATTAGAAAAAATCATATCTGATTAAGTATGACATCCACTGATTTCTTTGCATTCCATTGATTTCAATGCTTCTAATCTGGAATTACACCAGTATAAGTGGAAAGACTGTGATGTTCATTCTGTTATCTTCTGTTTAAAAAGATATAGTACAATTCCTGGTTTGGTACGTGACTATGAATGTTAGTAATTACAAACAATTCATTACTATAACTGTTTGAATATTAAAAGCAAAGGTATGTAAATGCTATGACTTTGCTTAGATTTGAATATATTGGTCTTTGAGACCTTTATTATTCACAAGCTTCAAAATTTCATTTTATAATTTAGTCAAATATATTGAGTTAAAGAAGTACAGGTTGGATAAATGAACTACAAGGTGGATAGAAAACTGGCTACATCATCAGGTTCAACAGGTAGTGTGAACAGCTCGATGTCTAGTTGGCAGCTGGTATCAAGCAGAGTGTCCTATGGTTCGGTGCTGGGGCCAGATTTATTCAACATCTTCATTAAGGAATCTGGAGGATGGGGTGCATTGCACCCTCAGCAAATTTGCAAATGAAACTAAATTGGGTGAAGTGGCAGATATGCTGAAGGGAAAGGACAGGATGCAGAGTGACCTAAAGAAATTGGAGAATTGGGCCAAAAGGAATCTGATGAGGTTCAACTAGGACAAGTGCAGAACCTTGCACTTAGGATGAAAGAATTTCATGCACTGCTACAGATTGGGAACCAGCTGTCTAAGCAGCTGTTCTGCAGAAGAGGACCTGGGGGTTATAGAGGACAAGAAGCTGAGTGTTAGTCAACAGTGTGCCCTTGTTGCCACGAAGGCTAACAGCACATTGGTCTGCATTAGTAGGAGCATTGCCAGCAGGTCGAGGAAAATGAGCATTCCCCTGTATTTGGCATTATTAAGGCCACATTTGGGAGCATTGTTTCCAGTTTTGGTCTCACCACTACAGGGAGGATAGACAGATTGGAGGGAATCTAGCCGAAGGCAATGAAAATGATTGGGGGTGTGGAGAGCACATTACAAATGAGGAGAGACTGAGCGACCTGGACTTGTTTTGCCCCCCGCAGGCACCCCGGGGGGGGGGGGGATTCGATAGCAGCCTTTACCCACCTGAAATGGGGTATTAGGGAGTTTACAGTTAGGTTGTTCTCAGTGGTAGTAAATGACAGAACAAGGAGCAGTGGCCTCAAGTTACCATGGGGGAAGTCTAGATTGGATATTAGGAAAATCTTTTTCATTAGGTGGGTGGGGAGGCACCAGAGCAGATTACATAGGGGGGTGGTAGAATCCTTAGAGGTTTTTAAGGCATGGTTTGACAAAGCCCTAGGTGGGGTGATTTTGTCATGGTTGGCCCTGCTTTGAGCAGGGGCTTAGATTAGATCATCTCCTAAAATCCATTGCAATCATAATCTTCTATAATTTTATGATTCTAAGTATCAAATAATGCCAACTTGTATTCAAGTCAATATTTGATGTAGAATACATGTATTTAACTCATCGGTGTCTTGAATGGTTGGTTTTGTATTTTAAATACTAAATGCCAAGATTACATGCTTCACAAAACCACCATTTGTTTTTTTTCCTGATATTTGATGAAAATCTTTAAAGAGTACATTTACAAATAACTATTTTTTCCATAAGTATTTTGAGAAGGCCAAAAAAAAAAAGCCATTTTAAATGGCAAATACCTGTTGATTGTCTCTGTCCCTGACTGGCAGACTGAATTCATTTAGTTTTCTTTGGGCTTCTCTCAAATGGTATGTAGTCACTTTTGGAGTCAAAAAACAGCCCTCTATGGGGCCTTGCTTAGTAAAATAACATCACGATTCAAATGTCAGCTAACTTCAAAACAATTTTTTCTCTCAGTCCACAATTTCTTCAGTTTATTGCTGGGTTTAACAGCTTTTTCCCAAAATCCCAGGTTCTGGTGGCTGGTATTTCATCCAGCTTCTTCCTTGTAAGACTTCTGTTGTTGCCCTCACTGCAGGTAGCAGACTGTCCTTTTCCTCTGGCAAGTATGGAAAACCCAATTCCCAGCAAGCCACTCGCCCTCTCTGTCTGCGCAGGGCCAGGATTCTAGGAATTACTGCCCCAAGCTACCACCACATGATGTGTAGTCACCTGACCCACCCACCTACTCAAGCCAAATCCATCACCTTGAACCAGACACCAAAGCCCAACTCCCTAAAAAGGCCAACCCACTCTGATACTCTCATTTCATGCAAACCTCTATCCCCATGTGATAGTCATCTTTGGATGTACTCACCAAAATACATCTACACCCATATACACAGGGACTTTGGATTTTTCTCTCATGACAACAGATGATTTTACTTCATTTTTCTCTATATGCTCTTCCCCAGTGTTTGAATCTTTACAACTGCTTCAGTTTGCTGTTATAGTGTGACCTGTTCCCATGACTTACAGTTCCCCACATTTATTTCCTCCCGCTCTGTAAGTTCCTTCATCTTCAAAGCATCTGACAAAGGGGGATTTTCTTCTATGAATGCTCATGTAATAAATAATTTTGTTAGTCTTTAAGTGCCCCAGGACTCCTCGTTTGTTTTACTGACCGGACTAACATGACTGCCCCTTTGGAAGATATATGTTCTGCCCCCTTACGATAAATTGTCTCCACATTTATTCTACATTCATTTATTTGATATGGACCTGTTTCCCCACTGTAAGAGAGAAATGTACATGGCATCCTGCACCTCTACCCACAGCAGAGCGTCAATGGAAGGAGTCAGCTACTCTCACCACAACTTACTCCAGATAATAAGAAAGGGAACAACTTCTTCTGGCCATAACTAAATGCAAAGAGACAGGTTTTTAGTTTTCCAAAAGAAGATTGTTTACAATGAGAGATCATAATAGCCAGAAATGGACAATACTTGTTAGTAACTCAGCATATCTGCCTACAAGTACATGATCCCTTAACATGGGATATATTGGATCTTAAAAGGGAGATTTTCAGAAAAATGCCTAAGTGATTTGGGAGCACAAGTTCTAAAATAGTATGCTCTGAGGATCTTTAGACTCTTTTTGAAAACCTCCAGACTGAAGCAAAAAATGGTGCACATTTTTAATGTGGCCACCAGCTTCAACAAATAGTCTTTAATATGAAGCAAAGGGAAATTCTTTAGATGGACTACTTTTCTGAAAAAGTGGAAGAACACCAATATGGAAAGGTATGTTCAGTTATACGTTGTAGTATATAAATAGCTCTAGGGCTGTGTTCACACAGCCTCCTTATTTCGAAACAATGGAGGTTGTTTCGAAATAAGGTTTCCGCTGTTCACACAATGCACGGTTGTTTCGAAACAAGTTAAACCTAGTCTGTGGGCAAAACGACGTTGTTTCGCAATGGTTGTTTCAAAACAACGCTGCGCAAACGTGTTGTTTCGAAACAACCGTGGTTTCGAAACGACTTGTTTTGAAACAACCATCGTCTGAACATGTTGTTTCGAAATGACGGTGAGTTGTTTTGAAATAACTGTTGTCCGGAATTGCTATTTCGATTCTGGGTTTTCTCCTTATTTTGAAGTGACTTTTTTGCTAATTCAAAACAACCATATCGAAATAACCCCCTGTGTGTGAACACAGCCTAGCAGACAGTATGATGATAATTTGCCTTTATCACAGAGCTGAAGCAATAAAAAAATTCATTAAAATTATTTTACCATAACTGTCCTTTTTATATATAAAAATGCAATTTATCCCTTAAAATATTGTTTACTTTTCACTTTTAAAAATGTCACTATCATTCCAGAATCATTTTTAACCTCACTGCAAAATCCATCACTGTCATTAGATATAAGAATGGCTTCAATTTTGTTCTTTCCTCCAACTTACCATTTTGACATGTAAAGAAGAGTCGTTTTGTAAAATTTTAAACTTTTACAAAGGTAAGAAATGGCAAAATAATAACAACATTTGTCTTCTGTCAGGAAATATTGACATGGTATTACTACAGCAAAATTGGTTTGTGTTGTGAAGTGTGTCTCATAGATAAATCAGATTTGAGACTTTTTTTCTTTAACTAAATTGTTCTTTAGTGCTGATATATTTATATATAAAAACCAGGACATAACTATGATATTAAAGTCCATTTTGTTTTTGCAAAAGCTAGATAAAAGCCCTTCAGTTTTATAAGCAGTGTTTTCTGCTATTTCATAGTATTTATGCATCACATTCAAATAAAATCTGATGTCATAAGCAGACAATGTGTGTATCAGCCTAATGTAGGGACATGGTAATTTTTAAATCATTTTGTCATGCAGGGGAATATGTGTGGAATTTAAAAGCTGTGTATAAGTTGATAAAACATAGATTGGGACATATGATAAAGTGGATTTGGTAAATAAGAGTATTTTTGTATGGATATATCAACTAAGATATTGCACTGATATTAATAACATTCACTTCAAAATCTCAGCAGTGGACTCTCCAGTCTTAACTTCAGAATTTTTGTAAGGCCCTTATGGCAGATTTTGCAAGTGCTACTTGGAGTCATGCTTTACTAGTTACTGTTAAAACAGCATCTGCCAGGTATTTTCTTGCTTCAGGGTCCTTCCTATACTATCATAGGAGATGTGGTCACTTTGCCAAATGTACGATTTGAACCAGTCTCTTCATGCCTTGCTCTGAAGAACACCAGTGGTTTTTTCCCCCATGAACTTGAGAGAAACAGCATCAAACAATCAGGCAATTCTTTAATACTACAAAATATCCATCTGCTCTTGGCACAACTGTCTGTTAGCATATAAATAGCAATGCTATCACTCAGCAAATGAAGCAGTGCTCTACATCTGGAGAGTGATTCCTTTTCTAGCCATGCAAGTGGCACTTGAAGCTGTATGAAAGAATTACTCTAGTCACCAAACAAGCAAACAAACAAAAAAACCCACATTTATTTCTGGATTTCTTTTAAACTACGATTTGAGCCAACAAAATTGGACAATGGAAATATTGCGTTTTGATGATTTGCAGCTAACTTTTCTCATAGTTCTTTTAAAACATGGGATAGGAAGTACATGATTGTTGTGGATTGTGTTTAGTTTTTGCGTTTGTCTGACATCATCTGTCTGACATCATTTGTCAGATAGACATCATCTTCCTTTCCAAATGCAAACAATTAGTTTCTGTGTTAGCAGATAGATGCTGGAGTCTTCTGTTGGCTTTTTTTTTAACATGATTATCCCTAACTAAGAAAGAAGAAACAATGGTATTTTTAGTTAGCTTTCCTCACCCAACTACCTGTTGACCATAAATGGAATTTCTTCTTTACCATTAGCAGCAAGACTTTGTATTGCTTGTTATGTGAATTCTCCTCCTATAGAATTGTGGTATAGTAAAATATTATCAGTCTTCGTAATGAAAAAGCTTTCATAACAATTTGTGACAAGGTCAGACTGGAGGGTTTCTGGAGAGGTCTAGAAAGGCAATATAGTAGCCCCAGACTCAGCAAGTCCCTTCTCCCCTTGTAGCTGAGAAGTGGTTACTCCAGTTTAATTAGCAAACCTGAAGTTAATTAAGCCCCCTCACACTTGTTATAAAGCCTTTCCTCCAGAGAAAGGGTGTAGCTGGAGTGTGAGAGTGAGGAGAACTATGGGGGTGTGTGAGAGGAGGAGGCAAAATGTAGTTGGAAGGCAGACAAATCTGGGGAAGGAGTAGACACAAGAGTCCCATAGGTACAAAGACTTGGGGAAGGAAAAACCCTTCCGGGGAAAGGGTGGAGGGTCAAGGAACCTTTTCCTAGGACTGTAGGCATGAGGAAAACAGACCCACCACTAGATGGAATCATGGGACCCACCAAGGTAGAGGAAGAGCTTTGTCACGAAGTACAAACCGAAGGGAGGCATGAAAAAGACTATTTTCTGTAGCTGTTTGCAATGTTGTTGTAACTTCGTGGTCCTAGGATATTAGAGAGACAAGCTGAGTGAAGTAATATCTTTTATGGGGCCGATTTCAAGACAGATATTTAGAAATTTGGTCACTGTTTTTAGAATACTCAGATGAGGAGGATGCTCCAGACAGTAAGCCAGAATACTATCTTGATCCTGAATAAGTTGCATATGATGTAGTATGTTCATGTTTTAATGCAATGTTGCCTTAATAAAAGCTTCAAAGGAAACTGTAAGATAAGAGAAATAGGATAAATCTACTGCTCAGACACTATTAAACGCTCCAAAAATGTATTTAAAATGTACTTGGGGCTATGTATATTTTACACTTTTAAAAATTTAAAAATAGAGTAAAATAAAAATTAATTTTCAACTAAAAAAGCAAAAGAAACTATCTGTGATAAAGGACTTAAATAAGTTTGCTTGGGGGATTTGCTACCACCCAGAAAACAGAGAGCTATCAGAATCTGAAAAGCTGGTTACTGAACTATTTTGGAGAGATATTAAAAAGTGAGGTTGTTTAGCTTCAGAGTCTGACAATATTAAGCCCCAGGCCTGGTGACCTTCATTAGAGAGATGAAGAATCAACTGGTAGGACAGCAAATAATAAGAGGGAAGACAAATTACAGTTTGCTATCTGTGCTCCCATACTCAGCTTCTGTGCAATGGTTTAGAATAGGATTTAATAGAGATTTTAGTGAGATTTCACTTTATTAATATTAGGTGAAGATATAGACAGTAGAGACGCAGATACAGCAGTAGCCATTTAAAATAAACATTTGATCTCCCTGTGTTTTGTGAAATAATGCAGTTGTTTTCTGCTCTAAATAATGAGAAATGCTTTTGTTTCTCAGATATCAACATAAGGTACCTGAAAACCAATGTTGCTTTTTCAAGGGCATTGTAGTATAGTAGACAGTAGATTAATGTCAGTTTGATGATGGTCACCTTGGAAGGCACCGGTATATTTCAGCAGAACTAGTTCCATGACCTGGCCAAGTCATAGCTGATCCATGTATCAAAGACAGATCTTCCAATGGGTAGAAGTTCAAGGTTTGAGTTTTCTGCTATTTTGAAGTACAAGGAAGAGACAGTCTGCCATAAGTTAAGAGGCTTGTTTCATCTTGTATCTTCTGTTGGTTGTTTTTCCTTCTGTAACTGCTTCTCCTTCCAGTAGTCTGAAAGTAACACTCATTTTGGCTTCCTACTGAATACAAAATCAGTGTATGTTATTCTGCTTTAAAACTTAGTTCAATTTTTTTTTTAACTAGCCTACAGCATTGTTTATCATTGCTAAATTAGGTCAAAAATGTTTCATTTTTGAGTGACCCCCTTTCAATCCAGGCTGCATTTGTAAGAATGGTCCTAATGTGCTACACTATGGCCAGGAATCTGGCTTTATATACATCAGTTCAATAGCTGAAGTTTTTCTGCATGTGCATTCCAATTGATGTAATTGAGATAAAAATTGTATCAAAGGTGTCTGTGTAAAATGAGAAGAGGGTATAGAGTCTGTGTTATTGTTTGACTCACCTTATAATGAATTTAATAACATCCTGATAGTGATATATGGATGAAATCTTTTACAAATGTGAAACTGTGGAGAAGACTTCTAAGAGGTCCTTCAGCATGATCTCCCCTGAGCCAATGGACCAAATTCTGTTTTCAGTTCACTTGAATAAATTTGGCTAACCCCGAAGAACCTCATTCTGATCTCACAACAGTTCTATACAGTTGTTAATCCTTACTTCTTATTTAAAATAATGTTCCTAAATATACATTCTGGTCTGGTCAGCTAGCGTTCTCCTAACATGATTTGGAAATGGAACAAGTTGGGAGGTGGTTTCTTCACTTTGTCAGGCTACCAGAGGTCCTCGTGCTTCTGAAGGCAATGTGAGCACTGAAGATAAATAATACAGACTTAGAGAGACACGGTGAGTGAGAATATCTTTTATTGGACCAACTTCTCTTGGTGAAAGAGACAAGTTTTTGAGCTTACACCAAGGTCTCTTTCAGATCATTTATAAATGACTTTATTTCACAGATGTAGTTTTGCATATCTGTGCACTTGTGTTCAAACTCTTTGTTAACATAGGGATGTAAGTCATGCCCACATTTTAAAGGCCTTGAAAGCTGCCTTCTGCAAATGATAGTTCCAGGAGATTCCTAGAATTTGCAAGAAAGGGTTCCTCACTTTAGCCCCTAATAAATTGTTTTCTAAAGCAGCATCCACTGTCTAAGGCATGAATGAAAAAATACAAACCTATCTTTATTCTGCCAAAAATAAATATTGCTGATGGACTGGCTGTGTGCCAGCTATTTATGTCAATCATCTCAAAGCTCCAGGCTGGGACCCAAAGGGGCCGCAGTTCATTTAAATTAGCTGGCAGCTTACCGGCCTGCAAAAGAATAGAGTAAAATATGCACTTAGCAACTGTATAAGGGTGCTGGCAGCTGGCCAGTTTGTATATACAAGCTCATCATGCTCAAATACACCTCAAGGGTTGGATGGCTTCCACTTTTTCCAATTTTTCTGTGCATTTGGTGTTGATCAAAACAAGGGACTGAACATGAGCCAGCTACTATGCAGGCATGACTTTAGGAGACATGATTTAAGCTCCTTTCCTTGCTCTGTAGGAGCACTTCATCCCTCACCTGCACAATGGTCTTGCCATTCCAGTTCTCTGTCTGTCAAAGAGAGAGTGCCAATCATGTTCAATTGAACCGTAGCAATATGTATTGGAGAAACATACACAATGTTTTGATGAAAGTTCCAGATTAATTTACACTTAGGCTGAGGATCTGAATTCAAATCTCCAGAGAGAAAAGGCTAATGTAGTACTAGTCCCCTACGCTTCCTGGCACCTCACGTTGGTAGGAACTCACACGGTTAGTGGAGATGAGTCTGAACTGCAGAGATTACACCTGGACCTTGGAAATTTTCTGCCAGATGAAACAAGCAAGGAGTCCTGTGGCACTTAAAGACTAACAAATTCATTTATTGAATGAGCTTTCATGGGACCAAGTCCCAGTTTGTCAGACACTTTGAAGCTTTTTCTGCCAGATGGAGTCAGCAGCAACAAGGGCCAGGTCAATATTGTGGGTTTACTCTTATCAGTACAAGTCCCCACCCAGTAATCTGGAAAACCTGTCATCAGACCTGAGGGCATCTAACAGTTCATGCTTCCCCACTTGCATTCACTGAGTCTGTGTACAACGAAAGAATGCTTTTATTAAAAGGAAAAGGGAACCTAGCATTAATTTAGAAAAACACCACAACCATCTTCAAAAACGTGTGTGTCAATGAGCACACTCAACCACTGTGTGTTGGGAAAGGCTGAAAAATTTCCCTTGCAGTGGGAAAGTCTGAAAAATAGTCCCTTAACACATCTTTCACACTCCCTCTGTTGCACCTCACTCACAGTTGGTTAGCAAAAAATCAGCATTCAGGGGTGCAGTCATGGAGGGTTCACCTCTCGCTCTTTTGGGGGGCATTAAGCAATGCCTCTGCCACTGGCTCACAGCTACTTCTGTCTTTCTACCACTCTCCATATGTTTCCACTCTGTCTCCGCTGCTCGCCCTGGGCACTGCTGAAACATCACACTTGGGGTTTCCAGCACTTCACCCAGCTCTCAGTGATTTCAGCAGAAAGTGGGGAACCTCACTGCCAGTGCAGTTCGTGTGCCTTTCAGTGTTCCCAAATGAGATCTCAGGCCTACACTGGCTCAACAGTGAGGACAGCTCTAGGAATGACCAAGTGGTAACAAGGACTCTCAGTTGTGTCTAATCGGCTGTCGTTAACTGCTGGAGAAGGGCAGGTCAAATGGTGTCTAGGGCCCTTTAAGCAGCATCCTGATCTACCCTCAGCTTTGCTGAGATTTGGCCTGCTTAGGAAGAGGTTCAGTTCAGGGTGACACCATCCGTCAAGGCACACTAGGCACAGTTCTGCTACCTTTAACTCACACTTAGGATAACAGTCTCATTGGCCTGTATTCAAATACTAGAGTGATTTGGAACCCAAAACCTGGCAAAATGAAAGCAGCTCCATTTGTTGTACACCTGGGCAGACTACCCAAATCTACTTTTTTCATCCAGTTCATCCCTAGATGACAGGGGAGAGCTCTCATTTGGACCTAGCTTACACTCCTAAAGTTCAGAGGCAATCAGCTGCAGTTTAGCTCATTATTAAAGGAGGGGTTGCTAAAATCTGTCTACACCAATCTAGATTCATTTACCAGAGTCTGAGCATATTCAATCCAAAACTTTGCTTCAATCCAAAGTTCTACTTCAGGAGCATCTCTAACAATAAAAGTAACAACTAGTTGACTCCTAACCATACCTTTGTTCCATGTTATAGGCTACTTTGTGTGGGAGGACAAGTGGCCACTTTCTCACTGTTGGGATAATTGTGGTATATTTGTGACATGTTTGAACAGTGTATTTTAGATGTATTTTTTCTGTTCCAGCTTTCCAGTTAGAACTGGGACAAAACCATAACTTGTTTCAGAAGATCCTAAAATCCTTCTCGTCCTGTTACATTGATAACTTACACAGGGTGAGAAGGACATGCTTCATTTGCAAATATATTTGTTATAATAACAAATGCACACAGTATTTCCTTGTTCTCCTGCCTCCGTCGAGCTATTAGAAACAGTTCGAGTCATAAGTATGAAAAACCTGAAGTTGACCCACTTCTTCCTCATGTTCCTATTGTATCTAGAAAGTGGTTGAGAGATGAAGTTGGTCTCCATGGGTATAGTGTGTGTTCCACCCGTGTACAATGGCATCACAATGATCAGAGAGCCAAAAGGTCTCGCTGCAGAACTTTAGTTTGGCTCTATCTATAGCACCATATGTGAACATTTTATATAGGCTAACCTCCCTCCCCCAATTACACCTTTACATTTAATTACTGCTTTTTTTCTTTAAAGAGTTAATCTAATGGGTAGAAAAACTACCTTTCTGCAAACCCACCCTTATAGAAATAGTGACTCGTATCTCTAACACTGTTCTCAAGAAGATTTCTAAATGGTAATGTATACATGGTTATATGTATACTATACACATTTTGTGTGTGTGTGTGTGTGTGTGTGTGTGTGTGTGTGTGTGTGTGTGTAAAATAAATGTTAATATATACAGGGGTCATATATATACATATATCTCAAATATATATATGTATCTCAAATGCGTATAGTGTATATATGACCCCTATATATTAACATTTATTATATATTAATATATATGAACACATATATATCAATCAAATGTGTATTGTGTGTGTGTGTGTATATATATATATATGATCCTTGTATATATTAGCGTTTAGAAATCTTCTTGAGAATACTAAGTGTTAGTGATGTGAATCACTATTTCTGTAAGAGTGGATTTGAAGAAAGGTTTTGTGTGTGTGTGTGTGTGCGCGCGCACACGTGTGTGCGCATGCATAAAATATGGGGCATATAGTAGATTATTAACCAGGATCTTTGTCTCTCAGTTAAATGGTCTCTGACGTTGTATAGCATTACCACGGTACCAACTGACCTTTTGGAAACAAGTGTTATGTGCTTTGTGAAATTGCAATGTTTTTGGTTTTGGTACCTACAGTACTCCTCTTGAGTTATTTTAAAGATGCTACAGAATGAGGTGCAAGTGAGAATGTCCCTGTGTTGGTTGGCTTAACTGTAGTCATCCTGTACACAAATGTTAGTGGGTTCTGTGTTTGTATACCTGTCTTCCTTTAAGAGTTTTCCTCTTTCTTGCAGTTTGCAAACTCAGAGAATTTTCTATGGAAATAATTCATTGAAATGTATTTTTTATATGCTGCAGATAGTAGTATTGGTAATAAGTGCCACACTACAATGTAAAATCATAAGGTTAGTTTTTCCAGATTTCAAGCAAAATAGAAAAAGGGACTGCCATGATCCTGAGTATATTTCCAGGAGAGAAATTTGGCACTGATCACATATCCTGTGCTAGCTATTCTATTATGGAATGAATTTTGAAGACATTTTGAGCAGCTGTTCAGTCTTTTATCAGAGAGCAGCTTAATACGAGATTCATGCTACAGGTAACAGTAGCTTTCAGATGAATAAATGTCTTTGGTAAATGCTGAGGCAACACCAGTGAAGCAGAATTCAAGAAGGAAGCTCAAACTACCCCTTAAAAGGCCACCTTACAATGTCCACTCACCTTCAAATGAACTAGTGGATGCAACACTGGTTCTAAGAGGGAGTCAGACAATCAAAGATTAATGGACGTTTTCTAGCTTTTTCAGATGAATAGTTATGTACATGAAGATAACACATCTATCAGCAGACATTTCTCACCACTGAAAGAGGGATGAAGCACAAAAGCTGTTTCTTGCTCATCAGTAAATAAAACCCCCATAACCTGTGTAACTAATGGTTCTAAAGCAAAAGCAGGAATGACTGCATGAAAAATGATCTCTTGTTAATTAGTAGGAAACTTCATTGCAACCAACATCACCTAGCCTGACTTAAAAAAGAATAGCTCCTTGTTGCAGTATTGAGTTTCTGATGTTTTCTAACTTTTTAAGTAACTGCCACTGTAAATGTAAGACCTATAAAATAACCTATCATGGCAAATTCTTCTCCTTTCCTAAGTGGAAGCTGGGAGACGTGACACAAGGGTTAATGTCTAGAGGTGTTCAGAAATGCCATATTGCTGAGGATTTTGAGGCTTTGAAATTGTGTTTAGTTCTAATTTGGAATGTTATGTAATGTGAAATTTCCACCGTTTAAAAAAAAAATTTGTATTGGAGCAACTGAAAAATTTCTATTCAAATACTCTGCTTCGATTTTGACTTTTATTTCATATATTATAATATAATCCCAACAATAAACATTGTAACCAGATGTTGTTTTGAAAGATGAAATCAAAACTCTGTGTTCTGACATTGCCAAAATGAAACATTTTAACACAGTCCATATAATTTCCCCCCAAAACTCCTAGAGTATATATTAAAAAAAAAATCCAGTCTTGATTTAAAAATTGACAGTGATGGGGAACCCACCAGGAACCTTGTCAAATTGTTCCAATGGCTAGTTATGCTCTCTCTCAAAAATTTATGCCTTATTTCCACTCTAAATTTGCCTAGCTTCAATTTCCAGTAATTGGATTTTGTTATACCTATCTCTGCTAGAGTGAAGAGCCCATTATTAAATATTTATTCCCCATGTAGATACTACTGTGATCAAGATATCCTTTAATTTTCTCTTTCTTAGACTGAAGGCACTCAATCTATTTAGCTCATCATATGAAGCAACACCTTCCCGTAGCACCCTACCCCAAGTTCCATCCAAATGTGATGAGCTGTTTTGGTCTAGTGTAATGAAACGATGATGTTTATGTCATGACAATACATCAAGAAGCTACTATGTGATCATCATGACAGAGTTCTAGTATGGCTCCCTGTTCACCAAACTTTGTGGTAGAACTTGAAACTGATTTTTTTTTCTTATTTCATCCATCCCTGGTTTAAATACTCAGTTAATCTAATTCTCCTCTCCCTTAGCAATTTGACACATCAGTGATGTTATTTCTCATAGCAACAATGAGAGAAGAATGAAGTCCATTATTTTTAAAAATTGGTGAGTCTTTCTGTCTTGGTTTTCCTTATGTCGGCCTGAATCTGAAGTGATTGCCACTTAGATCATAGTAAGTCAGGAGTAAGTCCTTTGTAGCTGATGTATGTACAATGGTGTTAACAGTTATCATTTTCCATTCTGCATTTCAGAGTTTCATAAAGTTTAAGGCCAGAGGGAACCATTAGATCATCTAGTGTGACCTCCTATATATCACAAGGTATTAATTTCCACCTAGATACACCAATATCAAGCCCAAAGTCTTTAGTTAGACTAAAGCATTTCAAACCTCAGAAGACTAAACTGTATCAGAGGCAGAGGGCAAAAGAGATAGGTTCCCTGCCTACAAGGAAGGGAATTGATTTAAATCAGATATGCTTTGATGATTTCAGCAGGTGAACCACATCCTATGCTACAAACGAAGGTTTCTTTCCTCCCCATCCTCCTTACCCTCAGTTCCCTGCCAGGCTGACCTGGGTGAATTCCTTCCCCAAATTTGATCATGGATCAGTATGACCCTGAACAGGTGAGTGAGACTTACGAGTTAAGCATCTAAGAAGGAATTCTCTATTCCACCTCAGAGCGCTGTTCTGTCCTGTCTGGTGTACTGTCTGCGGCTGTGGTCATGTTCTGATACTTCAGAAGAAGGTCAAAACAAAATGAAAACAAAAATCCCTAAGCCAAAAGAGAATACACTTGACCAGTGGAAAACTACATGTAGGGTGGTGTGGATTCTTACTCACCCTTACAGGGACTAACTGAAATCCAAAAGTAGGCCTGGCTGGAATAAAAAAAAGAAAAGGTCAAGATCAAATGAGAGAAGGCAAAGGTCTACAGTGTAATTTATGTTTGAAATATGTGAGGAAAAATACGTATTTATTTATTAGAATTATCTATACTTATAAGGCACCCATTAATATAGTATCTGAGCATCTCTAAGGGTAGGTAAGTGCTATTATCTCTGTTTTACACATGGGGGAACAGAGGCAGAAAAGCATTTAAACTCTTAACTTCCAATTGAAATCAAGAGCCTAAACACATTTGTGGCTGTTGGCCAGCAGCTGAATGACTTGCACAATGCTACACAAGAAGCCTTGGGAGATGCAGAGAATTGAACAAAGGGCTCTTAAGTCCCAGGCAAGCATGCTAACATTTAGACAATCCTTCCATGATAGGTCTTGGCATGTGAAATTCATCATGAATGTTTGTAGTTTTCGGACTGCAGCATTCAGGCAATTCAGATTTACCTCTGGTGTCATTTGTTTTTTACATTATGCCAATGCTAACATAAGTAAAGGTTGGCTACTCTAAACTTAAGTTGCAGAAGACTTTAAAGATGTCCTTTCTTATTACCTAGTAAGAACAACCTTGATGTAGTTTGCCAAGCTTTGAATTATAATGAATGTCATCAGTAATGTAAGTTGTTATAATTTACTTCTGACATTAAGATGTTGCTTTTGGGCATACTATTGCAAATATATCCTATTCACTTTCTTGCCTTCTAAATGCCCTTCATGTTTCAGTAAAACAATCCAATCAAAACTAAAGACCAAAAGCACAGTAAAACAAATCAAGCATACAAACAATTCGTGTTCTTCTGGCTTTCCTGTTCTACTGTAGCTGTTTGCCCAAGGCTTTAAATTTCTTAAGCTGGGTAATAGACTAGTATAGCTCAGTAAACTTTCCAAAGAAAATATCTATACTGTGTATAGCTTTCTATGTTACTTAGGCTAGAGTTCATAAAAGTAAAATTATCTGTGCATATATTTAACCCACAGAGTATAAAATTCCCCATTACAAAATATACATTCAAAGTTTTTTTTTATGATTTTCCTGTTTTGCAATTTTTTAAACAAAGAAATGTGGCAGTATTGTTGTTTGTTGATTATTGCCTTAGCTCCCAATGTTTCCAGTCAGGATTAGGCCCTTACTGAGCTAAGTGTTATACAAACATAAAGAAACAGTTCTTGTCTAGTGCTGGATTTAGCACAAGCCAAGTAAGCCATGGCTTAGGGCCTCACATTATGGGGGGCCTTTAAATATGTCAGAGATAATGAAGAAGACTTATTATAATTGAAATTGATAATGTAAATAAGGCTTTTTGCAAGACGTATGTTTTATTTAATTGTTTTTATTGCATCTTGCCTATGGATATATGCAAATATAATGGTTTATCTCTTATTTTTCATCACCCTTTCTGTTATAATATCATACACTTTTTCTTCTTTATTTTTTATGGTATGGGGCCTCTGAATCTTGATATAGCTTAAGGCCTCAGCATGTCTTAATCCAGCCCTGCTGTTTTCCTTAAGAGATGTTTTCATTCAATCTGATGGAAGTTATGATTTTAAAAAGTACTGATTTCCATTCTTTTCAGTAATGTAAGTTCAGAAGGGACTACTAAGAACTAAACTATACATATGCACTAAACTATACATGTGGCTTTCACTAATGTCACATCATGCATGTGTATTTGAGGACAGAATTTGGCCTTTGTTGTCTTTTGATTTCCCCCTCCTCCTTTTAAGCATTCTCATAGATTTTTTTCTTCCCAGGATACCTGTAAAGTTAATTATAATTCAATGGCAGATGGCTAATTTTGATGTGTTTGGTCTAAACAAAAACCTGTCCATAACCCATCTCTAATGACAGAGACGTGGCCAGTTCTCAGTTGCTGTTAGCTGGCATAGTCCTACTTACTACCTATGGTTGCGAAGAGAACCTTGAAGAAGTTTACTGTTAATTGATGCAGAGGTGTCTGCCTTAGTTTGCAGGTAGCCTGACACAAGTGAATTGCCCCAATATTTCTATCAAGTGCAAACTCAGATGCTGATTGATGATACTGAAATGTTAATATGAATTATGTTACTGCTGAGCAAGTCATGGAGGAAAGGTGGGGGAGGACCAGAAGAGGAAGATCTGCACAGTTCCATTTTGAAGACACAAATGACTGGGCTCAGGAAAATAACCCTATTCTGTCTCTCCCCGATCTAGGAGGAGCCAGGCCCAAAATCTTCAGTAGTGCATCTGAGCTCCACAAAGGTGGCATCCAAGCTCAGGGAGCCCAGGAAACTCCCATTGTGTAGACAAACATCAGTAAGAAGAACTAAATTCAAATAGCCCCATGTTGGCCAGAGGTATGATCCTACTTTGAACATCTCTATAGCCTTCTGTGTGTAGCATCTCATTCCAGCATCTCAAGGGATTTATTTTGTGGGCAGAGTATGGTCTATGGAAGGATTTTGAATATTACCATTGTACCACTATCTTTTTATTCTTCCAAGGCCAACCAAAATGAACTGATGAGGGTAGGGGGGAAGGAGAGGCAGAATGTCATTTCACAGAAAGGAGCTGAACAATCTGTGTCTCCAAACAATAAATAAATTAGAGAACCAAACACATTCAGATGTTGTTTTGACCATGAACAGAGATGTTAAAAGTGTGTGACTGTTGTCTTTAAATCTTACCTATTGACGTCCCTGGGCTTGGAAGCAGGCCCATAAAGCATAAGCTTGGACTTTGTGGTAGCAAATGTGGTGCATTCTTCAGCTATGAATAGTTAAGTTAGACTCAGTGAATGTGATGTAAGCTCAGATCCCAAGAGGTTTTTCCAAAGAGTATTTATAAGGCATGAATTTAAGAAAGGTTGAATAGCTTTGGACCAATAGCTGATTTCTTAGAGATAGTCCCCCTCGTTTAAGAACCATGACATTTTGTTAAAAGTTTTTGCTGGACAGAATAGATCACCCCACTTAACTCAATAAGGAAGAAGTGATGGTGATATTTGCACTTGATTCAAAGGTCACAGTAAACTCTGTGCTTCATGCAGATCAATTTGAGAGCAGCATAATTTTGCCTCATTACCACATTTAAAATCTAAGGTCATATGAGATGAATTTATCTTAAATCCATCATAAAAAGATTGACTTTAATAATTAGCTTATCTGTGTTCAAAAGGATCTTTATTCTCATCTGGATATATATTGAAATCTATTTTCTGCTTATCAATATGTCTGGCCATCCAAAAGAGTTGTAGCTCTCAACATTTTCTAACAGTCTGTAAGTTCCCCCATCTTCAAAGCATCTGATGAAGTGGGATTTTCAACAGTTCAAGTGATAAATAAGTTTGTTAGTCTTTAAGTACCACAGGACTCCTTGCTTGTTTTACTTCCTAACATAGTATATGAACAACTTGTTAACATGTTCATGGCCTGAGAAATTCCAACAGTTATGGAAGAACTTGCAGCATTTCTGCCTTTGATTACATTTGACATGATACACTTGTAAGATCACTGTCTAATCATATTAATAATCAAGTATTTTGGGTGTTGGTGGTAAGATTAGAGGTAAGATCCCCTTTTTGACGGGAATGGAGACATCCATCTGCTAATCTGACATCTCATATGTTAAAAAGGTGGAACCTTGAAAGAGGGCTAGAAGTTGCAGGTGTGGGGAACTGGAAATTACAGTGGGGTCATAAGAGCAGCAAAGGGTAAATAGTGAGGGAATGTGTGCAGTATCTTAGATGTCTACACAAATACAAGGAATTGGGGGTGAGGGATGAACTGGAAGTATTAGTACATAAATTAAATTATAAAATGATAGAAACTGGAAGGGACCATGAGAGGTCGTGAAGTCCAGTCCCCAGCACTCATGGCAGGACCAAGTACTGCCATCACAGAAATATGGTGAGTTAAATCTCATGACTACTGTAGATCACTAAATCAGGTAAAGGAGATGAATGAGGCATTATCCAAACAAACAACAGAAATATCCAAAATCTGGTGACAATGGGGGCTTTTCTCTGACAACTTCTGGGAAAGCAATACAACAAAATATAAAATTTCCAGTAAGCTTTTGGTATGTCCTGGGGACTACCTTTTGTTTCATAAGGTGTAGGAAGTAACCAGGGAGAAGACATTTTAGAGTTGATTCTGACTAACACAGAGGAATTGTTTGCAGATCTGATGGATAGTAATTTGGGTAAAAGTGATCATAAAATGACAGATTTCATGCCTGTGAGAAAAGGAGAGAGTAAGAGCAGGAAAATGCACTTAAAAAAAGCAGACTTTAGCAAACTCAGAAAAGTTGTACATATGATCCCCAAGGAGGAAAATCTAAAGGAAAAAAGGAAGTTGAGGAAAGCCAGCAGTTTCTCAAAGGGACAATACTAAATGCACAGTGGTAAAGTATCCTGATGTAAAGGTAACACAACAAAAATAGTAAGAGGCTCCATCAAGAGCACTTTAATGACTGAAAAATCAAAAGGAATCCTACAAAAAGTGGAAATGTGAACAAATTGTTAAGGTGCACAAAAGAAACAGCACAAATATATGGGAACAAAATTAGAAAGGATAAGCACAAAAACACCTAGCATAAAAAACGGTAAGGAGAGATTCAATAAATATGTTAGGAGCAAGAAAACGATGAAGGAAAGGTAATAACAAACATCAAGAAGACAGAGGTGTTTGGTCTATTTTGTTTCTGTCTTCACTGAAAAGGTTAATTCTGACCAGTTGCTTAACACACTATTAACAACAAAGGGGAAGGAACACAAGTTGGTATAGGGAAAAAATTGGTTAAAGAACATTTAAATAAGTTAGTGTGAGGATAGGTACATACTAAATCAAGGCATCAAAGGGAAGCTATTGAAATTGAATCCATTTGTAAATTTGGTTGTATTACTTCAGGTCCTAATTGGGACATGGGATTTTTTTCTTATTACAACAGGTGATCTGACCTCATCTCTCTCTGTATGCTGTTACCCAGTGTTTGAATCTTTACAACTGTTTTGATTTGCTATTACAGTGTGACCTGTTTCTATGACTTACACTTCCCTGCATTTATTTCCTACCATTCTGTAAATTCCCCCATCTTCAAAGCATCTGAAGTGGGATTATCTCCCACAAAAGCTCATGCAATAATAAATTTGTTAGTCTTTAAGTGCCACAGGATTCCTTGTTTGTTTGTTTTAATGGTTTACTTGCAAACTGAGATAATGGTATTTAGTGGATCTGTAGTATCAATTTTCTATCAAACCAAGAGAATGTACCTACTAGCTTGCCATTGGTGGCTGGGGCTTGATCAGGCCCCTGGAGCCCAATCAGGACCTGGGGCAGGGCAGGGGGTGGGGCCTGGGACTTCCTGCCATGTAAAGTCGACTTAAAAGCTTAAATCAACCTGTAGGGCAGGAGTTATTAACTCTACTTAAGCAAGCACTTAAATCGACTTAATAAATTTTGAATATAGCCCTGGAGTTGCTTAAGTCAACTTAAGCCTGGTTAAGTCAATTTACACCTCCTGTGTAGACATACCCATGAGGCTGTAGTGCCATTCAGGTTTGGCTTGGGTGGCCCCTCTGTCATGATGGGGTAGGTTGGTGAAGGAGTGGCTGGGTCAAACCTGACTAGCATTGAACATAAACATAGGAACAACCATACTGGGCCAAATCAATGATTCATCTAGTCCAGTCTTCTAACAGTGACCAGTATCAGATGCTGACAAAGTGAGATTTTCTCCCATGAGAGCTCATGCAAAAAATAAATCTGTTAGTCTTAAAAGTGCCACACAACTCCTTGGTTTTTTTTGCTGGACTAGACTAACACGGCTATTCCTTTGGAAACAGAACAGGGTAATCATCAAGTGATCCAGCCCACCTCATCCACTCCCTTGTCTGGCAGTCAGAGACTGTGGACACCCAGAGCATTGGTTTACACCTCTGACCATAATGACTAATAGTCATTGATGGCCCTATCATCTGTGAATTTATCTAATTCTTTTTCTGAGCCTCGTTATAATTTCGGCTTCAGAACATCCCCACTGAGACCTAGCTCACAGAGTTACAGTACTGCCCTCTCCCAAATATGAGCCCTAGACCCAATCCTGGTTTGCCTCTGCATTATTTAGCCCTGCCAATAAGTCCTGAAATTCATTAAGAGCTGTTACAAAGAGGCCTTTTTTTCCCATGTTCAGTGGAGGTAGAATATCAAGTAATGGGCTTAATCTGCAGCGAGGGAGTTTTAGATTAGATAATAGGAAAAGCTTTCTCACTATGAGATGTAGCTATGGTCCAGAATAGTCTTCTAAGGCGAGCTGTGAAATTCCCATTTTTGGGATTTGTAAGAATGGGTTTGATGAACACCTGTCTTAGATGTTTTATTGGCCCTGACTCAGCATGGGGGATGGACTAGATTGCAATTGAAAGTCCTTTACAGCACTATTTTTCTGTGATTCTAAGATTTGCAAACTAATTATTATTCTTATTTTTTAAAAGTATGGCCCAGATCCTCCAATGTGAGCATTTCTATGGGATTTTTTTGTCTTTGAAATTACATTCATGAAGAATTACTATTCAGGGGTGTAAGGATTTGAAGAATTAGGTCCTATATTTACATTTATTCAAGTATACTTTAGGACCCAATTCTCTGTGCTCTAATAAATCAGAAATATTATTTACTATTACATTTTATGTACTTTACACTGCTTCAGCAATGCAAAGCAGCCATAACCCCATCATAACCAGCCAGTTATCTGCTTTGCATTACTGGAGCAGTGCAAAGCAGCTAGAGCTACCAGTAAATCTAACTCCTGATTAGCTGACCAGGACCATAAGATGCTTTCAGATTGAGCTTTATGTGAGAAAAGGGAGAGTTTTCAGTATAAAAAACTGAGAGAGACTTTCCTCCTCAATCCTCAAGTTGAGCATTCCATGCACATGAGATGAGTAGATTAATGTTCTCAAGATCCACCATAGGGATTTACAAAGGGTTTTACCTGATGTATTTCTTGGGAAATATTTTTATAATTATACCAATGTCATTAACATCAGTGGTGGTTTATAGGGCCTATATTTTGGGGTAGCCATGTTACTCTAGTTCAGCAAAACAAAGAAGGACTCCTATGGCACTTTTAAAGACTAACAAATTTATTTATGATAGGTTAGGTTGGTGGAAGGGTGGCTGGGTCAAACCTGATTGGCATTGAACATAAACAGAACAACCATACAAGGTCAAATCAATGATTCATCTAGGTTAGTCTTCTGACAGTGGCCTTTGCTACTTTAGGGCTATGTATACACTTAAGAAATTAGTTAAATTAATTAATTAGAACTAAGTTAATTCAAACTAACACATCCCCACTAGAAACCCAAATCTGACTAGCATGTCCATGGACAGGACTAGCTAGTTTGATTTAGGAGGGAGGCACCATGGGGAGTGTGGAAACATTGCCCCCAAGAAGGGCCATGCCCCCTCCCAATACATAGAAAGAGGAAGGCACCCTGGCACGAAGAAGGTCAAACCGTGTTAATTCGAACTATCGGTTAGTTTGAATTAACACAGCTCCATTGGGTTAATTTGAACTAATAAGTTTGAATTAGCCATTACTTTGAAGTTAATTGAGGTTTTATAACTTTGAAGTAAGCATTCATTTCTTCGAAGTAAGGAATTCCTTAGTTCGAGGTAATGAAAGCCAGTGTAGCCATGCATTAATTTACTTGGAAGTTATCCTCATTAATTTGAACTAAATTGTAAGTGTAGACATACCTAAAAGTGCCACAGGACTCTGTGAACCAGTGAATCAGGTGAACCAAAGATGCAGATTAATTCAAAATAATACTCCTTTGAGAGTCAAACTCAGCAGATAGACATTTTATTCTTTTAGCACCAATTTAAGTTCTAACGGGTTTTTCCTTCCACATAAAACTCATCTGCTGATCAGTGGACCTGTTGGGCCCACAACTAGGAAGCAGGACAGTTGCATGTTTAGTGCACTAACCTATGACCAAAGAGACCCACCTTCAAGTCGCTGTTCCACCACAGGATTCCTGTGTCACAATGGGCAAGTTGCTGGGTATGTCTATTGTGAGTAACTAGGGCTTTAGATAGGACTGCGTTTAGGCACTTAGCCTGTATTGAGGCTACTCTGCTATTTTTATTGTGCTTGCATTATCAAATCTAACAGCTGTAAGTCTCCCAAAGCTGGAAATTACACCTCCATCTGCTGTGTAGATGTAGCCTTGGTCATTCTGTGCCTTGGTTCCCCATCTGTGAAGTTTCTGTATCTCATAGGGATGTTGTGAAAATAACTACACTAAGGACTAAGAGGTGCTCAGATACTATGGTAAAGGGGCTGCATGCATTCCTAAGAATGTATTGCTTTTGCAATCAAGTCCTAGAAAGCTTTTTCCTTTAATTATTATAGCAGATTGGGAACCAGAACTTTTCCAATAAGTTCCCATACCACCACAGTAAAAATCCATTATCACTTTTCAGCAAGATGGCTGCCCACAACAGATGTCTGATAATGAAAATTGTAATTAAAACCTGAAAGAAAACTGTGTTCACAGTTTATTTGTGGTGGTGAGTTCTTCATGGCTATCAAGGCTCAGTCTGCTGGACTGAGCAAAATAGATGCAGTTTCCCTAAAAATTAAATTATTTTCAATCACAGCAAATGCAGCCAAGCGTCTTACTGTGAATAAGCTATTTCTGAGGGACTTACCTCAGTATGACGTTGTTCTATTGGTGTCAGAAATTAATAGGAAAAACTTGCCTTAAGCTTAATTGGTATATTAATGCATACATTTTCACATTACTTGAGCATTTTCTTAATGAAATTGGAACATTCAGAATCACACTGCTTTTTATTTTATATTGTTTTTTATTATTGCCCTATTTCAAAGATAATTGCAAACAGTTTTCGAGAGTTTTTTAGATTCAGTGCTCAGTACATGTTAATTATAAGAAGGAAATAACACTGGAAATTACTTGAATTACATATCGCAAAGTTCACCAATGATTTCATTAGACGGATTGAGAATGTCAGTTATTTCTCAGCTGTTTTGAGTGTAATCTCATTATGGGTTTTTATAGGTTTCACTTACTATGTATCTTTAATATCTGCATGGACAGATGTTGGGGTTGTTAAGACAATTCAGGAAACTTGAATCTTCCATCACCATTGGCACAGACTAGAGGTCCAGAGACTTTAAATTGAAGTTTTGAATTCATTTTGCCAGTGAGACAAAGTAAAGACATGCATCTGTTTTGTCTTCCTAGTGATTCTAAAGAAAATGAAGTCAATGGTGATATTTTTCAATATCAATAGTCATTCACTCCTTGAGCTTGTAATGTATCTGGGGTTTTATTTAAAAGGTAACTTCCGGCATGTTTGTAATCTTTCAGTCGCTTTTACAGGTAGTTAAAAACAAACAAAGAAACCCCCCAGAATATTCCTAGACTTGCCACCATACTGAATTAAACCACGGTAATCAAATAAGGCTACCCATTTATCTTCATAGCACAGTGTTATGAACTGGGTGGAGGGGAGAGTTATTGTGAAGTTCAAGGTTTTGCAAAGGTTCATGAAATATTTTCAAGCATTTTGTCAAAGTTTTTTGAGTTTTGTCAAAAACAAAAGACTTGAAAAATACAAGAAACCACACATTCTGAGTTACCTCAGATTTCTGACTCCTCATTCTCTAGTTGTTGGCAGCTCTCTCAGGCAGAAGGAATAAGGAAAAAGTTGCAGAAAAGAGCCCAACTTTGAGGTGGTTGGGGAAAAGACAATTTCAACAGGATGCTTCCATCCATCACCCTTTGGCCAATGGAATCAGGGTGATATATTCCAGGCAACCCAATCTGAAGGTGGTGTTGAAGGCTATAAGTAGAATCCCCATTTGTCTTTGGTCATCGCCTTCCAAAAGAACACTTTTACTCGTCAGCTGTTCCTCAAAGGGAAGACTCCTTTCCTCCTGTCCCTTTCAGGAAGGAAGGATACTGGGAATCTTTTACCTGCATTTGTTGCAGGGGAAAGTGTTAAGGAGCACTGATCTGCCAGCAGCCAACCTTGTCAGAATGCTCAATTATTGCTCTTCTAGCTTCCCGCATAACTTCAAACCCGCAATGGTCAAATGACCTTGAAAGGAGGTTAACTGTGTCCCGTTCCAACACATCATACAACCATGATAATTAGGAATCACATATTTTCTACAAATGGAAATATTTATTTTCACAGTCTTCAGCAAGATTCTCTCCAACGTTATGCCAGTGTAAATTCAGCGTGACTTCACTGAAGTCAGGAGAGCTACACTGGCATAAAACAGATCTGAGGCTGGAATCAAGACTACTGATCTCTCTCTTATGCCATAACATAATGTACAGACTGAAAGGTACTAGTGTCACTCATCTGGCTTGCCCTAAGTGCTCACTCATTTCGTTAAAAAAAATTCCCTCTTACCATCAATATTTCCCTCTACTTCTGGAGAGAAAGTCCAATCTGAGTAGATAGATTATTAGATTTGTGTTTTCTTGCCTCACTTTTTCCATGTCTGGCAGAGACATATTGGGTCCCTTTCCTGTCATGAAAGGGAGACTTCTATATTGTGTGGCAGAGTTGTGGCCATGCCTTTTGGGGCAGGGCACTGGTCAAGAGATGTGTGCCGTGGGAGCCAGAGATACACAGGTCTCAGTAGTGGAGTCTGTGGCTTGTGGTTTGGTGCTGGTTAAAGGAGAGGTCACTATATGTGTCCTATTGGACTCCAATAACATGAAGTGCAGGAGACCTTCTACACCAAAGCTGGATTGAATATAGTGGGCCAGGTCCTAAACTGCTGCAAATCTACATTGTCTTCACTAGAGCAATACCAATTTACACCAGCTGATGTGTCCAATATGTCCCTCTTGCATGTGAGGGTGGCATTAAAATAGGAGTGGTGCTTTTGTCCCAGTCACCCTGTTATTCTAGAGTCACGCATGAGCTTTGGCACACCACAGTCAGTTGGCATTGGCGGTGCAAATCAGACAGCACAGGACAATCAAACCTTTCAAGATCTGCCCATCAGTCCACATCACTTATTTAAACCAAGTTTTTGCTTCAAGAGATGCATAACAAAAGAATAGAGGAATTAATTATTGTTTAGTTATAGCAATTACACCATTTTCTAAATTTGTAACAAGTAAAGGTCCAATCTGCAAACCCTAATTCATTGTAAAACAGATCAGAATAATGGGACTTTTTGTATAAGGTTTTGCTCTAAAATTATAAATATCATTTATGGGTTTTAGGCAGCACATATTTTTTTGCTGCCTGGTGGAATAAATTGAGCAATTTGCCTTACTGTAGGTAACAGCTGGCTATAAATAGTTAACTATACCTTTGATAGAGGACTTTAATATCAGCACCTTAAATTTGAAAATGCTTGCATTTCTTACTTCGTTGTTAATAACTGCTGAAGCTTAAGTTTTACTTTGTCATTTGTGATTATATTCATATTTAAATGCAACAGTTTAATTCAAAAGCAACAGAATGGATTTGATAAAACAGACTGTACATGTAGATGAAATGAAAGTTTCAATATACTGTATGTAGGAATTTTAAATTACCGTTAAATAATACACAAGGTAGGACATAGAAGATTCCACTGAAACAGATTATGAAGGTGCTTATCAATGCATGACTTTTTACATGCTTTAGGAGATGAAGCCCAAGCCTCTGTTCTGGAAAGCTTTCATGTCAGGACATTCAATTTAAGTGTCTTCTGTAAAGTTTACAATGATGGTTACAACAATATAAGCCTCCTCGTCTATCACAGGGTCTTCTTTCTTCCATTCTCTTTCTGTAATTATTCTCTCCCTCTCACCCACACAAAAACATTTCCCAACATGATCAAATATTCTCCATGCTTAATGTTAAAGATTCATAAATTCCCAGGCTAGAAGAGTGATCATCTAGTGTGACTTGTATAACACAGGCTATAGAACTTCCTCGAAATAATTCCTAGATCTCTTAGGTTATGTCTACACTGGCAAGTTAGTTTGAATTAAGGAGACTTAATTCGAACTAACTTTTTAGCTGTCTACATCAGGCTTTCCTCAGTTCAAACTAAGGAATGCTTAGGTCAGCCTAGTAACTATCAGTGCTTAGTTTGAACTAAGCGCTTAGTTCGAGCATTAGTTTGAACCAAGTCCGGTGGAGACGGGACTAACCCTTAGTTTGAACATAATAAGTTATAAGAAGGGCTTAATAAAGGCAGTTAGTTCAAACTAACAGAGTGTACTAGTTTGAACTACTGTTAGTTCGAACTAGTCCATGTTGTTAATTCAAACTCACAAGTTCAAGGTTAGTTCGAACTAACCTCGAACTTATATGTTTGAACTAACAAGTTCAAACTTGCTTGTCCTGATGTAGTCACATTCTTAGAAAAACATCCAACCTTGATTTAAAAATGGTCGGTGGTGGAGGATCTGTTGCTAAATTGTTCCAATGGTTAATTACTTTCACCATTAAAATTTTATGCCTTCTTTGCAGTCTAAATTTTTCTGTTTTTAACTTCCAGCCATTGAATCATGTTATACTTTTCTCTGCTGTATTGAAGAGATCATTATTAAACATTTGTTCACCTAAAGATACTAATAGACTACAGTCAAGTTATCTGCTAACCTCTTCTTTGTTAGGCTCAAAGCTCTTTGAGTCTGTGACTATAACGAAGATTGTCTAATACTTTAATCATTCTCATTGCTCTTCTGTGAACTCTAATTCATCAATGTCCTTCTTCAATTGTGGGCACCGGAATTAGACAATGTGTTCCAGCAGTGGTCACTCCAGTGCCAAATAGGAAATAAAATAAACTTATTTCACCTCGAGATTCTCCTGTTTATACATCACAGGATCATCAGGGCCAGATCAAGGCCTGGGGGGCGCTGGGCCTGCTCACCCTTGTGGGGCACCTTAATTACAGTGGCATTAACCTGTGGGGAAGGGTGCCTGGCCTGCTGGTTCTGGGGGGTGACACAGGGGCCCTGGCCAGGGCTTCCTGTGGGGCTGAGAATGGGCTGCAGGGAGCCTTCGGCCAGTGCTGCTTGGGGGCTGGGGGGAGTCCATGGCTGGCATCGCTCAGGGGCAAAGGGGGCTACTGGAGGCACTGCTCCGGTGGTTGGGGAGGGTGGCTGCAGCTGTCACTGCTCTGGGGGTGACCACGGACAATGCTGGTGTGGGGACTGAGGGCTGCAGCCCTTATAGCCCCTGCATTAATCCAGCCCTGCAGATCACATGAGCTCTTTTAGACGTAGCAGCACACATACAAACAGCTAATGTTCAGTGGATTATTCATTACAAGCCCCAAATCTTTTCCAGAGTTAGTGCTTCCCAAGTTAGATTCCGCCATCCTTTAAGTATGGCTGGACTGTATACTTTTGCATTTAGCTGTGTTCACACACATTGCTTGTTTGTGTCAGGAACATTCTGCATCAGTAACCCGCCATCCTCATTACTTACTACCTCCCCAATTTCTGTGTCATTCGTAAATTTTATCAGTGATAATTTTATGTTTTCTTCTAAATAATTAATAAAAAATTAAATAGCATTGGGCCATGAACTGATTCCTGCGGGGCTTCACTGGAAATACAATTTCTTGTTGACAATTCCTCATTTACAATTAAAGTTGAGACCTATCGGTTAGCCAGTGTTTAATCAGTTTCACATGTGCCATGTTATTTTGATTTCTTTTTCTAGTTTTTAAATCAAAATGTTGTGTGGTACCCACTGCTGGGCAGATAAACTTAAACAGACCCATATTCCATCAAAGTATTTGATTATGGTTACAATGAAATGTGTCACAGAATCTGGACACTTTCAATTTTTTTGTTTCTATTTTTGATTTGGAAATGCTCTCTCATTTCAGTTTTTTAATTTTTGTTTTGATAGATTAGAATACAATACTAAATTTTTCAAAAGTTCTTTTTATTTTGTTGAAACAAAACATTTCAGATGACCCAAGAGGAAAGCATTTCAGAATTTTCCCTCACATAGAAATTTGAAATTTTCTGTTTTCACTCCAATTTGGAATGAAGTCAGATTTTGAAAACTCAGAATCATCTGCAAAATGGAACTTCTGTCCACAGCATAATTTTAGTGTTCTCGTCATCTTTTTCTTTTTGAACACTATTTCAAAAGGCAATTTTGCCCTCCTACACCATCCTTTGTGGTCACCAGCCTCCATTCTGGCCCTCCTTCTATGAGACACAGAAAAGATAGCATAACTCAGGGATACTAGAGGCAAAGGTGGTTTTATGGTATGTGTGAATCATTCAGATTTTGATCTAGCTTGGGGCTGATGCAAATTACAGCAGTCTTGTCTAGGTTACTTATGTGCCATGTTGCAGTCTAGAATGACCAAGATTCACTGTAGTGCTATGGGGACTTTCTGCTATTTGTGATGCCAAGTTCCAAAGGGGTAGCCATGTTCATCTAATCCAGCAAACAAGCAAAGAGTCTAGTGGCAGTTTTAAAAACAAAAAAACTTATTTATCACATGAGCTTTCATGGGAGAGAATCCCTCTTCATCAAATGCTTGAAAAAGTGCCAGCAGTGTCCTTGTTTGCTTTGCTATCTGTTATGTGACTCTTCTCGTCCATGGTGCTGTCACTCATTCTAGGATGCCCCCAGGTTCAGCGACTGGGAGGGGGCTGGATAGGGCTGTGAACAGTGACTGTATCTTGGTCCTGGCTGGCAGAATTATTGTACGATGGTGGCACCTTTATGCTCACTTATCTTGGAGTGGCATTTAGGGGTCAGAATTGGAGCCACACCGTCTGATCTGAAATAATGGCCACACATTATGACGAAGAATCCTAATGGTGCATGATTACGCTATACTGAGATGAGCATAAGTGGAAGAGCAACCAACTAGGGGCTTTGCGCCTCTCGATCTGCTGCTCACAAATAGAGAAGATTTTATCAGGGAAGTAGAAGTCAATGGCAGCCTGGGTAGCAGTGACCA
>ML681984.1:19630146-19754772 GCA_007922195.1 Podocnemis expansa | reverse complement strand
GATGACCTCGTGGGGTCCCTTCCAACCCTATGATTCTATGATTCTGTTGCCTTTGATAGGGGCTCTGATTTTTGACTCTCATCAGTCTTTGTTTTCTCTCCTTCCTCTCTCCTCTATACAGAGAAACAACTTTTGAGCTCAGAGCTCTGAGGAATGCCCTCTCATTTTCTCCCTATTAATTATGCAGTTGAGCCTTGTGGTCTTTGATGTTGTCACTGCAAACACTCTGATAAAACTTGAGGAGCTTTAGAGCTTGAAGGTTGAAGCAACCAGCTTTTCTCATTGTTTGTGTGTCACTACCCAACCGAGTCTGATAGCTCAGCAGCTTATTTTAAATGTGCTGCAAGTTAATATAGCACAAAGAGAACTTTTCACTTATCACCTTTTTAATATCCTAAATGATATCCCTGCAAACAGCCAGCTATAAACATACTGGTAGATTTTCACAACAGCACTGGCATTTACAGAGCAAAACTGTTCTTTACTATTGCTGTGCTAAAATGCCAGAAAAACTTCAGATGATAGGAATGACCACACAGAGAAATTTGTTACAAGGAATGCTATGGACAGTGTTTGTCATTCTACGTGATAATTTGCCTTTTTGGATTTCCAATAATATAGTTCTTTAACTCACTGAAAAATGGTTATGAATTTCAAAATTTCATGTGAGCAACTCACAATAGAAAGTCTGAAATGAAAGACAAAGTAAAACCACTATGATTTTTCTTTTGTTGGGGAGGAGCAGGGGTAGAAATTAAGATTCTTCTCACATCCTCTGCTTTCTTCTCTAATCACAGTGCAGGCACTATCAGTGAATGTGGAATCTTTGTATTATTTCCAAGTTTCCTCTATTGTCAGTCATTGTGACAGAGTGCTGGACAATCTGACACAATGATGAATCACTCCAGACATTGAGTTTTCACATGGCTGTCAAATGATCTCAGTAGGCTGTGTCACCTGAAAATGCCAAAAGACTAAAACCGTGTTTTGCTTTAGAACAAAGGCAGAGTTTTCTATAAACTCTATGGATTCAGAGGAAAGTCTAGAGGGCTAATTCTGACTGCTCTCTTACCTTGCATAAATCAGTGAAACTACAACAGTGTGAATGAAGTCAAAATCAGGCCCTTTGGATTTAATAAACACTAGGCATGTATAATGTAAAGATTTATTGGTTTAGTTTTAAAATTTCTTCATATCACAACTTTTATTATAATCATTTTTTTAAATACCCATTTTCTTCTAATTGTTTTTGGTATCATAAAATGAGTTTCTTTGTGTTTTCCAGCCTGACAAGTTATCTAGCAAACCTTTTGTCTTCCCAGTGGAGCAGGTAAGATGTAACCAAACTGATGATAACTGATTGATATATAGTCAAATGCAAATATGCTTATTTAAATATGTGCTTTGGTTTCATGTAGATTCCACTGTTGATTCTACTGTAACTCCAGCTCATTTTCTCCATGAAAACATTGTGTTCTCCCAGATTATTATTCACAAAGGCAGCTTTTGAGTTATTTCTGCTCCTGCACAATATTCATGATAGCAATTTGATACCTTAGCAGTTTCAAGGTTATCAAGTGATTGAAAATCCTACTGCTTACTTCAAGGTGTAACATATAAAACTGTACTGTCATCCATTATAGCAGTATAATAGTTTTTCTTAATGCCTTTCATGAACTGCTGATTTAAAAGTGTAAGCTAACTTCAGGAAGGGCTTGCAAGTTTTGCACTTCTTAGGTACTGTGTAACTATGGAACGCAACCCTTGATTTTGTATCACTGTTTATATTACTAAAGCAAGCAGTGTTTAATCTTTTTCACAGATATTGATACATCAGCTGCACAATGAAGACATTATGTTATATTTATAATGAAAAGCAAAGAAATGGTTATCTCGTATCTTGAAGGTCTAATGCTGGTTCAGTATGAATTTCACAAGTAAGAAAATTGAATTTTGTAGATCTTACAGATTAACATTATACCAAGAAGCAGCTACTAAGTCATAAGATACAGTAGAATTTGCTAACTGATGAAGCAAGTGAACCCATAATGAGGACTTTGAAGACAAACCTATCATTTCTCTATCCATTTTTGATGCTCCCAACTACCCATTGAATTTTAGTTTCAGATGTAATTTGGGTGGTCTCTGATTGACGAATAGTGTTGCTTGATTGAGTTTACGTGGTGGCATCTGCTTAAGTAACAGATGTCTGTGCCACTAAGGTGCTATGTTCTCACTTTTTATATATGGGGAAATTGCTTCTAAAAGAGATTTTATTGTCTTTATGCAAATAAAAATACAAAATTCCATCCTTAAAAGGATCCTCATTATAACAAGAATCTTAAATAACCGAAAATGCATATGCAACCTCATAACATCTTTTGCTATTTTGGATATTAAGGAAGTTTCTTATGCACTGCCAATTGTGCATGAAATGAGTTCTTATTTTAACTACCTGTATAAAGATTTTAGCTCTTATTCAATGAGGCCCCACTGGATTTCTAAACAAATAGTGCATAATAGTTGTTTGTGACAAAGTTTTTTCAAGTAATTATTTCACATGCAGCTTCTCAAGCAATACCAGCAGGAAAGAGGTATGTTTATTCAGTGGAAATATAGTAAAAATATACATATTTATATTTTTTCCCTTATAAAATCGATGTGCTTTGGTAACCATATTTGTTCACTCTTTAAAGATTCATTTTTCTGACCTGTACTAGCAAGTTCAGAGTACAACGAGAGCAGCTCTCCTAGAAGATGTGTATTTCTCCACAGAAGCTGACATAGGGCTAGTTTTCTCTGACAGCAGCAAAATCGCAAATCAGATTGACTTTACTGATCGACTGATCAGGTCTATGAAGGCCCGATCAGGAAGCTGATATATTAAGACCACCCCAGCAACTGAAGTAGTGCTGAGTTGAATGGAAGCCCCTCCCTTCAGCTCAGCACAGTGGTCATGCCAGGTGTAGGGCAGATGAACTGTGATATTCAAGTTATTTTAAATAACTTGTGTATCTCTTTGCGATTGCCACCAAAAATTGTGGGCAGTGCAGACCTGCCCTTAGTCAATCTGTAACTGATAGAAATGTCTGGGGGAAAAAAAGGTTGTCACAGTTACAGCATAGACCTGAGTGTTAGGAGAGTGGATTTCTATTCCTGGATTTGTCACATGTATCTGTGTGTGTCTACACTGGGATAAAAGACCTTGCAGGACCATGGATGGCTCAGGTCAACTCACTTGGATTCACAGGGCTTGAGCTGTGGGACTAAAAATAACAGTATAGACATTTGGGCTTGGACTGGGGTCCATGTTCTTGGAGCCTTCCCCCTGATAGCTGTAACCCAAGCCTGAACATCTACACAGCAAGTTTACAGCCCTGCAGCCTAAGTCCCGCTAGCCTGAGTCAGCTAGCCCAGGCCCACTCATGGGTATTTATTTCTGTGTAGACATACCCTGTGAGCCAAGCACACAAGGTGAGACTCTGCCTGGCCTTTCTGTGACCTTGCAGTGATGAAAGGGGCACAAGGAACCTTCTCCGTTTGCATGGACTGCATGAGGGCTATGCAGCACTGTAGACTTGGGGTGCAAAGTACCTTAAACAAGACATAGAGAATAGGAGGCATGTTCCCAACCTTATTCAGCACTGGTGGGACCAGACATTGGCAAACTGCCTGCTGTAAATGGGTGCTCACAGACTAGCACCTAATGTGTACTCAGGAGTTCAGGGAGGCATCCCCTGGGGTGCAGTGACCAGACAAGCAGTTTCTGGTGAATAAGGAAAGGGTTTTACAGAAGAGCAATTCAGTTCAGACAAACTAGATTTGTTTTCCCCATTTTAGTTTTTTGGTTAGGACCCTGAGACTGGAACACTGAGAAAGGGGTAAGCCAGAGCATCTCTCCTCCCCAGTGAGGAGGACACCTAGAGGTAGATCCTGAAAATTTTATTCCATACCTCAAAAGCTGTCTCAGAGTGTAAAGCAGGGGAGGCTAAATTTGCAACAGAGAGGAAAATGGTCCTTTGGCACTGACTGAGCTGTTTGGGGGTTAAAGTGTGAGAGAGGAAGACCTAGCTGCCACTCACTTCACAGCAAATGGAAAAGCATGTTGGGGAAGAAGGACAGTACTGGACTCCAAAAATATACATTCCTTTATCTCTCAGGGCTGTTGATTGGTTGTATATCAGCATGGATGAACGGCACAGCCACTAGAGAGCGACTCCATGAGACATTACCAGTAGGGAGATGAGGTAGAGACCCAGTGGGTTTCATATTCTCAAACTCCTTCATATCTATTAGATGCTCTATTGTGGACCTTCTTGGGTTTATGTTAGTTTGTGTATGTATGTGTCATTTATTGTGCTTTTTGGTATAATGATCTTGACCTGCTGCTGTGGTAATGCCAACCTTAGCTGGCTTTAGGCTGTGCCAAAATGGCACAAATTCACCATTAACCTCATTTGCAAAGTGAAGGTGACACTTCCCTGCCTCACAGAGGGCTTGGAAAAAATCGATATGCTCTGTAAAGTGTTCTTGGGTTTTTGGATGGTGGGTGCTGGGAAACGGTTGGACTTAATCTAAGGAAATCAGATGAGGATAGAACTTGAGTCAATCTCCATGTTTTCTGACTTCATTTGAGGAAACCTGGGACTGATCCCTGGCAAATGGAAATTCCTCATGGAGCATAGTTCATCACAATTCAAGCTACCCATGATTCCTTCTTGCTGCAGTGTGCAGAGCTGGACAGCACTGGCAGTGGTTGCCTGTTTGGGCTGATTCATCAGTTATAGTTGCTGGGGACGCAAGATGAGGAATGCCAAATGCCTTGGGCTTCTTCCAAAAACCAGGCTCTCATAGTGCAGCTGTACTTATATTACCAACTGTTCTATGACTATGAGCTCATTCAATGGCTGGTTTTACTTCCCAGGGGAGAAGGCAAAAAGCCTGCTCTGGCCAGTTTGATTTATAATGTTTAATCATTCTTCTGCCTACTGAGTTTTGTGGGTTTGGCTGGAATTTGTTACGTTTTTGTGAGTGAATTGTGATAACAGATCATTATCTGTGCTCTACTGATGACAGGGCACAGGACTTGTGCAGGAGATGCTCTGTCATCCAGACTTTACAAGAAATAGGCACTGGTTGAGTAAAGAAGCAGACTCGAGCTATGATAAGAGAGAAGGGCTGTAGAAATGAGGAGTAATAATTCAGGGACTCTGTCCAAGGGTCTTGCTTTGCTCTAGGATCCCCACTTGGGGATTTTACACCCTGTGGTAGCAGAAGCACAGCAAATTCTATAGTGAGGACAGAACTGCAGGAAAGAGCTTCATCCACAAGCAAGCAGGCCAGTGGTAGCAGTGGAGTCAGAACAGGGTCTTATTGCAGGGCTTGACAATTTCACCATGGTACCTTGCTGAGCCATGGTGTATAGAAAGGGAATGAAGGTACCTTAAAAAAATAAAATAGTTGCCAGCACCTTCAGCACTGCTCTTTTTCAGCGGCGGGGGGCATTCTGAAGTACTGCGCAGATAGATGCCTTAGATTTTGGGCTCACTTCTAGTTGGGTGGCCTATTTGTCAAGCCCTACCTTATTGGATTGCTAACAGCACAGCTGACTTTGAATCACAGAAATAGGGGTCTGAAAGAAACTTTGAAGAGTTTATCTCATCCAGGTTCCTACACTGAGGCAGGACCAAATATTTTTAGATGATCCCTGACAGGGTTTTGTCTAATCTCCAAAAATGGGGTTTCCACAACCTCCTTTGGAAATTTATTTCAGTGCTCAACTTTCTATATAGTTCAAAACCTTTTTCTAGTAGTAGCTAACCTAAATTTCTCTTGCTGCAGATGATCAGTTACTGCTCGTCCTACCTTTTGTGGACATGGAAAGCAGTCGATCGGCATCATCTTTATAAAAGCCCTTAACATATTTGAAGACTGTTCTTTCGTCCCTGCTTAGTCTTCTTTTCTTGAGACTAAACACTGTCAGTTTTTCAGCCATTCCTCATAGGTTGTTTTTCTAAATCTTACTGTTTTTGTCACTCTTCTGTGGACTCTGTCCAATTTATTCACATCTTTCCTGAACCCTGGTTTCCTGAACTAGATACAACATGCCAGCTTAGGCCTCTCTAGTGCCAAGTGAAACAAAACAATAACCCTGAGTGCCATACATATGGCATTCCTGTAAGCACACCCCAGAATGATAATTCCCTTTTTTGCAACTGCTTCACATATTTGATTTATGATCCATTATAACACCCAGATCCTCTTCCCATGGCTGGATTAACAGGCCTGGGGACCCCAGGTTCCCCCCACAACACACGGCCCCCTCCTGCCTACCCCTGACCATGGGGGCGCCTTCTAGGCCCCCCACCACTTGGGCTGACCCTCTGCCCCCCCAGTCACTGGTGGGGGGGTGGGGCCAGAGGGCACTCCAGCCCCAGCCCCACTCTGGCCAGTCCACCCAGGGAGTGTGGGGGGTAGCATGGACGCCTCTGACACGGCCCCTCCAGGGTCGTGGGCCCTGGAAGGCTGCACCATAGAAGAAGCGACCTTGTTGTGAGCCAGCCAGCACCACCCCCTGGGTGCAGCAAACAGTGGTTGGCCTGCCCCACCCCTGGGGGTGGACCAGCCAGTCCAGGGGGCAGGGTGGGACGCAGAGCCTGGCCTCTGGCTCCAGAGCCATGCCTTCATCCCCCGGCACTGGTAGGGTAGGAGCACTCTCAGGGCCCCTGCCCTGCTGGCGCTGAGCCAGGTGGGTGCCAGATCATCAGGATTTTAGGGGCTGGAGCCCAGGGCCCTCTTTTTGATTGGGGCCTGGGGCTTAAGCCCCTAAAGCCCCTACGATAATCTGGCCCTGCCTTCTCCATACTACTATTGCCTAGTTATTCCCCGTGTTATAGTTGTATATTTAACTTGTCCTTCCTAAATGAAATACTTTGCACTTGTCTTTATTGAATTCCCTCTTGTTGGTTTCTGAGTAATTCTACAATTTGTAAAGATTGTTTTGAACTCTAACCTTATCCTCCAAAGTTCTAACAATTCCTCTCATCTTGTGTCATCTGCAAATTTTATAAGCATAATTTCCACTCTATCATCCTAGTCATTACTAAAAATATTGAATAGTAACAGATCCAGGACAAGCTCCTGAGGAAATCCATTTAGATATGTCCTGTCAGTTTGACAGTAGACTATTGACAACCACTCTTGGGTTTCAACTAGTTTTGTATCCTTCTTATCTTAGACAACATTTCCCTATTCTGATTATTAGATTATCATGTGGGGTTGTGTCACAAGTCTTACTAAAATCAAGATATATCAGATCTACAGCTTCCACCATTCACAAAACCAGTAATTCTGTAAAAGAAGGAAACTTTTGTATAACTTGTTCTTGACAAAGCCATGTTAGCTATTAGTCATAGCCTTAAAATCCTCTAGGTTCTTACAAGATGAGTGTTTAGTAATTTGCTCCGGTATCATTCCATGTTTTAAAGTTAGACTGAGTGGTGTATAGCACCCTGTGTCCTCTTTGTTTCCGTTTTTACAAGCCGGCAAATATAGGTATAACTTTTCCTAGTCTTCTGGGACTTCATGACTCCTTTGCCTGTCCTTTCTTTAGTTCTCAGGTGTAATGGCTAAGGGTTACCAGATTACATCAGCTAGCTCCCTAGGTATGCAAGGATTAATTTAATTATATCCTGACAATTTGAATACATCTAAATGATCAAATCTCTAACATTTTTCCTGTTTTGAATTGTGCTTCTTTCTTCTTGTTGATCATTTTAATAGTACTAAGTATCACTTTACCTTTTAGTGAAGACTGAAACAAAATAGGCGTTAAACACCTCTGCCTTTTTATGTCATTCATTTCCTTCTAAGTGGAGGAGCTACACTTTCCTCTGCCTTTCTCTTGCTCTCAGTGTATCTATAGACTTTTCCTCATTGCCTTTTATGTCCCTTGATGTAACTTATTTTGTATCTTAGCCTTTCTGTGTTGTCAGTATATATGCTATTTCATTTATACTAATCGATTAGGAATTTTTCATGTTTCGCTTTTGTAGGATTCCTTTTGATTTGCAGAGCATCAAGAGGTCCTAATGGAGTCACAGATGCCTCATACTATTCTGTCTTACCTTTGCAGCATGATGGTTTGCTGTTGTTCCTTTAATATTGTCCCTTAGAGAAACCGCCAGCTCTCCTGAACAACTTTTCCCGTTAGATTTCCTTCCCAGGGGACCTATCTATCACTTCTCTGAGTTTGTTAAAGTTTATTTTTTTGTCTTTATTCTGCTGCTCTCATTCCTTCCTTTCCATAATCACTTTCACCAAAATTGCCTTTAGTCTTCAGATTCACAGTCAATTCCTCTGAGTTAGTCAAAATCAAGTCTAAAATTGCTGTCCCACTGGTTACTTCCTCCATGTTCTGGGGGAAAATTTTTTCCCCACTACAGTCCAAGACCTTACTGAACATTTCGTGTTTAGCCATATTACTTTTTCAACAGATGTCTGGGTAATTCAAGTCCTCCATTACCACCAAGTCATGTGTTTTGGCCACCTGCACGTGTAGTCATATGTATTCTGCTGTGGACCAGGATATAGGTGTTTTGGCCTACTAGGCAGAGTAGGAATCAGGCTTAGTGGGTGAATTAGGTGTCGTGGCTGGGGAATGAAGTCAAGAGTCAGCCCCAGAGTCAACTGTCAGTTATGACAGCCAGGGGTCAAGCCAGAGACAGAACCAAGAATCAAAACTGAGAGTTACAGCTAAGGTCAGATATCAAATGCCAGAGCCAAAGATTAAGTAGACTCAGGGTCAGAATTTGGAGGCTGGGGTGAGAGCTAGGGTGGTAACTTATTGTTGGAGACAAGATCTAAGGACAGGAGCAGGAGGAGAGCCCGACTGGAGGATAGAGCAGGAGCACAGTGGGAAGACGAGTGAAGGCTGAGGTGAGCCAGGAGCAGAGCAGGATTCAGAAATAGCGTTGGCTGCAGGAGACAGGTACAGGCAAGATCCAGTGCCGGTACAACAGTACATTACTTCGTTGCTCCCACAAACTTCCTTCTTCTGCCTTCTTCTGACTTATGTAGTGTCGTTGGTGGAGCCAGGCCATCCCCCAAACAGGGCTCCCGTGTGTTTGTTTTGGCTGGGGCTAGAGTTCTGTTAGCTTCTCAGTCAACAAGCTTCACCAAATATTGGGTAGGCACCAAATGTAGCAGATGTCTGTAGGCTCCCAGGCCTGTCTTCAAGACCTGCAATATCACACTTCTTTCAGGCGGCTGAGTCCACAACATGCAACATCCAAAATATGGCCTTGTGATTTCTTAAATCATTTGCATTTTAGAAAAATAAATCCAAGAATTGAGTGTGCAAGAAGGGTGAGTAGAAATAAAATTCTTTGTCCATCAAGATGTGGTACTTCCGTCAAGATGTGGTATTTTAGGAAAAGCTAAAGCTTGTCACAGGTTTGAAGTGAAACTTATTTTGAGTGGATATGGATGTATTAAACACTCCAAACTATATATTTTTTGCATATTTATTCAGTAAGGTAAATAAGATGGTAGTTGAGATGCAATGGATTGTTGACCTCCTGGCAGTCACATTAATAATAGAGGAGTGTCCTTTATTCTACTGTTTGCATGCACATCTCCTTCAAAAAACATTATCAAGCAAATCACATTCCTCCAGCATATGCTCTGCTTTAGCTCACAAACATAATTCAAGGGTAATGCTCCTTGTCGGACTTAATTTCAAATACATACCTCAGACAAAACAAAAAATTTGAGGTGCATATATTGACCTACTGCACTATATCAAAGATACAAAATGACTTGAATAAAGTTGGGCAAAAGTCATTGTTTGCCTGATAATGTTTCTGAACAGCAATAACTTGAGTTATTTTCTGTATATATGAATAAATATCAAACCACAACCTAGACTTCAATCTACTCAGGTCCTCAAACATCCTGTATGATAAGAGGCAAAGTACATTATGTGAAACTGAGACGGTTTATGAAAGTATTGCTCACTGAAAGAGGAATCACAGAAGTATGATCATAGGCGAAGAGTCAGGAAGCTTATTTCTCGAGTACCATTTCTTCAAAGAGATTCTGTATGCAGCCTCCCTTCTGAGATGCTTCCCTCTGCCAGTGAGCAAATTTGGGCTCCTTTGAATAGCAGTATCTACAGAGGCTTTGCACACACTCCCTAATGCATCCAAACATCTGTACCAAGAATACCAGGCACACAGATTTAAATGTTTCTCACTTCCTTTCCTAGGAAAAAGAACTCAAGCAGCCATTTCTGCAGAGTGAGTCATATACCTGATAAGCTAATCAAGGCAAAACTACTCATTTATTGTAACAATATATTTATTTTTGTTCATTGTTGATAAATTGTACAGTCAGTTGCATTAGGAAATATATTCAAGAGGCCAAATAACCAGTGTCAGTGAAATTTATCGCTGTAAGCCAGTACAAATCCTGTAGAAGGAAAAGGTTCTGTATGATACCAGTCTCTGGAAAGCCATCCCATGCAGTGATGTTGTAGTCACCTTATGCAGAAGGTGTGCTGCCAAAGTTATGCAATTCAACTGGTATCATTGATATGTTGATTTTACAAGTTACACATGGCTTATAGTCAACCCATCACTCTGTCCTTGTTTCCTAACTTCATCCTCTGTTCCTTCCTTATCTTGGGTGCTAGTGTTTCAAGTATATGCGGTCTTAACTATGGGGCAGCCTGGGCGTTTGCCTAGGGTCCCATGCTGAGAGGTTCTCCCCCCCAGCAGGAGGCAGGATGGCATGGCAGGGGCCGGGGGGGGGGGTCTGTCAAGGAAGCTGGTGGCAAGGCCAGAGGGGGGCAGTGGCAAGTCTGGGGGGCTGGTTGGGGTGGGGCAGGGAAAAGTCAAGGATGACCCACCTCATGTGGCATGGGGGGCTCCCATTGTTGACTTTTACCCAGGACTCCGAAATCACTGAGACCACCTCTGATTTCAAGTACTGGTCCATGAAGGTACATCTCTCACTTCTACTAAGACATAGAATGAGTGTTTCTTGATTTTGACATGTTTCCTATCTGCTTGTGCCAAATACTTACTTCAGCAAATGAAGGAACTGTGAAATACTTAGTATAAATGAATTGGGTTATTGTATAGCCCAGTTTCAACTATTTTATTGTTTTAGTATTTGTAGTCAGTGTTATGGATGCTTTCTGAATAGTGTGTGTGTGTTATATGCAGATAATAGGTATTAACATATATATCCTAACCTGCATATATTAGTAAATATCATGAATAATCTGCAAAAAGGCCACCATTTTTTTTTCAGAATTTGTTCATCCCAACAATATAAATGTGTACATAAAAGGCCTCTAGGTAACCATCTGTTTCATTGTGAGATGCCATGTTTATTGAATTTTTCTTATGTTCTCTATATTCTTTTTATTAGTTAGCTATTGTGTTTGTCAGTACTATTGGTGATTTCTGTATTATGTGTTGCTTAGACAAAAAGCTAAGGCTTAAAAATGTCAGAAAGACTTCACTCCACAGAGGAAACAATGGATTTTATGACAGCATCATTAGCGTATTTTTTTTAACCACATGCAGTTTTGTTGGGAGACCATATGTTGAGGCTCCACTAAGACATATCAAAACAGAAATACTTTGGCATGTGGAACAGAATGGCGTCTTCTTCTCAGCGTGACAAAGATCACACTGGCTACCATTTGTCACTTCCTAGCAGGTGTGCATATATAATGTCTGGTAGCTAAAATTTAGTTTCATCTGATTTGGATGATAAGAAAGGCAGATAATTTTCAGGACTGCCCGTGTTTATGAACATAAATAGCCAAGTGAATGTGACCAGGAAAATTTAGCTCAGTGTGTGAGTGAGGTTTAATTATAATGTGTATCTAGATACCAGAACTATACAGAACATGTGTTTAGAAATGTTGACCTCTTCCTCAAATTCTACAGATACCAAAAACAATGCTGATTCTCCTTAAAATGACAACAATCTGTAAGTAACAAATGCAGATTTGAAGGATTAGTCACTCTGGAGGACAAACGAGGAGCCCAGTGGCACTTTTCAGGACTTCTTATTTGTTTTGTGAACTAAACTAACACGGCTGTCCCTTTGGAACTTGTCACTCTGGAGAACGTACAATAGAATATACTTTTTGAAGTCTATCCTCAGGTTATTCTCAAAACTTCAGATCATCTCAGAATTTTGAATTCCTTAAACCAAAGCATTACTGGGAACGTATATACAATAATTTCTGCTACAGCTTGAATCAACACTTGGATGTATGGAAGCAGTGAATTAGCTATCGGTATGGACAGTAGGTTGAGTCTCTGTCTGTTGGATGCTCTTGACAAAGCAGTCTGGCTCTTTTTGATAATACGGTTAGGGAAAATTAAGATGTTTTGGTGCTATTAAAGAATTCTTTGAAGAAACTGTAGCACTTCCACCCTTTGGAACAGAGACTTAAACATTGGCAGGGGAATAGCTTTTGTGTCAGATATGTGCTTTTTGTCGTTCTTCAGTCTGTCCAAATTTGACCAAGTTATAACCCTTTGAATCCATATTCAGATGCCATAGAGTTTAAGAGCTAAAATCTCTAATGATTCTGTCCTCCTAGAGTACGCTCCAACCACTCACAGTTTATAATGCTGGCCAGGCTGTATATGTGCACTGTCATCACAGAGTGAATGAGCACAATCCAGCCATCACAGCTCCAGCATGTGAATGTATTTTGCGTGCACCAGCCTTACAAATAATTTAGCATGCTCCATCCCATAACATTACAGAGAATGACTCTCTGTAATGGCTGCTCTGAGCTGGCATAGGGCTGGGCACTGGAACTGAGAACAGGGAGCGCTTGTGCCTCTGTTCATTTACTGCACCCATAGAAGTTCTAATTAAACCATATGTTTGATGAACCTAGTCTTGCTTCTTGGCTGCAGATTCATAAACACAGAAAAAGAAGGACAGTTTTGTAGGGAATGATCAACAATGGGTGGACACATAAGCCCCATAAACCTGACACATTTGGGGCACCAAGCACGCACAACAGGAAATACAGCATTACAACACAGAATCAGGGCTGGATTATTGCAGGGGCTTAAGCCCGGCCACCCCCCCAAGTCAAAAAGGGGGCCCTTGGCTCTAACCCCTAAAACTCTGATAAACTGGCACTCCCACCCTGCTCAGCACTGGCAGGATAGGAGTGCTGGGAATGCCCCTACCTTGCCAGTGCTGAGAGATGAGGGTGGGACCCTGGAGCCAGAAATTGGGCTATGAGCTCCACCCAGCTGGACTGGCTGGCCCACCTCTTTTCACTCTGCCTGGGGGTGGGACAAGGGCACCGCTGGCTTGCGGCAAGGCTACTGCTGCTCTGGCGTCGCCCTTCATGGCCTATGGCAGCCGGCCCGTCATGCCTCCTGGGCAGACTAGCCAGCGTGGGGCTGGGATGGGATTGCTTTCTGGCCTGAGGATCCCCAAGTGATGGCAGGGACCAGTCCAGGCATGGGGGTCCACAGTTGGAGGGGCCAGGCAGGAGGAGGCCCCATGGTATGGAGCAGATCGGGGTCCCTGGACCAGTTAATCCAGCCCTGCACATAGTATTTGGGAGTAATGCATGGGGGGGATGCAATTTTCAAACTTGACAGCCTATGTTAGAGGGTGTATTATACATTTGAAAGCCTGACAGAGACAGATGGACACATCCCATCTGTTCTAAGAGCAAAAATGCAGAACTGGATATCCAAATGCACTTTCACCTAAGTTTGAAAACTGGGCCATCAGTCAAAAAACAGAAAAAATACTTATTTTGTCTTTAATGGTGAGATTATTGTTTATTGCTACTGCTGTAGGAGTGGCTGAGTAGCTACTTTTTAAATAAAAACTAAACAAACAGGGCTACAAAAAAAGTGCAGAAATTTCACATGAAGAGAGTCCTCAGTGAAAACTAGTACCTTTACCTAGTATAGAGGAGTATATAAAATTTTGGAGTAATTGCCAGAGTTCAGAATATCTAAATTACAAAAACCTATTGAGTTTGATTGTTGTCAGAGATCCATTTTACAGTGAAATAACACTATTGACTAAAATGGAGTCAGTACCAATTTACAGCAGTGTAACTGTGAACTGAAACGAACCCATTATATTTTTCCTCCAGTATCATTTCTTGATTTCACTTTTATTCCTTGTCCTGTCCTTCCTCTGTGTCCCAGCTTTTCTGTTATTCTTGTTGTCTTATTACTTTGCAGTTATTGTTTAACTCCTATTCGGAAGTCAATAAAATGCTAGCACTAATTAATTAACTAAATTTTAAAAAGTTATAGTGATTTGAACAACTTATTTCTGAGCATGCAGAATGGTTTTCAGCTAAGATTTTAGAAAACCTTCATACATGCCATCCTCATCTATGAAATTATGGAGCATTCTCCTGTCAATTTCCAAAGGGATAGCTGTGTTAGTCTAGTCCAGCAAAAAAAAAAAACAAAAAAAACAAGGAGTCGTGTGGCACTGAAAGACATTCTCCTGGCTTACCTTCACAAAGGGATTTGAAGCAGGATCAAGGGCTAGAGTTCAGCAGCTCAGAAGAGGGAGATTTTAAGTGCATGATTGAAACACATACACGGACAAAATGCTGCCCAGTCCTTGGGAATGGTTGGGAGCAAAACAACATACTCATTTTGGGAACTGAAAATGAGAAGTACAGGGAACAGCAATTAAGCAATTTCAAGCTTAAATAGCAACGCAAAAGAGTAGTTCCCCAGCTGCCTTTGCAGTCGTTCAAATAATCGCTACATGCTTGTTGCTAGAAATAAAAACAGTAAAATCAATAAATACAGCCAAGAAAACACAAAACTGCAAAACCAAAGTAAGATAGACTTGTAGAGAACGCACCCATACCCTCCCCCTGCTCAGCACCAGGGAAGTTGGGCTGTGCATGACAGTACACCTCTGACCTCAGACAGTGGAGCGCCAATACAACAGCATGGCCTTATTTACAGCCCTTGAACTGTACTTGTTTCAGTAGCTGCTTCACATGTCTCCAGTGATGATTTGGGGAATCTGTCTGGACCATCTGTGAATGCTAGTTGATGCTGTGAAAGTGGTCTGAAACTGCTGTATCTTCGAATACCTTTATGTGTACATGGATTCCACCCTTGCTAACAAGGGATGTGTTACACTCTCCAAAGACTAGATGCAATGGAGGCTGTAAGAATGTGACTACTGTAAAATTAGGTGGCAGTACCTTGGGACAATGTGTTATCTCAAACTTATTCCCAGCCTAGCCCCCTCCCTGCTCTCAGTAGGGGGCTAGTGATGGGGAAAGAGTAGAAAATCCCTAAGTGCAAATGCAAAGCAAAGACACCCAGGTATTGATGCTCGCCTTTAAAAACCACAGAGGCTGGATAAATTGGGGATGAGTCAAAGCTGCAGGGGTGGAGAATAAGACAAACATGGTTCGTTTCAAAGCAACAGAAGCACAGGTTTAGCCATGCCAGCTAAGGGCAGAGAAAACAAGCTGACCTAGCGAGAGAGGCTGAGTGGTTCAGAAATCAAGCCAGAGAACTGCGGTAGAAAGATCCTGGATTCCAAGAGGACTTTGACTCCAGCCCCAAGAACGTGCTACAGCATTCTGAGGAAACAGAGGCATGGAAGATGCATGAAGGGTGGGGTTTCTTTTTGGTTTAGTCCTATGCATTTTTTGATACCTAATAAAGAACAGTGGGTTTTGTAATGCTGTGCAAATTCTAGCGTGAATGTGTTACACTTACTCTGTGTCTGTGAAGAAGTATACTGCGGCCGCATGGCCAGGGGAGAGTATATTTAAGCTATGGAGGAGTCGGCACTGGATCCAGGGACTAGGCAGCTGAGTGCAGAAGGGGATGCGAGACAGAGGATCTGCAGCCCAAGAGAGTGCCTAGAGACCCTAAGTGATGAGCAGAGCCTGGCCTGTGTTCAGATTCTGGAGGCTTAAAGCACAAGAGAGATTCTCTGTGTGGATCCACTAACAGGAGTCTGGTGAGTACCCAAGAGGGGGTGGCCAACTAGGTCTGTGACGTGTGGCCAGTGACTCTTTGTAATTGTGTAGCCGTTGGTCATTCTCTTGCACCAATGGTACTCTTTGTGTGCATGCTGGTGCCAAGTGATTCCCCTGGAGCAATGCATCCTCCTGTGCAGGGAGGTCTAGATGGCTTCAGGTATGAACTCTTTAAGACACACCACCACATGCAGTGGATTCATGGAAGTGTTGTTGGCCCTGCAGCATATGAGGAGCAGAAGGAAGCCATAGGGTTTAACCTGATAGTCACAAACCCTCCCAAAATTCCTTGGTTGTTTTCCAAGAATCTTAATAGTTTGTTGCTATGGCCCAGTACCCAGACAGGTCTACGATCTTTGTACTGTTCAAACCCCGGAAAGCCACAGATCTGCACCTTATGTCAGGCTGAGAGGTTGGACTGTAGATGAAAGCTCATGAACAGTGGCTTCATGAATTCATGTTGCAGAGCTGCCTTGATGGCTCCAACTCATATAGGTGAGTTCTCTAATTTTTACTTGCCATGCATAGCCATCTTCACTCCTGGCAATCCCCTAACTAGATCTGTGCTATGAAGAGGAATTACTTTTCCAGGTGACTGTGGCTGTGTTTCGTAGTCCCATCATTAATGGAATCTCCGTATAGTTTGACACATTAATTCGGAGCGCTAAGTGGCTCCTTCCCTGATGGCTGAAGCCCTACAGTTGGCCACGCTTAGCTTTTCCCTTTCTTTTCTGACTAACAGATCCAAGCACAACACACAGTCACTAAGGCTATTCAGCAAAGCACTTATGCCCGGTTTATCTCTAAGCACATGGACAATCCTAATGAGTAAAATCATGAAAAGAAAAACAAACAACCCTAATAGGGATTAGCAAACATTGTGAAACCACATCCTTGAACTCCAGATACCACAATCATTTTAATATGTGTGCCTGCTCATTTCCATGATTAATTGGCATCTTGTTAACTGCTCATTAGGGACACTGTAAATCATCACTGAACACTATAAACACATTCCAATAGAAGGAAGAGTTTCTAACGGTGAATTGTACTGAAAACTAAATTGGTTTATTTAAAAAATGAAGAACACATTTCAAGAGTCAGCAACTGTAGCACGTGTCTTAAAACAGAAGCTGGAAAGTTTTTGACACACTTCTATTAAACACATGTAGACCTAGTTTTGATCCCAGTTACATCGGTGTGACCCGAGTACAAATAGAGTGACTCCAATGGAATTATCCCTGATTTACAATGAGATTAGAATCAAATCCTTATGTATTTACTGTGTGTGATCAGTCATCTGAATACTAAGAAATTGCATTCATAGAAGATCAGTTAGAAATAAAGCATTCGCTCTCATATATACATTAGTTTCTGATATGCACTATTGATGTATTTCTTCATTCATAGGCATAGAACATTTTATGTAGCTGTTTGTATAGAAGTATAAATGTGCTCCTTATACATGGCATCTCTAACCCACAACAGCATACATCTGTGGTATAGATCAAAACAAGAATGCTGCAGTAATGTGGCACATAGATTTATAAGTCTGTAGCATCTTTTACAAAGTCCCAAACTACATTCCTTCCAGGATCTTTTATCAGATGTATGTACTTCGGCGAGGCTGTTCAAATGTTTATAGCTAAGCACGTGCATAAGTGGAACCAGGCTTATGTTACTGGCTAGGTCAGATCCCTGACAGTGTAGAGGGCTTTTCGGTGGCAGGTGACCACCAGTGACACAAGGCACATAAAATTCCTTGCATAACTGGCGTCGACTGCCAGTGAAAAGCCAACCAATCCTTTGTGGTCAGCTTTCCCTATGCCCCCTGACCCCAGGACTTCTGGGGCTGACTTCTGGGAGCAATGCATTGAGTTCAGACTGGCTGAGAATCGCTCCCAGAACACTGAGCTGAAGAATGCGAATTTGCTGCCATCAGTCTAGACATACCCATAGTATCACCAACAAAATATATTAACATAAGAGGCCTGAATTAATTTTTCTTTTCTTCCAAAAGTAACTATTTCAAAGGGGTTTAACACAAACATCATGCAATGGTTTGAAAATGTAGCGGTTGCTTTAAAAAATTGTGCTAATGGTTGACTTTGATTTTGAAATATATATTGCTGCTCTTTCTGCTGAGAGCTAGATTGTGTTCTGCTGCTCCCCAGATGCTTTTGGAAAATACAGAGAGAGCCACTGAATACCTATGAGGCACAGCCGTAATGTCCTTTTCCTCAGAAGATTGAGCGGGACCACAGCTCTGTCCGCTGTGCATTAGATCAGGCAAGGGAAGCATATGCTGCACTTCTGGTAGGGCACAAAAATGGGCATGTTCCCCTTGTGCATCCAGGAGCCCTAGCAAGTTCTATCTCCTTGAGAAGTCTCTGGGCAGTTTCTTCTGTATTAATGAAACTCCCCACCAGCACAGAGATCTCAGAGAAGGAGTGGGAAGAAGATTATGGTGCCTTTTCAACTGCAATAGTGCTGTAGGAAAAGTAACAGCAACATATTTCTCTCACACCCACCACAGCAGTGACATTGTTAGGTCTCCCTTCTACACCTTAGCTGTGAACCACCAATTCTAGTGGGAATCCTGGGATAAAATGGCATTTTCCTTCCATGCATCATAGAATAATTTAATTTGTTTTCTAGCCTGCTTGTGTTGTATTGCTGTAGTGGGATGGACAACTGATAAAGCGAAAAGAAAGAGAGAGCCCCATAAGTGATTTCTCCTGTTATTTATGATGACGTCCTCTAGAAAAATATAAAAATAGATTTCAGTGGTTGACAGTTTTGTTGCTTCTTGATCTTAAGCTGCCACTTAGGAGTTCATTTCACTTGCATCTGTGATGTACTGTATGTACCTTACTAGAGAGATCAGGTAAAGGACAGAACCCATGGAGCAGGACAAATCAAAGGTAAAGAAAATAAAACCTGAAAACTATGCTCAGTTTATTTCTCCTGGAGGAAACACAGGGCACTAATCCTACTCTCCTGATGCTTAAATTAAGGGGGCAACTCCTATGAAGAAAAAGGCAGCTAGGAACAAAGATCTCCCCCACCCTGGCTGAGCAAAGGTGTCTACGCTAGCAAATTAGTCCGGATTAAGGAGGCTTAATCCAGACTACTTTGGTCCCCGTCTACATGAGGCTTTGCCTAGTTCAAAGGAAAAAAAAAATTAGTGCTTAGTTCAAACTTAATTTGAATTGTAGTTCAAACTAGCACCACTTTAGTTCAAACTAGACAGTTAGTTTGAACTAACCATGTTTTTTTTAAGTTTGAACTAATTTTTAGTTTGAACTAGCCATGCTTTTGTAATTCAAGCTAAAAAGTTAGTTCAAACTAAAAAAAGCATGGCTAGCTCGAACTAAAAAGCTGCATTTAGTTTGAACTAACTGGGCATTGCTTAGTTTGGACTAAGCAGGTTCGAACTAAGCTTGCTAATGTAACAAGGAGTCCTATGGTACTTAAACACTAACAAATATATTTATTGCATGAGTTTTGTGGAAAAAAATCTGACTTCATCAGCTCATGCAATAAATATATTTGTTAATCTTTCAGTCCCACAGGATTCCTTGTTTGTTTGTTTGTTTTACTGATCTAGACTAACACAGCTACCCCTTTGGATCTTAATACTCCAGTTACAACTGAAAATAAAAGCTTCTGGTTTCCACTATAATTTTCCTAGCTAATATCCTCTATGCATGAGATATATATAGTAAATTTCCTTACATGGGACTATTTGTGTGCAGTAAGAGTTTTCAAGAATACACTCTAATATTGGGCTACTTGAAATCAGAGGTGGCCTGCTGAGCAAAGTGTCACTCCTCAGAGATCAGCCCTGGAAAACATGCTCCACATTTACCTGGTCTCCTGCTTGTGGGACTAGTGGTTAGAGCTAGCCGTGATTTTTTTTTTTCCTAAGAAACCAAGATTGAATTGGAAAATGCTAATTTGTCAAATCCAAATTCTTCTGTGAAAACATAGCAGGTTTATTCAGCTTTCCATAAACCATAGGTAGCTTTCTGCCTGATGATTTCCTCCTGGCTTTCCTGGAGGGGTGCTGGGGACACCCAGCTTCTAGAGTCCACAATTCAAAGGCAGCCCTACCATGCACACTGCCTAAGCCTGTAGATCTTGCTGTGGATCTGGGCTTGAGCCGGGGCTCTCAGTATTTCCAGGCTTTTTGATGTGGAGCTTGGAAGTCCTAGGAATGCTCACCTATGTTGGGATGGACTTCAAGGAGCTGCAACAGATCCACCACACAGACTGCTCTGGGGCCAGGCAGTGCAGATTTTCTAAACTTTTGGGGCAGGCACCATCTGATGTAGAAGTTTGGAAATCCTGGAATCTCCAGTGCTGGGGCAGTTTTCATGACAGGGCTTCCCTGGAGTCACAGACCCCAGGCTCTACAGCATATGAGGATCATTGATTCGTCTCAGTTTCACTAGTGATATTCAGTGGTGAGTAACCCTAAAACCAAAAAGAATCATGTCAGGTTCATCCAGTCCTTGCACAGAAATGAGGGACCTTATTTTTGTTTCAAACCCACCATGGTTTGTTTTTTCCTAAATGAAATTTTTCAGACACTCCAATATGCTGAAAAAATCTCAGAATGTCAACATTTCACACAAACACGATTCACAGTTTTGGGTTGCTCTTTTAGTGAGATTACTAACCTTCTTGAGGACTCCTGTCTCGGAAGGGGGAAAGAAAAGCAAAACAAATCCACACCAATGCTGCCAGCTCTTGCATTCTTGCACTCTCACTGAAAAATTACACAAATAATACTCTAAACCCAGTAAGTCTACCTTTTGCTATCAGGCAATGAAATAAAAGTGAGAATGCTCATCCTTTGTAATTCATGGGATGTGCTCAAATACTATGGTGATGAAGACCATATGAGTACCTAGATGGAGAAACACACCACTGTTTAATTGCACTGGCACATCTGCCTTACTCTTATTTTTTATTAAATGTTGCTGTAGGGAGTACCTGAAGCCGGTTCTTTAATGCAACAGATGCAATTCAAGTATTACTATGCTTGGTTAAACTTTTGATGTTCCCCAGGGATTGCACAGGAAATGACTTTGATGGATCACAGTTTCACTTGAAACAGAACTAGGAAAGATTAGTGTGTCTCAGGCACAGAGATTCCACACACCTAATTTTTTTTTCTCCTGTTTGGATGAGATAATTTTTCCAATTAACCTTGATAACATTTCTCAGATACACAGGACTATTCATACATAGATGGAAATGTATTTTGAGAAGGAATGTTTTTATTCTCCTTTCATAGTCATGGATGCCAAATGTTAACAACTTGATTGCTGACTATTTTATATATTTTGGGGATCAAAAACTGTGTTTTTTTAACTCAGCATCATAGATGTGAATGGCATGGAAGGCCATACAACATACATTTATAGCTGTTCAACTTGTTGTATACACATGCAGTGAGTAAGCAAAGAAGTAAGTTTTGTTTAATAAAAAGCTCCAAAACAATAATAACTATTCTTCCTAAAGAAATATTTATACTTTCTTTAGAACTGAAATGTTTGATGAAATCCTCATTTATGAGAAATAATTTAAAGCGTGTATAAAGAGGGTAAAGATGCATTAGCTTATGTTTCACCAAATGCCCGCAGATTAATGTGAACAAAATATGCATTATCATTAAGCGTTAGATGTGCTTGGTATTGTATAAAAGCACAAAGATTTCCCTTTCTCAGAGAATTTACACTTTAGCTCAAGGGTAGTCAGTTATTTTTGGTCATGGGCCAAACATCTTGGTCAAGGTATAATCAAGGTCCAGACTCCAAAGAAAATAAATAATTATAAACATACCTAAATAAAAAGATTGGGGGGGGGTCTGTTCAAAAGTTTCTGGTGGTTTGGATTTTGACTGAGGAGCCCTGCCAGAAGATACACTCAGAAGACAGGAGTTTCACAAGAGCATTAATCACATTAATTGTCAGTGGGAGTTGTGCTACTAATTCTCTTTGGCATTTTTGTGCATTCCACCCAGAGAAGCCAAAATGCACCAGGAAACTTAGCTAAAGGTTTGTTGTTTTTAGTTTCTTTGTGAGGGACGGGATTATGTTAATGTTGGCCTAGAGGTGGCAATTGACTGAAATCATAGGGTTGGAAGGAACCGCATGAGGTCATCTAGTCCAACCTCCTGCTAAAAGCAGGATCATGCCCACTAAATCATCTCAGCCAGGGTTTTGTCTAACTGGATGAATGAATCACTCTGGGCAGGTCACATGGAAGAAGTCAGTCAGTAGCAGAATTCTGCAAAGCACTGGGCATTCCTGTGAGGTGCTGAGTGCATTCAACTCCTGGTGAGGGTAGTGGGAGTAAAGCACTCATTACCTTGCAGGATCAAGCCATAGGTAAAGAGGGATCTGTTAGACTATGATTGGGAAAAGTATCACGTCAGGCCAGGCCTACCAGTACTCATGTTGAGTAGTACCGTCCTCATCACATTGAAAACCAGATTTTGGGGGGAATGGAAGGGAGAGGGGAAGGCAAGAGTTGGCCGACGAAAAGAATTGCGGCAAAACTGCCATTTTTTTTCTTTTAAGATCACAGTTTTGAGGAATGCAGGCACCTTTAACAAACATTTTCAGTCAATCAAAAACTCACTTTCTCATTGGGGGCAGGGAGGGGAGTTTTAGAATGGTTTCAGCCAGTCAGGAAGAGGACCAGATATTGAGACTTTGTGGGTCACCTTTGTTTACTAGTGGCCTGGTCACAGTGGAAGTTCAAATACATTGCCTCTTTCTGAACATGATACCAAATATTATAAAATAAAACACATTAAATTAATTTTTTAGAAGAACAAAAAGAGGAGGCTACCTCTTCCCCGAAGAATCCACTGTAACACTGACCTAACAATCAAGGAGTCCTGTCACACTTAAAGACTAACAAATTTATTTATTGCATGAAATTTCAGGGGAGAAAATCCCACTTTGTCAGATGCTCTGACGATGGGGGAACTTACAGAATGGGAGGAAATAAATGCAGGGAAGTGTAAGTCATGGGATCAGGTCACACTGTAACAGCAAAGCAAAGCAGTTGTAAAGATTCAAACACTGGGGAACGGCATATGACCTAACAATGTCTTTCACTGCAGTTCTATCAGAAGATAGAATCATAGAAACTGGAAGGAACCATGACATATCATCAACTCCAGTCCCCTGAAGATATTGACTTCAATGTATTCACCCAAGCCAAGAGTAAATTCTTCAAGATGATTAAAGGAATCAAATCAAAATCTTAGGCTCAGAGGTATCATGCATATTTGTCATACTTACTGGAGGACACTGTCTTGAGAATAACAAACAAGAAGTCTGGTGGCACTTCTAAAGACTAACAAATTTATTTATCATATAAGCTTTTGTGGAAGAGAAAAACCACTTTATCAGATGCTTGAAGATGCTCCCATTCTTTAAGTTCCCCATCTTCAAGCATCTGACAATGTGGGATTCTCCCCCAGGAAAGCTCGTGTGCTAAAAATTTTATTGGACTTTAAAAGTGCCACCAGACTCCTTGATTGTTTTTCCAGACTAGACTACTAGGGTGACTCCTTCTGGAACTTGTCAAGAGACTGTATTACATTCCTCCTGGTTTTTGAATTCTGAAGCATACTGTCTTTCTATCCGAGCAACCTTTGCCATATCTTTTACAGGACACTGTCAGGAAGAGATCCATGGAAATAATGATAATTGCTCACAGAAAACATTGCAACAACTCCACAATACATATGAGATCTGATCCAAAGTCAATGGAAAGACTATCTATCCATTTTACTTGCCTCCAGGACTGTGTTATCAGCATCTTGGCATCTTTTGTGTATTTGTCCTCATAATACCCCTATGAGGTACAATTAATCCCCATTTTATAATTGGAGAACTGAGGAACAGAAAGGCTAAGCATGTGGTCCAAAGTCACACAGTGATGGAGCTTGGGGAATGAAGGCGGGGATTCCCATGTTCCAGGCTAACATTCAAAATGAATGTTCCAGATGCTGATCGTCCTTCCTCTTGAATTCATTGGACTTTGGATCATGCAGACTGGCTTTAGTTATCTTTACTTGGCACACATATCAAACTATATTTGGAACATATTGTGGAGTATTATGCTGTCAAACAGTAACACTTATGCATAATCTTGAAAAAGACAAATATTGGCTCTATAGAGGCTGTCTTCAAAGTGTTATTAAGGAAATGTGTATCATATTAAATCTGTTTTTTGTGAGAGTTCGGTGTATAAAGTGTCAGAAATTTCTCCTTCAGATAAAATGCATTCTCACTGATGAATATGATTTCAAAGGGCAAACATTGACCAAGAAACTTCAATGAAGGTGAAGAACATTATCTGATTCATTGTCAACGTGCATCTAAAACCAGTGGACTCCCAACACCTAACCTTTTAAAACATCACAAACAAGCTTGTCCTTGCTTCAAGGCCTTGTGTGGTCTGCTTCCTACTGACCTATCGCATCTCATCTTTCTGTACCACTTGTTGCACTTTGTTGTGTCTGTGTTGTAGCCTTCTCCCACTCTAACTGACATGGGCCCGCTCACATATTCCACTATGCTTGGACCAGACCACTTCATTCTTCCAAAAGATACAATAGCTAATCACTCTGAGCCATACGTTCCCATGGCACAAATAAAACAAAAAGAAGCTAGTGGTCCCCTGGTGAGGGACCACAGCACAGAGCAGTCCCAAACAGCAAATAGAGACAACTTAGCTGATTACTTCACTGCTCCCCATTCACAGACCCTGCTGCGGGTTTCATGTTGTGGAGATGAATCTGTCACGAACTATAAACATTGTTTGTTCTAAAGTTCCCATTGTTAAAAATAACTGTATACAGCAATTCAGCAATACAGGGATTGAGTTGTGACTATGTCTCCAGTGTTTCAGACAGTCCTTGAGGTACTCACATGGAAATCTTGTTCTGTAAGTGGTTTCAATTCCTTGTTCAGGCACTAAGTGGCAGGTCTTACCTGTTGTGTTTTACACGTCCACAAGAAACAAAGCAGTGTAAAGTTTCTTTGACAAGTGAGTCTGCAGTAGATTGTCACCATGGTCCATGAGAGTGATTATTTCTGAAACAGGAAAATACTGGGACTAAAAAGAATGATTATTATAAGCAATATAGAGGAAGAAAATCAGATTTCTGTGTTAAAGGAGTTGGCTGATTTTTACTATAAAGAAATGAAAACAGGAACAATAAGTACAGCATACATCAGGAATCTAGCTAGCTAGCTAGCTGTCCAATGTATACGTCAGTGTAATCTTCTGAGCATCATATCTATATATAAAGCATTAGTTTAAAGTTAATGTGTATTGTACAAAATACTTGTGAAATTTGCAAGCACTGTGTAAAACAGTATGAATATTTTAGCCATAGAGAGTGAAACAGTAAGGAGAATAAGGGAAATAGAGAGTTAAAGAAATTAAAAGAACATCTGAGAAGATGAACCAACTGATAGGATTTAAACTTTCTATAGGATTCACAGAGCTTAATCAAGAAAAGGAGCTTATTCCATCAATGTGGTGAGCAATAATAGAAAAGGCAGAAGAACATTGTAGAAAACAATGTCTTCAGTCACGTAATAAATGTCAAAAGAAATCAAAGACTCCACCCCTGTCTGATGACCATCTGGATGGGTTCTCCCACAGAAACCCTACCATGAACTTGAAGCTCATGGAAATTCACTCACAAGGAAGGAAAAAAATAATGTGTTTTTGAGACATGCCAGAGCAACAAAAGCTGTGCTGTTAACATATTTATTTAGTGAGTAAAGTTTCCTTTGTCTGCTGGTTTCTGTGACTCATCTTGCAAGGCGCTTCTTCTCTACTAGCCTCCAGAGTGTCAAAAACTTGTTGAAAATGTGCTTCTCTTTTTCACATCTGGTAGTCATTTCTGTAACACAGATCAGTGCTCAGAGGCTGTTACCAGAAGGCTCTTGGAAAGTGTTAGGGATTGTGAGTGTTTTACTCCGTACAACCAACTCTAGTTACCTTCAAATACCATTAGCTGAAGTCCATTTAAACATCATCTTGAGCTCCACTAAGCAGCTGATGTAGATTGACATATGTCCATTGAAGTTCAGTGATTTGCAAAGAGCTGTGCTGATTTATACCTGTGTGTGATTTGGCTCCTACTTTGCAGAGCACAGTGAGGCAGTCCTGACTGAACTGGAATAGTCAAGACTTGCTTGTCAGTCTGCTTTCTGGGTTTACTTGCCGTTAAGGAAATTCTGGCTAGTTCTAGAGAGGCCATGCTCCAGGAAGCCTGGCAAGCCAGATGGCATTCCCTTCACTGTGCTCGGAGGTTGCAGAATAAGACCGCAAACAGTTCAGACACCTAGCTACCTCGCTGATTGATTATGATCCCAGTTTGCTGAAAATCTGGGGTGCATCAAAGGCTTTCAGATAAACAGGCTCCATGACTCAGGGAAATAATATAAAGAGATAAAAATGTTTATTTTACTTTCCTTTGTGTGTGTTTTTAGCTTTTTTGAATTTTGGTAATGTTTTTGGACAGACTGTAGGTAACACTGTCTCTGTGTTGCAGCTGGCTGAAATTCTGAATAGACTATAAACTAAAATGTCAACTTAAAAGACTGGTGGTGGAGCTGATAGTTGTACTCAGGTTCAATCTATTTGTTATTGATGATTATTTCTGCATTAACCAACGTATTTGATATGTTGCAACCACTGAATCATTGTGTGCTACACTATGCATGTCCAAAAAAAAAAAACAAAAAAAAAAAACCCAAGCAACCACTAAGTTTTTATAGCTGCTCACAGTTCACAAACTGTCAGTGCTTGTTAGAACTCTGTACCATTTTTCTTCAGAAGACAGGCTTCTAGCCAAACCACTTAAATTTCCAAAGCCAAAATGAGGTTTCAAAAAAATTGATCTTGTATGAAGTTTAAAACGTGGCACCAGTAAGGTTTTCTACAAGAAATACAAAGTTGGTGAGGTAATATATTTTATTGGGCCTATTTCTGTGGGTGAAAGAGAAGATTTTGAGCTTATACAAAGCTCTTCTTGAGATCTGCAAGGTTAGTTATATGATTCAGCATTTCTGATATATATAATTGATAATCATGTAAATGAGAGATCACCAAATTTGTGTGAACAATGCATTTAGTCTGAAGTTAGTGACATCTATCTGTTACCATTTTAAAGGGTTTTTTTATGTAATTATCTTTTGAGTCATATATAATACATAGACCATTGTGAGGAAGCTCAACATTCAGGCTCACTTAATTTGCACCTAATTTTGCATGCACAGGCAATGTGATTGCAAAATGTGGGAAAACATTGTTTGTATCAGGCACATCAGATATTTTTCAATGCTACTTGGAATGGCTGTACCCTTACTGTATATTCTGCATTTTTGCCATCAGGCACATCAGATATTTTTCAATGCTACTTGGAATGGCTGTACCCTTACTGTGTATTCTACATTTTTGCCATCATAAATAAATGCATACGCAAAATCGTAGCAGCCACTATAGAGGCCAAGCTGAGAAATATATACTGTGATCCTTAATGACCATTGACACTTAGGCTATGTCCACGCACAAGAAGTTAAATCAATTTAACTTGAAGTGATTTAATTGAATTTCTATAAAAATCATTAAATCAATTCAAGTAAAATTGATTCAACAGGTGCACACAAAAAAACCCAAATCAAACTAGCCTGTCCAGGGACAGGACTTGCTAGTTTGATTTAGGAGAGGGGCACCCTGGGAGGTGTGGCAACATGGCCCCCTGGCAGGGCCCTCTTGCCCCCAGTCCCTTGCTTGGCTTTTCCCAGGAGAGCCAGTATTGGGGAAAAGCATCCTCCACCGGCTCTGGGCTCCCTGAGCCCAGGGGTGGGTGCATGGAAGACATCCCCTGAGACTGGCTGCAGCCTTGGGTCCAGCCAGGCTTAGGGGAGAAGGGACCCCTGCGCCTGGCTTCCCATCTGCTAGCCAGGCAGTGGGGGAAGAGACCCCCTGCATGCCCGGCTCCAGGTGTGTTTGCCGGGTGGTGGGGAAGGGATTCCCATGAACCCTGCTCCGCGAGTGACAGGGGAAAGGAGCCCCGTGCGCCTGGCTTGCCCCGCACTGGCTGGGCTGCAGGGAAAGCCGGGTGGAGGGGAAGGCACTCCCACCGCTTTCTGGGTGGTGAGGAGGAGAGCTCCTGGGCCCAGCTCCTGGTACTCTTGCTGGTGCCTGGGGAACAGGACCCCAAGCTGGCTTGACTGGTGGTAGCCAGGTTGTGGGAAATGCTTCCCTGGCTCCCAGCATGCTCCCCCGGCAGTGAGGGAGATGGGACCCCCCCTCGCATGGCTTTTGGTGTGCAGGGAGCTCTCTAAAAACTGGGCATGGGGGTCCCATCTCCCCCTGCCACTCAGGGAGTGTGCTGGGAGGCGATGGAGCATACCCCGCAGCCTGGCTAGAGCAGCTCGAGCTGGCCTGGGGGGTCCCTTCCCGCCCCCCAGCTTTTCCTGCAGCCTGGCTAGGGCCCACAGGGATCCCTTCCCCTGCTGGCGGGTGTGTGTGGGGGGTCCATTCCCCTGCTCCGCAGCTAGCGGTCGGGGAGCAGGGTGCATGGGGATCCATTCCTCACCACCCAACTACCACACCGGTTGCTGGGCGTGCAGGGTCCCTTCTCGCGCTGCTTGGGTACAGCTAGGGAAACCGGGCATGGAGGGTCCCTTCCACCCCCCAATGCCCCCAGCTCGAGTGCTGAACCCTGGCCCTTCCTTCCAGCATGCCGTGCACCCTGGGAGGAAGGTCTAACCAGTGTTTAAATTGAGATAACTGTTATGGCGATATAACACCTTCATACAGTGTTATATAGACATAACTTTTTATTTATCTGTCATATTGATATAAAACTAGGTTTTATTATATCGATATGACTTTCCTTTTAGTGAAATGACGGCACTCACCAGTTCACTATAAGGAAACGTCGTGTGGATCTAACCATTTTTAAATCTAAATAAACAGCATTATTTCGATTTAAAAGCTGTGTGTGGACACTCCCTTAAAGACTAACAAATTTGTTTATTGCATGAACTTTTGTGGGAGAAAATCCCACTTCGTCAGTCTTTACGTGCCACAGGACTGCTTGCTTCGTTTGCTCCTTGGGAACTTAATGACCATTGTAACTTGTCTCTTTTAAAATTTACCTTAAAGTGGGAAGGACCCAGAGATAAAATAAATGATAAAGTTTTAGAAAGAAAGTATTGACTTTAAAGTGATTTTAATCCTCATGAAAGCTTGCTAAAAGTTTTAAAGCAGATGGAGTGTACCTACGCTAGCAAATATTATCACAGTGCTGACATTTCAGACTTTGGGGGCCAGATTATTAGAAAATGCCTTTTGCTGGATCTCGGACAAATCACGGTAACATGCCAAAATTGATTTGGCATGAAACCATCAATGGGATCATCAGAATGCTAATAACATTTAAAGGCCTGGGTGTCTAACTAACAGGATCAAAAGAAACCTAAATAAAATCCTGGCTTTAGTGGTTCAAAGTATCTGCAGCTGCCCTTGAAGAGGCTTATGTTACTTAACAGATTCAGCCTTGAACTCAAATTTTTCCCTATTCACCTCCTTTGCCTCTGTTAGATTCATCACGACATCTCACATGTGCACTCCTGTTTTAGAGAACCATAATGCAGGTCAGGGGATCAACACTTTGCCACATCTCAGTTCTACAACCATTTAAGAAAACTTGCAAGATAGGCATGAGTTAGTTGACCACACATAGAATTTGAAGCTATGAACTAATTGTTTTACCATTGAGTCCCTTTGTGGCCTTGGGGAAAACCACTTCTGATTTTCCAGTTTTCTCACCTGTAAAATGGGAATCATGCTCACTATTTACCATGTGCACTAGGAAGATTAATTATAATTAGATAATGCCTGTGAAGCACATAGACTGTCGTGCAAAAGGGCAGTTTTACTCTTGACAAACTTTTCCTCTAAGAAGTTAAATTCCACACCACTTTGTAAATATGGGAGTAAGAAAATCAGCATCTTGGACCTGTTTTTAAGGCAAAGAGATTTACATATTTCTGTCATGAGAAACTTGAAGCCAGACTTTCAGCCTCCCAGACTTCAGTGACTAAAACTAAATGCAGATTACGCCAACTTACACCAGCTGAGGGATGTGAGGTTTGATCATGTAGGTAGGAAAATTTCTAAAATGTTAGGAAACATATAGCAGTGAAGGAATCTACTACCAAACACAACCCAAGAGACCTACAAATGTCTGAAATTATTAATGAAACTGGAAGCCGCTCAGAAATAAATTTAACTATGAGGTTTTAGAGCAGAAAAAAACTGAGGAAGGGATTCACTTTATACTTCCATTAATGAGTCAACTAGTTTATCCATTAAGATGTCACCTAAGCTGCAAACACAAACAAAAAAGGCATCACTTGAATGTTAGATGTACCAATGAATCAAGACGTTAGTTGGGGTCTTATGATCACACTGTTTTACCATACCTTAGGTGAAAAGCAACTTAACAAAATCCAGAGCAAACTGTGTAGTGGTGGCAGCATTAATGAGAGAGTAAGAAAAGTAACTGATGGCAAACAATCAGCTGAGTGTAATAGCAGCCTTTATTCACACTCGGTACATCTCAGGATGAGAGCACTAAAATGCTGATTGCTTGACGTGAACAGCCAGTTTGATCTCCGTCTCCTTCACTCAGACATGTAGGATTTACACCTTCACTATAGACTTCTACCAAAAAGCCCCAAAAGAATGAAGTCAGACTCCAGACAATGTATTCCCCTTTTTGATGGTGCAAACTGAATTAAGAAACAGACTCTGCAAAAGTTAAAATAGTCAGATGGTGGGTTAGTAAGGGTTTGATGGGTGTCCTCTGAAGTCAACACATGTCTACCTTGACTTCAGTGGGATATGCATCAGGTCACATATGAAGACACTTCAATTAAGGAATGACTATTGGCATTCAACTCATGCATATGGGAAAGACAGCGGCCCTATTCAAGTTAATGGGAAAACTCGATTTAACTAGCATTGAGATCCAAGAAAATTTTCAGCTGAAAAACTCAGATCCTGAGCAATAAAAATAAAGTCCAAGTACTTCTAACCGTCGGATGTTTGAAGATATTGCCCATAAAGCGGTTCACATCTTAAAGCTACCTCCCTTTTTAATACAGGGAGTCACCATGGACTGTTTTTTTTTTCTGATGAGACTAGGAATTAGAGGAGTATTAAGACTTAACACTCTTGCTTCTCTTGATTGCAAAGGAATAGTGGAAAATTAAGCAGTTTTGCTGTCTACAGTATGCAGCCCTTGAGATAAGGAATTGCTCATCCTTCATTGACAATAAATAAGCTTTTGGAAATAAAAAAAGGGGGAGTCACTACAGAGTATGTCATGTTTGGAAAGTAAGTTGTTAAAACAACATTTGTTTTGCTCATATTTTTTCAGTACCTATAGTTCCAAAATCCATAAAGGGAGCATTGTGTCACAATGTTGTATTATGTTGTATTTATTATTTTTTTCCAGCCTAAAGTGCTTTGTGTGTAAGATTAAAATGCTGCAAGTCTCAGGCCATCTGGCCAACCAAATGGATTTAGTGTACAGGATCATTGCCAGATGTATGCCAGTTTTAAGTTTAATTTTTGAACATATAAAGTGCCTGGGGCTCTGTGTCTGTTATCCAGGGGAAACCATATTACAGTTTTCTGGATGAATCTAGATATAATTTCAGTCTAGTCATCTGGACGTCTCTCCTTCACATGGTTTTAGGGCATATTCTTTGTTTCTCACCAGCCAAAAAATATTGAAAGAGGATTTTGCATATATTTGATATATTCCTGTGTATCTGATCACATTTCTTTGATTTTATACAATGTCAGGAAACACTATAGTTATTTTGATTGAGAAATTTCATTACAATTGCTTAACTGAGAGAGAAATCTCATTGAATTTCTTAATTAATTTGCACTGATATGTAAGTGCAGCCACATTTACAATAAACTTGAGTGTAAATATGCTAACAGTATTTTCTAGTTTGTAAAGTGTTAATAGTGAAATGCAATTTATTGCATTTAGATCAAAACTGGAAGAAATGAAAGATGAGCTGAATTTTAGTTTTGAAAATTCCAAGAAAGATAAAGGGTGGGTTTTTTTTTGTTTTTGCAGCTGAATTTACATAACAGGGGTCTGCAGACCAGCTGGGTTTTACATAGGCATTATGGAGCTCAACTGGGTATCCCCTATAAGAATGGACAGCTGAGGACATTGGAAATGGATTGTAGAGCCTTTCAGGTCAAACTAAAATAGGAGTACAGCCATGTGAACTTCCTGTTGTGAAAAGCAGGAGGCAAGAGCAATTCAGAGAGGGTTTTATACAATCAGTGTGGGGGCACGGAAATAATGTCAGGAGAAGACCCCCCCCATATCATTAGATTTGTCAAACTGTGAATTGCAGCTCTAAGAAGGAATGGCTGAAACCTGCTAACAATCAGTCACATGAACTTTTGACTCGGGGGCTCTATCTCCTCTGTTTGTCCAGCAATGAGCACTCTGCAGGCACCGGGCAATTTGACTGATTGCCTGTTGTGTTGATCTCATTCTAGTTCTTAATGGACAGGTGGCCACATCCCAGCCATCAGTGGCAGTGTCAAGATATGGACACTAAATTATCTTTCTACACCTATTTGGGGGCCCAAGGAATCACAAATGAGACCATTTGGAAGGGATATAAATTCACACGCTTCAGGACATAAGCCAACGTCTAACTAAAAGGGATTAGAAGGAATCTATTCATAAAGTGAGGTAATTCCACAACTACCCACCATATGATGCATTGAACTTTACTTTAAACATCTGGTACTAGCCACTGTTAGGCTGTGTCCTCACGTCTTTTTTATTTTGAAATAACACAGGTTATTTCGAAATAAAAAGATTACGTCCAGATGTTTTCTTATTTCGAAATGACGGACTTCGTCATTTCAAAATAAGAGGTGTTCTTTTGGAACACCTTAAACCTGGTTTGCTATCAAAATGGCCCTTATTTTGAAACCGTTGTTTTGAAATAAGGCCATTTGGACATGTTGCTTCGGAACAAACGGTTCTGAAACAACATTTGACCTTCCTCCCAGGGTGCTTAGCACCCTGGGAGGAAGGGCCACCCCCTCATCACCCTGGCCAGGGTGCTGGGTGAGCGCCCGGCTCGCCCCACCACGGGGGCTGCTCGGAAGCCTGGTGGCAGGGGTGCCGGGGCGCCCGGCTCTCCTGCCGCTGAGTCTGCTCCCAAGCCCCGCAGCGAAGGTGCGGGGGCGCCTGGCTCTCCCCCACCCCACGTGGGCTCGTGGCAACCCCTGCAGTGGGGTGCCGAGGCCCGGCTTTTCCCCGCCACCGGGGCTGCAGCCATGGGGACTGAGTGGCTGCAGCTGCAGGGAGCCGTGTCCCACCGGCTCCCTAAGCCCCCGGGCTCAGCAGCGGCAGTGGCTGGCAGCCCCACAGCTCACCCCGCCACCAGCTTCGGGGGGCTGCAGCCCCCATGTGGTGAGCCACAGCCCAGGCGGCTAACCCTGCCACCAGCTAAGGGGGGCTCCAGCCCGGGCTGCAGCTCACCCCACAGGGGCTGCAGCCCCCCGAAGCTGGAGGCAGGGTGAGCCGCCCGGGCTGCAGCCACCCCGCAGGGGCTGCAGACCCCTGTGCAAGGAGCGGGGTGAGCTGCCCACGCTCCAGCTCACCCCTGCGCCCCTTGCAGCGCCCCTGACCTGGGCAGTGGAGCCTGGGGGTGCCGTGGCTTCGGCTCCCAGGCTCCTGGCAAGCCCTCTCCTCCCCTCCACCCTGGTTGGTGGCAATGTGGCTCGCAAGGGGCCATGTTGCCACAACTCCCAGGGTGCCCCTCTCCTGAAGCAAAATAGCAGGTCCACACATATGACCTGCTGTTTCGCTTTCAGGTTTGCCATTATTTCAGACTAAGTTTTTTTTTTAGTTCGAAATAAGCGGTTTCGAAATAAAGGTTTTATTTTGAAATAAGTCATTTTGGAATGACTTATTGCAAAATCAGACCTTGTGTGTAGACATAGCCTTAGAGTCTTGATGGACCAAAACCATGACTGGGATGGTTTAGTGGGAGTGGTCCTGCCTCTGGCAGGGGGTTGGACTAGATGACCTAGGAGGTCGCTTCCAACCCTAGGATTCTATGATTCTATGACCACTGCTCAGATCAGATACGGCAATTTTTGTTCCTATTAGGCTTTGTAAAACTTAACTATATGTTGACTAATTATGAACTCAAACATTTATTATGTCAGAATAATGACAACTGCTAACGTTTAAAGGACACTATGAAGCATAGAAGATTCCAATCACAGGGTAGCTGGTTCAGATCCAGTCCATTAACCCCTATAAAGTTTGCCCAAAGGATGGAAAATGAGGTGATATGAGAAACCTTTGACTGGAGAAATGCATAGGGTTTCAAGTTCTCCATTGCTAAAACCAAAGGATTGATCTTTACAATGGAATCCAAATGTTATCTGCATAGCGAACAAATAGATCTAGTTAAAGGATTTAAATTCTTAGCTTCTAAATTAAATGGAAAAATCATATGAACAATATTTAAAGATAAATGTACAGGAAGACTTAACCAGCTTAAAAGGCTTACTAGGACTAATTGGGGAAGTAGATAAAAACAAAAAACTGAGGGTGGTCTATAGAGCCTTATTCAGACCACTTACTGAGTATGGCTGCAAAGCTTTTGAGACAGCATCAAAATCACAACCTAAAAAATTAGATTTAATATAAGCTGGGGCACTACAAATTGTGTGTGCTGCATGAATTAGAATGCCTGTTATGTCCTACATCAGTATTTCTCAACCTTTAGTGGATCAAGGAACACCAAAAAGTATTAATTACCCTATGCAGAACACTCAATGAAAATGTTCTCGAAAAAGCTTGAAGATTGTTGACTGCTCTCCTACAGCATGTCTTTACTACAGCAGGAAGGGAGCTTGCCAGCTCAGCTCCATGGACTTGCATTGGCAAGGCTTGCATTAGTCCACTAAAAATAGCTATGCAGCTCTTGCTTTGATGTTGTAACTTGGGTTGGAGCTCAGGTTCGCAAACCAGGGAGAAAGAAGGGCTGGGCTTTTAGACTACTAATGCTTGTGGGCCTTGCATAACTGTGTAGGTCCAGGCTGGAAGCATCACTGCCAGATACTCTGGCGACATGACCCTAAGTAAGGTCTAAAGATCGCAGCACATAGTCTTAGAATGTGGACTATGTCTTCTTGCCCTGTTAAGCTGTGTGTGGCATACTCAAGAGGGCTGAATGTGGATTTGGGAAAAGCCTGGATGGTGATTTGTGACTAAATGCAGATAATGGGGCAGGTTTTCAGAGGTGCAGGGCAGCCAAAGCTCCAGTTAAAGTCAATGGGAGCTGCAGGCACTAGGCATCTCTGAGTATCAGGCTCCCACTATGCATATTTAAAGGATAATTGAAAGGTTTGTACTTGAGAATTTAGAGACAGAAGGGCTGGCAGACTTTGTTCTCATTCAAACTAGCTTTAATCATCATATGTTTTTCGTGAGATAAATGCACAGTAACAGTACTTCAGTGCAATAAGGATACCATGAGCACAGCAAGAGTATGCAGATCACACACTGAAAAAGAATACATATGGTTTTGGCTGCTGCTTTCCAAAGAGGAACCGTATGGGGGATGATGGCATTGCACAGATGATGACCCTGGAAAATTGATTGTCCTGAAATGTTAGCAATTTTTTTCTTATGAAAACTCATTTAGAAAAAAAAATCAGGAAAATTAAACAGTAGATTCCACATAAATGAGAAACAGCAAATTGAGCAAAAGGAGGATTATGGGAATTAAATCTTTTGTTCAGAGAGTGATTAAAAAGCATTAAGTTGGATGAAGTCAATCTAGAGCTTAATTCTCTGAACCTGCTGTCTTGTTTTTCTGCCATTTGGTTCGTTGTATATTAGGAAGTGGCTAGAAGGCTGTTCATTGGGTGGGTTGGAGCTGGGCAACTTGTCCCACTTTTAGACAGTTACAGCTGGGCAATGTCACTCAGTCATATAGGATTTACATTTCTGCGATGCGGACAATGTGTATAGTTTTTTGTCCATTAGTGACCACAAGATCTTAGACACTGTACACACATGAAGGTAGGTATTGTCTTTTCCCCAAAGAGCTGATGTTTTAAAATATGTACTCCATGGATTCCAACAGGCAACCTTATTCTCCTTCTTGGGGATGATGGAGAGTGTCCAATATAAATCAGTTCCCTTGTCTAGTGACAAATAAATGCAACCATAGTTAATGGTTGAAATAATGAAAGTATCAAGCTGCTTGCTGACAAGTTCCAAAGAGGTAGCTGTATTACTCAAGTGTAGCAAAACATACAGGGAGTCTTGTGGCACTTCTAGGCTATGTCTAGACTGGCAATTTAGGCTGAATTAAGGAGGCTTAATTCAAACTAAATTAGTCCCTTTCTACACTGGACTTTCCTTAGGTCGAATTAAGAAATTCCTCAATTCCATTTAATGAAACCTTAATTAGAATTAATAAGAACCGCCTGTTAGTTCAAACCAATCTTTAATTCAATTCCTTAGTTCAAACTAAGGAAAGTGTAGACCTGGATTAACCCTTAATTCAACTTTATTAAGGTCAAATTAAGGGCAGTTAGGTCGAATTAACAAGTGGACTAAACTGACTTAACTTTAATTCGACTTAGTCCATTTTGATAATTCGACTTAATAAGGTCGAGGTTAGTTTGAATTAAAGTCAAATTTATTAGTTCAAATTAACAAATTTGACATAACTTTTTCTAGTGTAGACATAGTCTTAAAGACTAACTAATTTATTTATTGCATGAGCTTTCGTTGGTGGAACCCCCCTTCGTCAGGCACTTGAAATGGAAAACTTACAGTATGGAAGAAAAAAAGAAATGCAGTGAAGAGTAAGTCACAAGAGCTGTTCAGACTATTTCAGCAAATCAAACAAGTTGTTTTGCTTCAAACAGTGTGGAACAACAGATAAGAAGGTGGGAAAGTTGAAAAAGGGAAAAAATCACCTTTTGTAATGAGAAAGCCAGCTAATATCTCTATTCAAACATGAGCTAATGGTGTCAAATTTGCATATGAATTCTAACTCTGCAGTTTCCCTTTGAAGCTTTGATTTAAAGTTTTTCTTTTGGAGTACAGCAACCAACATGTCATTTACAGTGTGCTGGGAGATTGATGTGTTTCCCTATTGGTTTTTGAATGTTACCATTTCTGATATCTGGTTTGTGTCCATTTATTCTTTTTTGCAGAGACAGTCCAGTTTGTCCAATGTATAAACCATAGGGGCATCGTTGAAACATGTTGGCCTATAGCACATTGGTGGATGACCAAGTTAATAAGCCCTTAGTGGAGTAGCTGGTTTGATTAGGTCCTATGATAATGTCATTGATGCAGATATGTGGGCAGAGTTGGCAACCGGGTTTGTTGCTGGGCTATGTGCCTGCCTTACTGTTTCTGTTGTTTGGTCTGCAGTTGCTGGTGAGTATCTGCTTAAGGCTGGGAGGTTATCTGTAATTGAAGAGAGGTCTGTTTTCCAAGGCTAAAAGAGAGTGAGGGATCATTTGTCTTCCTGATCTCTATTTAGATTAGATCTGGCCAATCCAAGGACCATCGCTGTGGTCAACTCTGCCTCACGGGAACCTGTCTGTTAAAGGAGCAGCCTTGGTTTACAGCAGTGAGTAACAACAGGAAAAGAGAGTTGCTTGCTGGCTTTACATCATACAAAGAAGAGGTGCAGAAGACCTATTACCCAAACATCTTTTCCCACTTGTCCCCTGTTCCCATGAACACCTCTGCACTTTTTTTGGTGCTTCCTGTATGCATGCAATGCCTTTCCTTACACCAGGTAATATAATAAGACAAGCTCTTCCCTTCTGTAACTGTAATCTAATTAGACAAACTAAAGACAGAGGATGGCAAAAAAGGGATACGGTATCAAAACCAAGGTAGTGCATTGTGTGTTGCTCAGGTCCACAGTCTCTTTGTTGATTACTCTCTTTACCTTATTATTTGATATGCTTTTTAAAATTAAACTTACACTATAAATTAATGTTAAGGAAGAAACCCACACCCATTTCCTGTCGGTTTTGTAGTATGTATTATTTTCCATTTACTTTATTTTTCCTCAGTAGACCTGCTGACAACTCCTTTTTAATTCCATGATTTCTTTTGAAGTACAGCATAATCTTTAAAACTCTTTTCTTTCACAGAATCCAAAACGATTTATGATCTGTTTATTAAAGGATTGATTTCACTTTCACATTATGAACCAATTGTCAGCCAGTAGTAGATAATTGTGATCTCACTTGACTGCATGTGATATGTAACAGAGGGGGCATATTAAAGCTACGAAAAACTGTACCAGTCTTGGACCTAATTCTTCCTTCAGTTACATCAGTATAATTCTGGTGTCATTCTAGTGAAGTGATACACCAAGAGCAGAATTTGCCCAAAGTCCTCATGCTAATTAACTCCTGTTCTTCCTGAAACATTTCCTTTTGAAATGAAGGCTGATGAGCGAGGTTTTGCACAGAGTACCATGAAAGAAAGTGGAGGACTTCCAACTAGTATTGTGTTGAAGACGACAGAAATGCTGATTTTCTCTAATAATGATGGATACTTTATTTTTGTAGGCACTTTATTGTCTTCCATGCAATCTGGATTATTATACGAACCTAAATCTCACAATATCCATTGCAAACACATTTTTGCTTTTCTAGAATGTACCAGCATCTGATAATTAATTGCTCTCTAATGAATAGAGTGGTAGACAAAATGTTCTTGTGCTGTTAAAACAGCGAAGGAGAATTTCTTTATCAGATCTTCTACTCCTTTGCCAGAAGAAAACAATAAAACAGAAAGGAGAGAGATAGCTCATGGCAATTGTTCGCAAAAGTCATTGTAAGTTAAAAGGGGTTGTTACAAATATTATATTAGAGGTATTAGTTAGGCCAGACTGGATTACACCAAGTCCGGGATGATACAACTCTATGGCTTGTAATAAAGCTAGAAGTGAAATGGTTGGGCATGAGACATTTCTGCATGATTCAGGAAGCGAGGAGGAAAAGAAAAAAACCTTCCTTTTTGACACAAAGTCTCAGGTTCAAAACAGCTCTTTTAAAAAGCTATATTGTCCCCTTCTAAAAATGTGACTTTTCTTAAAAACAAAGAAAAGAAGAAAAAGTTCCTGGCCAAACGAAATGATACAGATAAAGGGATACTGTCAACTTGAAATCTAGTTATTTTTTTTTAAAGTATTAAAAATATTCTTAAATTCTATGCCAATACCGTGCCAATATTTAGGTTTCTGCGATCTGTTCATTCAGGGAGATGCAGGTTTGGTCTCCTGTTCAGTCATAGACTACCTGACCTGTATAACCTTGGGCAAGGCACAGAGGCTACATCTGCCCTGCCCCCCAGGGTAGACTACAAGGATAAATAACAGTGCTCACCACATTGCTGTGCTTTAAATCCCTTCTGTGAATGCTTCAGGTGAAAACTAAAAGGTTTATGTCGGCCTTTTAGGTTGCATCAGCAGCATCCACCTGGGGGAGTTGCAGGGAAACAGTCTGATGCTCACTGCTATTTATGCTGCTATAGTCCAAACTGCATGGCAGTGTAGACATACACAGAGAAATTTCCCTGTCTCTACAACAGGGATAACAGCACTTCTCTACCTCACAAGGGTGTTATGAACATGGATGCATTAAAGATTGTGAGGTGTTCAGGTATTATGGCCATGAAAACCATATAGATGCATAAGATAGATGGGGAAATTGACTGTTTGAAACGGTCAATTGCAGAAAGTAAACAAATGGGAAGAAAGAGAATAGAAATATATTTTTCCTCTAATTGCTCTCATAGCATAGTCTTAGGTGTTACTTGTAAGAACAGAATGTAAACATTGTTCAGAGAGATGTGTGAATTTTTAATTGACAGGGCCACTTTAAGATCATTAGTGCTCGTCCTTCAGCTAAGAGAGAACAAAGCAAGCAAAAATAATGTAAGAGGTGGACATTTCTAAACCATTAAATAAATCATCTGCCTTTATGAGCACAGAGGATTATGGAAGACAGCTGCCAGACACAGGCAGAGTATATTTCCCTCGGGGCACGAGAAAATATCGAGGGAAATCACAATCATTCCAGAACATGGAATTAAGAAATTAGGATTTTTCTAAATCTTAAAAATTTGAGAGGCTGGAGGGGATGCACTTGAGAACTCTGAAGAAAACAAAAGAGAAGGGGAAAAAAGAAAGCTTTCTAGTTTGTCTGTATGACCTTAGCTCATTAACTGAAAAGCAATTTTATCCTTGCAAGTCTTCACTAGGGTCAAAGACCACTCTTGGCCCTTGAAACAAAACAACTCAGTTTTGAAGTGTCCTATAAATGCTCTCTGCAACACCCTCCTCCCTGCAGAGTCACAGATAAAAGCCACTTAAAGTGGCTGTGCAATGGCAGAGCCTTTTTGCACAATCTGAATATAAGGTTTGTGAATTCTAAGTTACAATAAAGAAGTTGGGATACTATCTGAACTTTTTTTTCACATTTCAGCTGAAGCTCTCTGACCTTAGTAGATCAGAACTGTTGCTCAGTGCCACCAGCACTGACATCTTGCTGAATCCTTTGCTAGGGTGTTTTTGCCATCTCTGGTGCTGAGACTGGCGCCTAACCTATAGTTGTAAGAACGTGATAGTGGCTGAACTCAATTTTTGATTCTGGAATCTCAATATAAAAGTAATAAAATAAACTCAGCAATTACTCTGTTCTATTCATTCCCTCTGAAGCATCTGGCAGCGGCCACTGTCAGAAGACAAAATACAGGACTAGATGGTCTGACCAAGTACAAGATCCAAATCAGTAGCCGTGTTAGTCAGAATCCCGTGGCACTTCTAAAAACTAACAAATTTATTTATCGCATGAGCTTTCATGGGAGAAAATCCCACTTTGGCAGATGCTTTTCTGTAAGTTCCCCATCTTCAAAGCATCTGACAAAGTGAGCTTTTCTCGCATGAAAGCTCCTGCGATAAATAAATTTGTTAGTCTTTAAGGGTGCATCTACACTTACTAGTTATTTAGAATTAAGGAGGCTTAATTCAAAATAACTTAATCCCTGTCAATGGAGGCATTTTCTTATATTGAATTAAACCTTTCCTTATTCTGAATTAAGGAAGTGCTAATTTGATATAATAAAACCTCTTTTTACTTAGAAGTAATGGTTACTTCAAAGTTATTAGTTTGAATTAAGCCACTTTTAGCCATGGAGTAGGCTTAACTCAAATTACTTTTCCTATTCATTTACCTACCCTCCACTACTTCGAAATAGAAAGTTCAGTGAAGACTCTCTAATTCGAATGAATAAAGCCTACTTAATTTTGAATTAAGAGTTTAGCGAAGACTCTCTAATTTGAAATAATAAATTCAATTTAAATTTGAAGTTCGAATAACTATTCCAAATTAACTTTGAATATTCAAATAACTATTTCAAATTAACTTTATCAGTGTAGACATAGCCCATAAGTGTCACGGGACTCCTTGTTTATTTTGCAGACCTAGTATAGCTATTCTTTTGCTCTAAAGGCAATGCAATTATTTGCTCAGCTCTGAAAAATTCTCTAACGTGTGAGCATTTGGCTTAACATTCCTCAGGCAGCCTGTGTGCTGCTTTCAAACCTCCAGTTGCTGTTTCCTTTGTTGTAACTTATTGTCACACCTACAGTTTATTGATCCCAAAATGTACTTATGCAGCTGTATCATCAAGAGTGCTGAGCAGTTTTTACCTTGATCTTCTGAGATGACATAAACTTGCTGTTTCATATCCAAAGAGTCTTGTAGGCTTGAAAGAATGCCTGTCTAAAACTTTCCCCATCTTCCACTGAGTCCATTCCATGACTTCCTGTCATGGGTCCTGCTCACCAGTGAGCAAGAGTAAAACATGGACTTCAAATTTGGGGAAAAAATGTGGTTTCAACAGCTAGACTAACATGTTTTGCTGCATGGCCTCTTGCTAGCCTATTGTTATAGTTGGTTTCTATGAAGGAATAGTATTTGTGTGCCTCCTGCTTTCCAAGTTATTCAAATTCCTTTCCGTTCTTTGACTTTTTCTTTCACACTAGACATCTGCAATTGCTGCTTTGGCTCTATTCCTAATTACTATATTATTAGCTCTGTTTTCATCAGTTCTCAACTGTTTAGCTTTCATCGACTTATTTTGGCTACTCAACATATAAACAAATAAGGAAACTGAATTAAATTCATAAATGCTAAAATGGGAAACACATATAATATCACATTATCTCATCAACACAATTTTAACCCCCCTTAACATCCTATGCCTCTTCGAATACACTGGGCAATCCAATTTGAGGTCTATTACATTTCTGAATATACAGTAGCTCAATTAATAGAGCAGCCATATGGCTTATAGCAGCTGGGCCATATGAGTGTCCAATGGCAAAACGTAGGCTACACATTCTAAGACACAGAAGGTGTTTAATATGTTATGTGTCACTTTATAGGCAATTCCAGTCTTAATTGTAAAGTATAAAATGGCCCACACGAAGTTACCATATTGTATATGTTCATTGCCTGGGATCTTGACAAACAACAAAACTTACTTTTTTCCCTCTCTGTTAGGATATTTATTCATTTTTAATCCATGTGATTTCTTAACAGAACTCCACCAGCAAAAGAAAAGATATGAATGGAGTTCTCTGTTGCTTAGCCTTAGCCATTCCCAGCTCATCCACTAATCAGTTCTCTAAGATTTCTCTACGATGATTTCAAAAGGGATAGCCGTGTTAGTCTAGTCCAGTAAAAAAACAACAAGGAGTTGTGTGGCACTTTAAGACTAACAGATTTATTTTTTGCATGAGCTTTCATGGGAGAAGATCCCACTTCTTCAGATGCTTAGAAGATCTTCAAAGCATCTGAGGAAGTAGGATCTTCTCCCACGAAAGCTCATGCAAAAAATAAATCTGTTAGTCTTAAAGTGCCACACAACTCCTTGTTGTTTTTCTGCAATGATTGCTGATAAAGGAGAGTCTCTGTGTAGGGAGTTCTGTTTCAGTTTCAGATTCCTGCTCCTCTTCCTGAAAACCCAGGAGAATAAAAGGGGACCTAGAGGAGAAAGAGTGACTTCTTTAAACTTCAGGAAACAAGGAGTCCTGTGCCACATTTAAAGATCAACACCAGAGGATTTCTTGTTTGTTTTGCTGAACTAGACTAACACAGCTCCCCCTTTGGAAGGTCTTTAAATTGCTAATTTCTCTTGAAGTGCCATGCCACTATTTCATCAGTGCTTTGAGGGCCTCTGACCACTGGCAACCCACTTCCTAGAGAACTGAGACACATTCAGTATTGCAATTTTTTTTTATCACAAGGTGAGCTGAAAGTCGATATTGGGCTAGAAGCCAATTTTGAAAAGGTAGCTTAGCTCTGACTGGTAGAAAGAAGGGATTTAATTATCTAAGAAACTGACAAAATTAGGGAAAAGCCTATAAACAATAAATATATTCAAACTAATAGTAAATATGTTATCTATTGTGTTCCTGTTATTTTCTCATAATTACAAGGTCAACCTTCCCAGAGACATTCAGATCAAAGCTTATTAAGTCAATGGACAGACTCCCACCGATTTAAATAGGCTTCACATCAGGTCAGGATAGACATCACTAGGCCTGGCATATTTCCACACTGTGTACTCCTTGCCAGGCCTCTTATTTCTCCTAGACACTGGTAAAGTGACCTTATCCATATACTGTCCAGACAGAGGCAACATGCTGATTTCTGGAATTTGGTGCAGGCAAAAGTTAAGAAAAGATGTCTCCATCTTTTAAAAAACAAATCTTTAGCTGTATCTCAATATGAAAGGAAATGCTGATATAAGTTTCCCAGGTTCTCTCTGGGATTCTAGCTACACGATGTCAAGGCAAGGATTGTAATGCACAATTTAATCCACAAATTCTGAGAGAAGCGCTTAATTTAATATTGTTTCTAATGATATTGTCTTCATGTTTATTTGTTTCCCTGGTGTTTTTCTCTTTTGTAATTATGTGAATGGCTATCTCCAGGTGCAGTGCATATATTAACCAGTGAATGCATTTTACTAATGAGTTTTTGAGCTTCTGTCTTTCTCTCCTTGTTGCTTTAAGAATTTTTTAAAAGGCTCTGAGTCTTTCAAGGAAAAACAGGGCTTTCTATTGTTCCAAAGGGGTGGTCATGTTAGTCTGCTTCAGCAAAACAAACAAGGAATCCTATAGTACTTAAAGACTAACATTTATTTATTGCATGAACTTCCGTGGGCAAAAATCCCACTTCATCAGGTGCGTGAAGCAGGATTTGAAGTGGGATTTTCTCCCATGAAAGCTCATGTGATAAATAAATTTGTTAGTCTTTAAGTGCCTCAGGACTCCTTGAGGGTTTTCTATGAATTTTTTTGCTTCATTCCCTGTCTACTTCACTCTATCTCTGGGAAAACATTAGGGCTATGTCCACATGATGCTTTTAATTTGAAACAATGACTGTTGTTTCGATTTAAAAGTTGCCATGTCTGAACGATGTTTTGTCATTTAAAAATGATGAGCCCCGTCATTTTGAAATAACGAACTTTATTTCGGAATAGTAAATCCTAGACTGAAATCGAAATAGCCTTTATTTTGAAACTGTTATTTTGAAATAGCACCATTCAGATGTGTTATTTCGAAATAACCATTATTTCGATTTAACACTTTTTCCCTTCTCCTTCCCAGGGTGCCATCCTTTTTCTATATATTTGGATGGGGGCATGGCCCAGGGAGGGAGCCATGTTGCCACACCTCCCACGCTGCCCTGTATCCGGACTTGCTATTTTGATTTGAGGTTTTTGCTTATTTCAATTTAAGTTAATTCAAAATAATTTTATTTCGAATTAACTTATTTTGAAATAAGCATCTACATGTGAACATAGCCTAGGCATTTGAATGGTTACATGAAGGAATGAGTCAGAACTGATTGATTTAGAGAGAAATGGCATTAACAAGGGACCACATTTAAAACCCAGATCTTTGTAAAGCATTGCACAGAACCGAGTCTGAAATGCAACTACATAAAAAAAGTTCCAAAAGGGCAGTCGTGTTAGTCTAGTAAAGCAAAAAAAGCAAGGAGTCGTGTGGCACTTAAAGACTAACAGATTTATTTATCGCATGAGGTTTCGTGGGAGAATATCCCACTTGATGAAGTGGGATATTCTCCCACGAAACCTCATGTGATAAATAAATCTGTTAGTCTTTCCCACAAAACTCCTTGCTTTTTTTTTTTTTTTTTTACATAAAAAAAGTCTCTCTTTATTCTGTAAACAGCTGAAATAATCAATGAAGACCTAATTGAAAACTCAGTAAAATTAATCCCATTGACTTAAACAGTCTTTGGCTAATGTCCAGATGCTAAATGGTTGGGATTTCAGGCCAAGTTTGACCAAGTAGGTTAGTGGTCATGCACATATCCAGCATGCAGGAAATGTGGCATCAGATCCCTACTTCACCTGATGTGGAGCAAGGGTGTGAACTTGGATCTCCTCCTCTTTTAGAAGAATGACCAAGAGACTGGTAGACAGGGTATTCGGGGACAGTTATCTCTCAAACTCTCCTGTTGGAGCTGTTCTATTTTGTATAAACAATTATTCATTGGCATAGGGGGAGTGGAACCTGAATTGCCCAGAGGACAGCCCTAATGACCAGGCTGGAGAGTTACTCACCCTTGCTTTGGTCCAATGTCTGTTTCATTATGTCTACACAGTAAAACAGTGCCAAGAGGAGGGATTAAGAGAGCCCATGCTTTAGACTACCACAGAGGGCATTGCCTGGAGCACACTGATGACAGGCTCAGGTTCTCTCATCCATGCTCCTCATCACACAGAATGGGGATTTACTGCTAGGTCTCGCACAGCTGGGGCGTGGGTCCCAGTCATTGGTCTATTGATTCTCAGGTTTTCTTGAAAGGGGTCTGCCATAGCTTACATGCCTAACTCCAGGAGAGGGTTCATAGTTATAATGGAGAGTGGAGTTAGGTGTCTCACCCTGGCCCAAATGTAGGCACAAAACTCTCTTTGCGAGGCAGATAAGTCATGCTGCTCTCTTCAGTGTCTCCTGCTGACCAGCTTAGGCAGCTCCCACTCAGCATGCTGACTTTTGTCAATCCAGTCTTAGGTTCCTAACTTACCTCAGGCGTTGCATAGAGAACCTGGGTGAGCAACTCAGGGCTGTGGAGTCCAGCAAGCAGCAGAGCACCTAAAATGTAGCTTAAATCCCCATTTAATCATTATTCTTATCTTGGGTATGGATTTTCAGTTATGTTGGGGTTTTTTAAGACTGAAAATGTTTCCAGGGCATGATGGCCACTCTAAACTTTGCCTTGTTGGTGCTGGCCCACAGCAAGCTGTCTACCAAAAAGGAATTGGAGTTCAGAAGCCCTCTAGCCATACGCCCTTACTTCATAGGCATCCCCTTGGCCACATGCTTTGGGGTCAGGAAGAAGGGAATAAGCTAAGGGGCTCTAGCATGGCTCCAGATCTAGCTCCCTGCATTTTATCCTACAGCAGCTGGGTGTAAAATATTATTTATATATAGTACCACTCTAAAACATACTAATCTAATCTTGCTTTAATCACTTCTTAACATTATTAAGAATATGGCACTCCAGCAGCCACTTACAAAGTGCTGCTCCCCCCATTATCTTTCATGGAGCCTGGAAGGAAAAGCTTGTTTCACTAAATAACATAGCAAATGTCAACCCTCCTCTAGATTATTAGACGTACATCTTACATGTTCGCTTTACTACACTTTTGTATCATGAAAGCACCCTAAGCCTATAGCATACACGTTTTATAGGTGCAGACTAGTGTATTTGCCTATTTAAAGGAACATTTAATTAAACTGGAGTCAGTGCTTGCATGGGGCAAGTTAAATGAAAACTAAATAGATGGCATATGATTACATATTATTAAGAAGAGAAACAGCTCTAGAGAGCAAACTCTTTTCACACAACATTAAGCTGAACTCATTTCCTATGCACAGTTTAGCACTGGCCCTGTAAGGAGAACGTACTTTGAGAAAATCAGCAGAATGGTTATAGGCAGTAAACAGATTTTAACAATGCAATGTTTCAGAGAAGAAACTACTTTTGAGCTAGATTTAAATATGCTAATTATGGAAATTGCAGTTTCTCAATGATTCTAGCTAACCTTATTAATCAGCTACCATTTTATTTTGTTAAAATAAATGTAAATGATGGGAGGTTTTTTTTATTTTCCTAGCTAAAAAGTAACAGGGTCACAGGAAAGACCAAAAGGAAGATTTGGGAGTCTGTAGTTGGATAATGGCATCATAACCTGTGTTCATTTTTAGGAAAATCTAAGAATGTGAAATAAAAAAAAATGTCATTAATAACTTTATTACACATCTTCCTTCTCCATTGATGGAAAGAAAGCCCTCCTATGTCATTACTTTATTTCAACATTATAAATCCTATTAGGAATACTCAGTTTTTTTATAAAAAAGATTCTCCTCTGAGCCTCTTCGTTAGAACTGCTTAGACAGTTATTACGTGTATGCCATGCTGCCCATCAAATCTTGCTTTAAGATGCGACAGGTGGCTAGGCTGCTGGTCTACTGTGCTTGAAGCTTTTTACACCGGTCATAAAGAACGCTGTTTCCTTGTGGTACACCTGTTGTCATTCACCTTATACATAGATTGTAAACACTCTGGCCCAGGGATCTGCTATGTGCTAAGTCTCTGACTGGGCCTGACTGACAATTTAATACAAATCACTGATAATTATCATTACAAGAAAACTCACCTTGACCCTGTAGGACAAACTTAAGCCCAATGTTTGAATGCGGTGCACCCAGTTGATTGGGGACCTGCTGTTTCTGGGGGTGGGGTCTGCAACCTATGGCTCCAGAGCTGCATGAGGCTCTTTGACTGCCCCCTTGGGGGTCCTGACCCCAGCCCCTGGCTCCACCACTGGGGCACCCCCTGCCACCAGGGGACCTACTATTGGGTTCAGGCTCCTCTCCCCCTCCCCCACAGCTAGGGGTTAAAGTAAGCTGGACCATGGTGCAACACTGTTCCAGGGCTCAGTGATCTGGGGCCTCTAAATATAGAAAATGGAGCCGAAACGCTGCGTTCCAGAGCCCACCATTTAAAAATCGCAGGCCCCAGAATGCAGCATGCCGGTGCCATGTTCCATTTTTAGGGGCTCAAAAGCTGGCACCCTAAAAATAGCAGGCCCTGGAGAGGCGTTCCAGCAGGCAGGGGCAGGGGCTGGGGCATTCCTGGGTAAGCTTCAAGCCCTGCCCCAAACCCCTCCCCTTCGACACCCTGCCCCAACCTGGGGCTTGCAGCCCTCTCCCCAGCTGCGCCCCCTTCCACCTCCCCAGCTACGCCATTGCCAGTAAGTGTGGGGGCAGCCCAGCTTGCACTGGGGGGGGTATTGGGGGCATTGGGTGGGGCGCTGGCATGTGGGGGGGCAGGAGCTGGGGTCTGGGGCAGCCCACCCCCATGGGAGCATTCCAGGACCCCCCCCATTATACTTTAACCCCTGCTGCCCTGGGATCCTGCAGCAGGCACTCTGGCCCAGCTCCCCCTCACCCCACACCATGAGGCTACACCCATTGCAGCTCTCAAACCACTTGATTATTGAAGGAATTTTTTGCAAATGACTCTTCTTATCTTTTGGGTTGCTGACCCCTGGGGCTGCGATAATTCAAATAATGAGTAATACGTTAGCGCCTGAGTCTTCTTCCACTGAGGTTAGTGAGAACCTTAGCTGCGTAAAGACCACAGAATCAGGCTCCCAGCAGGAACAGACTCTCTTTCTTTCATTTGTTTTGCATGCTGCAGATAACATTTGGGAGGGAGCTGTTCCTTGGGAGTGCTCAGCTGTGTCTTTACACTTCACCTACTCTGCCGCCTCTTCTGAGAAGGCCCTGAGCAATAACAGTCTTTTATATAATGATATATAGACAGTGTGTTGGTTTTGCTTTTTATAATCCGCATGCCTAACTCATGTCTCTTTTTCCCAGTGCATCCCAGTTACTAAGCTACTGTTTTTAGACTCTGATGCAAATTGTCAGCTCTTACATATTGTTAACCCTTAAGCATATGCATGATGCACAAATAATAACTAAGAGGGTGGTATTAAATTTATGGCATTAACTAAGCAAATTGAAATGAGTGAGTAATTTTCAGAAAAAGCTGCTCCTTCTGAATGGCAGGGGAAACGCCCAAATAGCAAGCTTAATAGTAAATTTTGAGTTTAGAAATAGGTTTTTCAACTGAGGCCCTGCCTGCTTTTTACAGTAAACTATGTTTGCACATTCCATGTTCAGGCATGCTGATGTAGCTACAGATTTTTTCAGAAAGTTGTAGCCACTACAGTACTGTGCACGGAGCTAATTAGCCACTATTGGAACGGGTGGTATGTGCAGATGGGGACTGAAAAGACTGTGCCTGTTGTGATATTGTCACTTACACTAGCTGGACTGTAAAATGGTGACAAATGATCTTACATATCAATAAGCCACTTGAACAGTAAGACATGACATCTGAGTTCCCTTGTTATAGTGTGGTTTTTATCCTTTCCTGTAAATCAGAATGGAAGGTGTTTTTTATTCTTAATGATTTGTGGAAGGAGGGACAGGGTAGGTGAGGTAAAAGTCTTTTATTGGCTCAGCTTTTCTTGGTGAGAGAGACAAGTTACATGGAGCTCCTGTTCAGGTCTGAGAAACTGAGGCTAAATACAGGGTAGAACAGATTATTCAGCATTAGTTAAAATGTATTTCAAGGGACCACTCAAGTTAAAGCAACTTATTAATACCCATCCAGTAGTGTTCCCTCTAAGCTGTGTGGGCATGCAGCCCCCCTGTAGGACCCCTGTGCAGCGAACTATGCCGGCTGTGCACGGCCGGCAGCTGAGGCCCCTATCCGGCTGGAAAACACAATTTTCCATACAGCAGAAGGCTTCCCCAGTCTGGGAGCTTTTAAAATGCCTGCCTGGAGCATGCTGGTACTGAGCATGCTCAGAGGCTCTGAGCATGCTCAGTCAGAGCATACTTGGGGGGGAAGAGTCTGTGGCCTGGCCGCGCCACTCTGGCGGCCAGGTAAGGCGGCCCTGGGGACAGGGGTACCTGGCAGGGAAAGGGTGGAGGAGGATTGGGGGAAAGGCAGAGTTGAGCTGGCTGGGGGGATGATTGGGAGAGTAGGCAGGTAGGTTAGGAGGAAGGGATCAGGCTGGCTAGGGAGAGGCAATGGAGGGAAGGCGAGGCTAGCATCCCAAATTGCTGTGCAGCGAGCACCACAAGTTGCTCAGCTGCATCAGTGGCTTAGTGGGAACATTGCCATCCAGTCATAGGGCAGAAAGGAAGAGCGGGAGGGAGAAAGCAGCTGAAGATGGGTATTGTTAACGGGTTATAGATTTTGTAATAAGCCATAAATCCAGTATCTCATAGTCCAAGATTTTTTAGTGTGTAGCAAAGTTGTGAATTTAAGTTCTGAGGCTCGCCTTCTGAAAGCACTGTGCAGTTTCCTTTAAGGATACCGACTGCTCTCACCCACAGAGTTGTTGTTGGGGCATTTAGGGCACCAGATGAAGTACGGTACATGTTATGATAGGCATGTGTAGGACCCATCGATCTTTATAAATCTGTCTTCAGCCATCTATGACATTTATTTCAATGAACCCCCAGTAAAGAGGGGTATGGAGAGCTATGCAACATGTCAGTCTCAGGCCGGGGTGAGTTCACGTAACTATTCTTTATTGTTTTGCTCAGTATGGATTTCTGCTTTGAGGCCCAGAGCCTCAGCTCATTTCAGTTAGCAGAGCTGAGTGGTGTTTTAGCCTGAATGACCCAGAAATCTGAAAGGAAAACAGCCACACTAACCTCCTTTCACTTGCAGTGTGTTGCTTGGATTTGACTCCAGAATTAGTCATCTCTCTCCCCTGCCAAGATCCCTTTTCTCTCATCTAATCTTAAATCCTATGCTAGAGACCCAAATCTGAGTACTTGTGTCCAGTTTTGGGTGCCTCGTTTAAGAAAGGATGTGGAGAAACTGGAGGAAGTCCAGAGAAGGGCAACAAAAATGATTAGAGGTCTGGAACATTTGACCTACGAGGGAAGACTGAAAGCGCTTCATTTGTTTAGTCTAGAAAAAAGGAGACAGGGGGATATGATAACAGTTTTCAAATATCTAAAGGGCTGTTATGAGGCAGAAGGAGAAAAATTATTCTCCTTAATCACAGATGCTAGGACAAGAAGCAATGGGCTTCAGTTACAGCAAGGGAGGTTCAGACTAGACAGTAGAAAAACATTCCTAACTGTCAGAGTGATTAACTCTGGAATAAGTTGCTTTGACACCCCCTTGCATTTAGTTTCATTCCTTTCTGTAAGTTCACCCATCTTTGAAGCATCTGAAGAAGTGGGATCTTCTCCCATGAAAGCTTATGCAAAAAATTAATCTGTTAGTCTTAAAGTGCCACACAACTCCTTGTTGTTTTTAGGTGGAATCTCCTACACTGGAAATTTTTAAGAGCAGGTTTAACAGACACATGTCAAGGATGGTTTACTAGGGGTACTTGGTCCTGCCATGAGGGCAGGGGACTGGACTTGATGACCTGTCATGGTCCCATCCAGTTTCTGGGGTTCAATGATTCTGTGTGAGAGGAGGGGTGGAAAGAGGGCAGTGACCACTATGCTACTGTCATATCCCTAGCACAGAGAAGTGGTATATGAGGGTGCTAGGCCTTATCTTTGTGTTCCCCTTCCCAACAGCCCTTCCTTCCTGACAGGTCCGCCTCCTGCAGCACTCACCTTCTCCTCAGCAGCTCTATCACTCATAGCACCTGCCTTCCACGCCGCAAATCTCCCTTCTCCCATCAGCTCTACCGCCCGTAGTACCCACCTTCCCCCCCCCGACACCCCGTTCTCCTCGGCTGCTTGTGCTGCCTGCAGCATCCCTCTCTCCCCCAGGAGCTCCGTCACCCACAACGTCCTCTGCCCCAGCAGTCCCAGCAGCTCCCGCTGCCTATGGAGTCCCCCTTCTTCTTGGGTTCCCCTCCACCCTGCAGCTCATGTTCCCAGCTCCAAGTGCCCGGTGGCTTGGTTCCCCCTGTACAGCACCCTGGCTCCCACTTCCTCCCCCTCATCCCTTCGCCCACACACTCATCAAAGTCTGCAGTCTACAACCTGGTGTAACGTTTAACGTTTCCCACCCTGCACAGCCTGCCTGCCTGGACTGTGCAGGGTGGGAGATTTAAAATGGACCTGGGTCCCAGCAGAATTTCATGGCACATGAGGAGATGTCTTACAGCACACCCAGATGGAAAAGGCAGACCTTTCCAACCAGGTGCACTCACAGACAATTGGCAATCACAGTCAAATAGTCAGTCATTGGCATATAAGGCTGCCAGGACAGATCAGCTTGTATTGTAGACAGCAGCAGCAGGGAAGAAACCAGCATGGAATTTTTTCTATCACTGAAAACCATTAGTCTAGAAAGATATGGCAAAATTATCAGTGGCGTTTCCATTTTATAAGGCAATGACACAAAGTTATAAGCATCCACTAACTGAGTAGCGAACCTCTGGTGTCAAGAGACACTAGAGTCTACATTCACTCATTCCTCTAGGAGTAAAGAAAAGGGACGTATCCTTAAAAGACCCAGCTGGGGATAGGAAGAGTCCTCAGCGAGCCCATGAGAGATGGGCTAAGAGGTCAATGGTAAGAGACTGACCACAGAATCCCCACCCTCATGTTTAATTATGGAGAGGAGCATTGAGGGTGCTTTCATTTGGAGAGAAAGTTAGGAAGTCTCACCCCTTCATGCCACAGATTAAGATGCTGATATTGCAAACAACATGTATAGGACATCTGGAGTTAGTCTATGTAAAGCATAATGGTGACTATTATAGGTTAATTTGGTATATGTATTCTTATATGCATTAAATATTTAAAATTATAATAAGCTTCCCTCTAAATTTTAGTAGTATCTAAAATCACAAGTCATGATCACGGCACCATTGTATTAGGAAGGGGATACACTCAGCGTACATGTCCCTGCCCCACAGAACTTGCAATGTAAATAGACTCATAGACACAGGTCAGAAGGGACCAATATGATCATCTAGTCTGACCTCCCGCACACTGCAGGCCATAAAACCTCACCGACCTACTCCTACAATGAACCTCAAACCCATAACTGAGCTATTAAAGGCCTCAACTCATTATTTAAAGACTTTAATACAGAAAATCAACCAGCAAGTGAGCCATAGTCAATGCTACAAAGGAAGGCAAAAAAGCCCCAGTGCCCAAGCCAATCTGCCCTGAGGGAAAATTCCTTCCCAACCCCAAACACGGCGATCAGTTAAACCCTGAGCATGACAGCAAGTCCACAACAGGCAGGTCAAGAAGAACTTCTCTGTAATAACTCAGAACCCACTGCATCTAATGCCCCTTCCCAGGTCACTATCATGCCCATCACCAGTAGTAAAAGACAGACAATGGCAAAGCTACATTGTACATCATATCATTCCCTCCATAAACTTATCAAGCTCAGTTTTGAAGGCACCTAAGGTTTTTTGCTCCCACCACTTCCCTTGGTAAACTATTCCAGAACTTTACTCCTCTGATGGTTAGGAATCTGCATCTGATTTCAAGCCTAAATTTACTGAAGGACAGCGTGTATCCATTTGTTCTTGTGTCCACAAAGGGCACTGTATTCAAATAATTCCTTTCCCTCTCTTGTATTTATCCCTCTAATGTATTTACAAAGAGCAATCATATCTCCTCACAACCTTCTTTTGATCAGACTAAACAAACTAAGCTCTTTAAGTCGTGTCTCATAGGAAAGATTTTCCTTTCCACAAATCATCCTTGTAGCCCTTCTTTGCACCTGTTCCAGTTTGACTTCATCTTTCTTAAACATGGGTGACCAGAACTGTACACAGTACTCCAAGTGCAGTCACACCAGTGCCTTGTATAATGGTACTAACACCTCCCTATCTCTACTGGAAATACCTCTTCTGACGCACCCCAGGACCACATTAGCTGTTTTCACTGCCACATCGCATTGGCTACTCATTGTCATGCTGTGATCAACCAGTACGCCAGGGTCCTTCTCCGCCCCTGTCTCTTCCAGCTGATGCATTCCCAGCTTATAAGAAAAATTCCTGTTATTTGTCCCTAAGTGCATGACCTTGCACTGCCCATTGTTGAATTTCATCTTATTTCTAATGCTCCACTTTACAAGGTCATCCAAATCATTCTGTATGCTATCCGGATCCTCCTCCGTATTAGCAATACCTCCCAGCTTGGTGTCATCTGCAACCTTAATTAGCACATTCCCACTTTTTGTGCCAAGGTCAGTAACGAAAAGGTTGAATAAGATGGGTCCCAGGACCGATCCTTGGGGAACTTCACTAGTAACCTCCTTCCAGCTAGACTGTTCACCTTTTACTATGACCCTCCGTAATCTCCCCTGTAACCAGGTCTTTATCCACCTTTCTATTTTCATATTAATCCCAATCTTTCTTAATTTAACTAATAATTCCCTGTGTGGAACTGTATGAAATGCCTTGCTGAAATCTAAGTAAATTAGGTCCACTGCATTCCTTTTATCCAAAAAAATCTGTTATCGTCTCAAAAAAGGAGATCAGGTTGGTCTGGCATGATCTACGTTTTGCAAAGCCGTGTTGTATTTTATCACAGTTACCATTCTTCTCAATATCCTTAAGTACCTTCTCCTTCAGAATTTTTTCCAAGACCTTGCATACTGCTGAGGTCAAACTAACAGTCCTGTAGTTACCTGGATCCCTTTTACTCCCTTTCTTGAAAATAGAGACTACATTAGCAATTCTCCAGTCATAAGGCACAACCCCTGTGTTCACTGATACTTTAAAAATCTTTGCTAAAGGGCTGGCAATTTCATGTGCGAGTTCCTGCAATATTCTTGGCTGGAGATTATCCGGACCCCCAGATTTAGTTCCAGAAAGCCAAGCTTCAGCTGCTTAAACCTCAGAGATGATTGGCGTCTCATCACTGAGCAGCTTGACAGATGTAAACCAAGCAAGGAGTCCTGTGGCACTTCTAAAGACTAACAAATTTATTTATCATGTGCTTTCGTGAGGAAAAAAAAAATCCCCCTTCATCAGATGCAGTTACATGAGAAACCCAAGATGGATTTTGTTCTTAATAGCCCACACAAACCACCACACACACATGTTAAGTCCATATGCTTAACTTGAAGGCTTGCCAGATAAAATATACATGCATATATTGCATAATATTTCCACTGATTCTGAATCAGTGTGCGCTTTCTATGTTGGGCATACAATATGCAGAATATTTCTCATTTTACATATCAGAGCTGATATGTCAGGAATGACTTTGTGCCTAGAATATGAATATCCAAACTATTCAAAAGTAAAAGCCTATTGCTGCCTTCATAGCTCTGCCCAAAGCAATGATTTTTCATACAGCTCAACTGTTTAGCTTAGGTTGGTAGATTCTGATGCAGTCTGTTCTAAGCAAGTCATGTCCACTACTCTAAGCCTGATAGCAAAAGCTATGATCGATTATAGGAGCAGGACTAAGAGCTGTGAGAAGAAAGGACTGCAGAAGAACAAATATCCATCACTGTTGTGCAATGAGACTAAAGAAGGTGGCTAGTCATATTATAGAATTTGAAGTTAATGTAGCACATCTTTGTGCTATATTTAGGTAAACAGTCTATGCTCTAGCCAGTTTGTCTTACCGACGGACTGATTTGGTAAGAAAAGTGGATTCTGAATTATGGGTTTTGTTGCAGGTAAATGAAATACACTATCTTCAAGTTAACAAAATAGTTCATCATGTAATAAAGAATACTTCCCATCTGTTCGACAGTTTATTACTAAAATAATTATTAAATTCCCAAAACATTTTATAGCTTACAACTTAAAAATAGCAGCATATTTAAGCTGGAAGAGGAAATACCAAAATATATTGATCAGAATGAAATAGGAAAACAAGTCTACTGGCTGTTTAATGTCAAATTGAACTGGTTTTATTTGTTGGTTGGAAATTGTCATATTTCAAAACAAATTAATAATTGATGATCAGTTGTCTCAGTGAAGCCTGTGGATGTTTTACCATCAACCTCAGCAGAACTAAACTCTAGCCTCTGAGTCTAATCCATTCCATCTAATCCACATGGGTCTGTCTATCTACAGCTATAAAATCTAATCTGTCTAGATGGAGAAAAATTGCATCAGACATACGCTTTAAGCTTGCTCACCTGCACTCTGTCCACAAGTCCATCTCCATGGGAATTTATTCTACATTTCTAAACCTTCTTTGAAGTAGCTTCCACAGGCTGCTGTATTTGTTCTTTTAAGAAAAACTCAGCCTATTAGAAAGAGTTTCTTCCTCTCCAAAGCATATTGAAAATAACTTTAAGGTCTTATTTTTATTTAAAAAAAACCAAGGAGTCATGTGGTACTTTAAGCCTAACAGATTTATTTTTCTCATGCTCTTTTGTGGGAGAAAAATCCCACTTCGTCAGATGCTTCGAAGATGGGTGAACTTACAGAATTAAACAAGTGGTAAAAATGCTATTAAAACATATCATTTTTGCAGTAAAGTGATCCAAAATGTTCCAAAGGGGCAGCAGTATTAGTCTTTAAGTGCCACAGGACTCCTTGTTTGATATAAGAAGTGTAATAATATGCATGTGCAGTACGCAGCCACAAGATTGGCCCTTGCTATAGCCTTTGCTCCACCTTCACACACCTACAGTTCCTCCTGCTCTGCATACGGGCAGTGCTCAAAAAATGAGCAGCGTCAAAGTTTTCTTGTTTGGTTTGCCTTTGTTCCATAAGGAGGAATAGGCTGCTACTCGGACAGACTTTGCAGCAGAGGGGAACTAGAGATGGGATGGCTTGCTCGGCAGAAGAAAGATGTTGGGGGTTGTTTGATCCTATGGAGCAATCTATGCCAACCCCAGATGGTGTATTAGTTTGCACACAGCCCCCCCCCCGCCAGTGGCACCTCTAACACAGGCTGCTAGCAAGTGGACCCTTTGCCACTCTATGCCAATGGAGGATCAATTCACAGAATTTTGCCATTGCCTTTCCTCAGGGCGGTATAGATGGGCTGGAGTATAATTGTGTGGCTGGCCACAAGTCTGTTGAGTAGATACAGAGCTGTCTGTGGTTATGTCCTAATTTCCAAGTATTTTGTAAAAACCACATATCTGCTGTGTTAGGCTGTGATCGCATTAGCTTTACCAGTCTAAACAAGAGCAATACCTGCTGAGTAACTGGGCAATAATAAGGTTTTTGGGGTGTGGGGGGGGGAATATTTATTTATTTATTTTACTCTTGTTGTACAAGAAGCAGATTTCTTTCAAAGGACTATTCATGACTAACATCTTTTTCTTGCGGCCAGCAGCTAATTCAGACGCCATCATTTTGCAGTGTGAGCTTTGTTGTGCTTATCAGCACTGAATTTCATATGCCATTTTTACAGTCCCCAATTTTGTGAGCTCTCTCTGCAACCCTTGATTATTAAGTCCAAGTAGACTGTGAAGAGTTATAAAGAGATCTCACAAAACTGTGTACTGGGCAACAAAGGTCCTCTCCTAGCTCAGTAACTGGTTAAACTTTAGTAGTCTGCTTGAAAATCTTTCTGCTTCTTCTGTAATTAAATCTAGTTTCTGCTGTTCCTCTTGAAACTCTTTTTTGGACTGCCTAATTATATTTGACCTACCAAAGTCTATGCAGCTTTCTAGATTCTGACTGCCCCTTTTACAACTACTGTTGCAACTTTGTGGTCCTCAAACCTTTTTAATTTGGGGTATAGAGCTAATCTGAGTTTCTGTGATGGTGTTTTTAATTAGTTTCCATGCAGTTTGCAGATATTTTACTCTTGTGAGTGTGTTTTTTAACTTTAATTTAATTTAATTAGCCCTCCCCCATTTGTTGTTCCCTTTTTTTTGAAGATAAACACTTCTGTGGTAGGCTTCTTTGGTAACCACCCACTTCCAGCTTGCCCATGAGGGTGTTAAATTTGGTATCACTAGGCGATTCAGCTATATTCACCTCTTGGATGAGCTCCTGAGCTTTATGTAGGACAAATCAGGAACTAATTTTTCCTCTTATGGGTGCCAGAACTTCCTGCTCTGTGAAGCAGTCACGTTTAGAAGTATTATCTTTGCTTCCCAACCTGAGGTGACCTGTTCCCAGTCAACACAGGAATAATTGCTATTCGCCATTATTATTGGCTTTTCTGTTTTGTAGCCTGTTTAGCCACTCACACCTTCCATCATATTCAAGGGGCTGGTAGCATAGTTCTACTGGTCTATTCATTATTCGAGCCGGGAACGCTCTCCATACAGATTCTACGGTACAATTCGAGTCACTTAAGATTTGTACTTTATTTGATTCTGGTTCCACTTACATATAGTGCCATTTCCCCACTAGTGTGAGCCTTTCTCACAAGTGTGTCATTTGTACCCTGGTGTCCCCTTGACTAGTTTCATCAGGACTCTGTAATGTATATCAAGACCCCCATTTACAATGAAGTACTCAAGTTCATCCATTTTAGTACTCAGTCAGCTGTATAGAAGCACTTATTAAACATTGTCACTATTTAGGACCCTGCCTTCATGAAATGTAACTGAATGGGACTTTTTCATTTGACTCTTTCTCTTTAGCTCCTAACTCTACTTTGTCAACTTCTGTCCTGGCTTCATTAGGTAACAGCATATCCTGTTGACTAAATCCATCCCAAGGCAGTCTTTGTCTGAAGGGCATGGCACATCAGCTTTCCCCCAACCCTTACCTCAAAAACTCCTCTGTAACTTTTCTTTTTTTTGTTCTTTTTTTACAGGATACAAAGGGGCAGCCCAGTGCGGGATTTCCCATTAGGCACTGTAGGTGCAGTGCTTAGGGCCTATGAAATTTTTAGGGCCTACGAAGGAGGGAAATAAAAAAGCAGAAAAAAAAAAAGGAAAAATAAGGAAAATTGCATGGTTTAGCATTACAATAGTTTAAAATGCATCATGGCAATCGACGCAATTCAATTAGCGTTTACCCCTCTTTATGCATATTTCAGAGTGAAAATGCCTAGGGCCTATGAACACCAAAATCCAGCCCTGGAGCAGCCATGTTAGTCTAGTTAAGTAAAATAAACACGGAGTCCTGTGGCACTTAAAGGCTAACAAATTATTTATTGCACGAGCAAGAAAAATCCCACTTTCTCAGCCACTTTCCTCCATCTTCAAAGTGTCTGACGAACTGGGAGTTTCTCCCACAAAACATCATGAAATAAATATATTTGTTAGTCTTAAAGTGCCACAGGACTCCTTGGTTATTTTTACATACCACCAGTCTGGTTTCCTTTTGGTTTAGGTGAGACACCCGTCATTCCTACACAGGCTCCTCAATTCCCAAAAGGTTCCCCAATACCTAGTAAATCTATAGTCACTCCTCCATGCACTGAGATGCTACAGTTCTGCCTATCAGTCTGGTCCTATAATAGTTTTCACCGGACGAGAGCAGTTAGCTCCTGTGTCCTGGCTAAATTTCAGTTTGAGTAATTACATTCTGCTTCTCTAAATTTCCTCATTTTCAACTGCTTACAAAATTCTCCACTTCCTGCCATAAATTGTTGTGTAATGGTTCTGTGAGCCATCACATAGCTGCTAAATTTCACCCCAGAGAGTGTTGCAACTTGGTGCTGGAGGAAGTAGGGTTTTCTTTCTTTCTTTTTTTTTTTTTTTTCCCAGCTAAAGATTTTAAAGCACTTTGGGGCATCAAGATGCAAAATACTATACACATGAAAGATTATAATTATAGACTGTCAGATCTGTTATGTAACCTATCCAGACACGTTACATTTTAAAGCTGATTATATACTATAGGTATGGACTGAAAGCCCAGCCTTATTGAAGTCAGGGGGTGGGGGATGCTGCTAATTTCAGAGTGAACATTAGTTCATCCTATAATATTTTATACATCACTCTCTAGCAGGTTAGACATGTTCTTCTGAAATCTGCTAAACACATTCAGATAGCTGGCTATCCCTGCACTGATTACCTTACTTCAATTATGCAGCTACAGAAGGGAAGATCTGGACCCAGCATCATTTATACAATGGGCCATAAGTAAAATTTATACTTTATAGCTCCATGGTAGTTGTGTTTTAAAACTTTTCACCTATATAGAGCTTTGTATGCTAAAGGCATTGTATACACATACAGGTGACCACAGCTCAGTCATTATTTTACCCTTTAATTATCAGTCGTTTGCAATGCAAACCATGCACATTATTATCCCCATTTTACAGATGGAAACAGAAGCAGAGCATTTCTCAGCACAGCTGGGATTAAAACTCAGGATGTGCTGATAGTAATCCTTTAGTCAGTCATCTGGCCATGCTGAAACTTTCTTGCTTTAATTTTAGTACTAACAGAGACTGCAGAAAAAAACATTTGAATTGCTTGTCAACTTGCATGTTTTCCAACTGTTTCTATTAAGATTTTTTTTTTTCTTTTCCTTTTGTATTTCTGTAATTTAACTACTTGGCTCCTCGCTGTACAATGTAAAGGTGAGCAAACCTAATCTTACGCAAATACGTACAAACACCCCCAACCTCTTGAGCTAAGACCTCATAGACCATATTTCAGCTTGTTGCAGATTTTATGGCTGAGCCATAACTCCCTGAAAAACGGGGCTTTAAAATGGAAGTGCTGACAAAACTTTAAGCTGCAGCAGTGCAAATGGTGCTGCAATAATTTATAATCTACAGGCAGCTCTTGGGTTTATTATCACTATGACAAATGCACTGTCATTGTTAATAGGATATTTCCCAGCAAGGACTTCTTGTTATGCAAGCCAGGTTCAGTATGTCATGCAGCATGATAGCAATAAAGTCTACAAGAATTTGTAATGAACTTCAATTACTAATAGATTATGGTTAATGGGAAATATGTGCAGTAAAGATATGGGTTTTTATGTGCACCTTCTGGTACTCTACAAGGCAATGATTTATTATACAATTTACGCTAACATTCTCCTGTGTGAAAAAAGCCTAAATTGGTGAAAAGCTGCTTCATCCATAACAAATATTTAAGATAATTTTGCACATCATGTAAATGAAGATGTGAAATTAGATATTAATCCATTTCATTTTAGCACATGTATTTTTATTAATGTGAAGGTTTTCCCATACAGTGTAATGGCATTAAAAATCCCATCATGAGCTGCGAGCATGGATTACGTGTATCTTGTAAAAATGATGCTAGCCACTGAGATGTAAACGCATTTGTTCAAAGTGCTGCTGTAATTAACAGCACGATTAAATGCTACATATAAAAAAATATTCCAAAGTGACAAGCGTATGACTGCTCAAACAAATGGAGAGGAGTCAGTTTGTGAGAACTGGGTTGCTCTTCAGCAGCGGTAGCATCTGGCATTCAAATACAACAGGATGGCATATTTTGGCACCAGACTTCTCACTGTCCATTACGGTACTCTTTCCTTATGTATGTCTCGCTCAGCCTGTGTTACTCCAGCTGTTCAGTAAAACAAACAAGGAGTCCTGTGGCACTTAAAGACTAACAAATTTATTTATTGCATGTGCTTTCATGGGAGAAACTCCCACTTTGACATGCAACTGTTCAGTCATTAAAAATTTCTTTTGCTCTACAGCCATTCAGTAACAGCCATCCTAGAAAGAAAACCTTGTGTAGGAATCATTTCTGGGAATGAGCACATTACACAGCACAAGAACACAGTCCATAATTATTTGCAGGTGATGTAGACAACTGGAAGTTTTGTCAATAATTATAACATGAGTCACACTAACTCCCCCTTCCTGTGATAAACCTCATGCACGTTGGGTGCATGTGCGCATAAAGTAGAAAGGTGAGGGGGCCAGCTACCCATTTAATTGAAATGCTTCATCCTAGCTACAGCTAGTGACAGGTGATACCAATTGCTAAACAGATATATCAAGCTGCACTTACCTGGAAAAGTTTACTTATAGTTTCTGGAAAATATATTTGACCAAATAAATGGTAATGCAAGGCTGTGCCTTATAGGTATATAGATAGTACAACACTCGGGGTCTGTTTTCCCTTTTACTCAGGGTTTGTGCTGTTATAATTCTGTGGACTTGGTCATGATTTACACGTGTGTGTATGAGAAAAGAATCAAGCTTTACTGATCCACTTGTCTTAGCCAATGTGGGAGTGTAAGAAAGGGGGAAACCTTAACTCGCCCTTAATGCTGGAATATGTTCAGCTGAGCCTTGTGCCTCTTCACAAATGTGTGCTGATAGAACAGTTTACACAAAAGGGTTTTTTTTGGGGGGGGGGGGAGTTATTTTAACAGAAAACAGAAAAAGGCCATGTGATCTAGAGTGCTCCCCTAGGAGACAACTTGGTTCATTAACGTCTTCTCTGCTTTTACTTACCTGCTTCATTCACATATGCATCCTCTCTTTCATTTCTATTTGCATCAGTTTAAGTAATGTGCTTAAAAAAACCCACACCAAAAATCATATTTTCTGCAAAGGGCAATGAAAATGGATGGGACAGCTTGTAGATGAGAAGAGATGGACTGTTCAGCTTAGAAACAAAATGACTAAAGAGGGATATGAAAGTGGGTCTAAATCACGAAGGTTATGGAGAAAGTGACTAGGGAGTGCTATTTACTTCTTCACATATCACAAGAAATAGGGAGCACCTGATGAAAGTAATGGGCACCAAACAAAAGGAAGAACTCCACAATCTGCACAGCTCATAGCCATGGGCTGTTGTGAAGGTCAAAAGTATAATTGTGTTCAAAAAAGATTTAGATAAGTACATAGAGGATGGGTCTGTCAATGGCTATTAGCCAAAATCATGAGGGATGCAGCTTACGGGTTTCCCTAAATGTCCAAGTGCCAAAAGCATCTGGTTGTGGCCACTATGAGACAGGACACTGGGCTAGAGAGCTTGCTAGTTGACACTGTATCTCTATTCTTACATTCCTTCTAATCTTAGAGTTGTATAATATTTCAAATAATCTCCAGTGGGGATAAATTGGCAAAGCAGCCAGAAAGGGTGGTAGTCTTGGTGGGTAGTAAAACCATATCCATCCCCTCCCTTTGAGTTGGTGGCAACACTGCAATGAGGAGTTTAGCGGCAAAAGCTCATGCGATAAATAAATTTGTTAGTCTTTAAGGGTGCTACCAGACTCTCTGTTTTGTGGCCTAGGTAAACAGGGCTACCCCCTTTGGAATATCACAACAAGGGTTTCCCAAGAGTTCACACTAATATATCACTGAAGGGAACATACCACAGATGATTACTGGCCAAAATCTTTCACCTACTGTATAGTAGAGATACAATGTTGTGTCTGAATGGGGGCTTTCCCTCCCTCTTTTTTAAAAATTTGTCATAGTATTACAGGCTACATTTGGGCCTGCAAACACTTGAAACAGCACATGTTGCTATGTAAATACATTAGTACTTTCTGTTCAGTTCAGTTGAGCAATATAGTGGGTACAGTCTAAAGTACGTAGGGAACTAATATTTGATCACTAGCTGTATAGATGTTAAATAAGTCACAGCAACGTAAATCGGTACTGATGCCTGGTACCCGTCCTTCTATATCGCCCATCACCTCAAATATTTAATATATTGATACTGAATTGGCTGGATAGAAATTAAAGAACCCCTTCTCTGACTAAGGCAGTAAACCATTTCAATATTGAATCATATTTGCCTGCCTCACAGGAGGAACTGAGTGTTCAAGTTATTAAATTCACTTGTGCTATTTGACTGCATTCCACTAAGCATTGTACCATGTATCAGCATAGCAGACACTAAAACCAGAACATAATTCAGCAAAACAAATGAATCAGCTCCTTAAGTGAAGGCAGCAATGTTCAGGGCAGGGATGTAGGATGAAATCACATCACCAGCACTGAGACGAAGGAAAAAGTCCTGCCAGGGATTTCTGCACTGCAGCCAGGAGTGAGCACTCTGTAACAGCCATAGCTGATGGTACCTTGAGCAGCAGCTTGGCCTGGGCACCCAAATACAAACCTGCCCAGGCTCCCAAGTACATACTCAGCCCCTATGCCTGAGATACCCCCCCAGCGGTACTGCTATTTTTGGCCAGCCAGTTTGCACCGAAATACTGCCCGACTGTCTCTCAGAGCTGGGAAGCATGTTCTTACCTGCAGGGTAGCTGTACTGTGAGCCAGATGTGGCTCAATGGCACTAGGCTTCTTGCTGAATGGCTTACATTAGAGATGGCCCACTGAAGCTGGAGCTGTTTGTGCCTCTACATTTTATTTTTAGATCTAGTACAATATGGAGGCCACAAGACAAATGTAGCCCTTGCAACACAAGAGTTAAGACAAATGAGGGGAAATACATATTTCACTAACTGAAGAAACAAACGTAAGAATCTTTTTTGTAGAAAAGGGTAGCAGCACTCATCCCTCCTATGGATTTGCATGCTGCCTTATTCTCTCATCCATTGCTTCAGATATCTAGGAACCTGATGTGAAAGGCCAGTATGTTTTGCACAATGGCATAGCAAGGGTGTTTGGCACCTGCCAGCGCTCAGGGACCAAGCCCACATTTTTTGCTCCTCCCAAGATGCCCCATATCACTCCACATCTTTCAGCCCTCCACTGTCCCCGGCCTGGTGCCCCCATGCAGCTCAGCCCCTGGGGGCTTGGTCCTTCACCTGCCCCCCCACCCCAGCACGGGTTTTGAATGTGTGGAAAGTCTGACTACCATTGTCCAAGGTGTATTTACATTTTGAGAAAGGGAATATGAGAGCCATATTTTTATTTATCCAGAATTGGTTGTGTATATGAATCAGTTTCATAGAGAGGGGAAGCAGTAGGAGAAATGAAACAAATGTGGAAATACATGCAAAAGGGAGCAGTGCCATGAGACAATGTTTAGTGCAACAGGGTGCCTGCAACTGTGTGCAAAAGATAACTAGAAATAAATTGTTTTGAAAACAAGTCATAACTTCAAAAACCACAGCCATGGCAGAGGAACCAACCCAAGGCTTGGTAGTTGTGTGGGTAGAATTTTGTAAGCTGGGGTTGCACTGGACATTTCCAAAGACACTGCAGTTTAAAAAACATTTTGGCTGTATTGTGTATTTAAATGATAATGGTATCTCTTCAAGGTTCTTATTACTGCTTACCCAGCCTGCAGAAGTGTACTCTTTTGTACTTGCTTGGCTTTGATTAATGGTGCCAGTTACATGTTTGCTGATTATACAACTGCCACATAATAAAGAATAACTTGCTACCTCAGAATGGAAAGTATTAATATATTTTCAAGAATTAGTAAAGTGTTAATGTGTATTTCTAGCAACAGTTATTAGTAATAAGTTCCTGTTTCTAAACTTTCCAAGCCATACATATACAGAAACACATACAGACATTTAAGTGGTTAAGTGTATATAATTTTTTGGTTTTGGACTGAGAACTTAGTTCAAGAAGAACTTAGTCATGGCTCAATCACTATGGCACTCAAATTGTTGTTAAAAAGAACCTTTCCATCTTGCTCTTTGCTGCATTCAGGCTTTTTTAATTCCTCCGTTATTTCAGTTTTTAGGTCATGAGGAGCAGTTTTGCTAAAACTGCAGGTTTCTGTCAAAAAATCCAGCAGCAACTCCCCATCTTTGTTCCCTTTGATAAAACAATTAGTTATGTCCATAGTGGATGGAAGCTCATAGACCTGATACTTGAGCCCTATTGTATCAAGTAACTCTTTGATGTCAGCAGATGAAACATACAAGCAAAGATCATTTAGAGGTAAGCGAGGTCCGTATTTCCTCCACAGCCTGGCCCAGCCACTGGATCCTGCCAGATAAATCACAGTAAAAATGCTTTACAACAAGAGTGCATTTAAATGAAGTTTCAGATAGATAATTTTAAACATTATGGCCCAAATTCTGAGCTGAACTTTTCAGGAGGCACAGCCCAGGAGACACAGCTCTTGACACAGGAACACAGAGACTGTGAAAAATAATCACTACACTAAACAGGGGTGAAGTACCTGGGTGCAGGTGGAACTGCACGTAGTAGAATCAATGCCTGGTGAAGGAGCAAAAGAGCAGAACCCATGGAGTTTATATAAAAGATCCATACGCACTGGCTCAGCTTCCCCTTTAACAGTGCATAGTAGGGTTTGGAGGAAGGACAGGACAGATTCACCCACCAAATCTCCACTCACAAGACTGCTTGTGCAGCATCAGTGACCTCAGGAAGGAGTCTGTCCTAAACCCAGCCCTTAAACTGAGAAGCCCTTTATGTACAGTTCATTAAAGGCCTGAACTTGTTGCTACTGCTGTCAACAACAAACTCTCACTGGTGCAGGACAGGACCCTCACCCAGCTATATAGAAGCCTTGGCTATGTCTACACTGGCAAGTTAGTCTGATTAAGGACACTTAACCCAGACTAATTTAGCCCATGGCCACACTAGGCTTTCCTTAGTTCAAACTAAGGAATGTTTAGTTCAAACTAGTAAGTACCAGTGCTTAGTTCAGACTAAGTGCTTAGTTTGAACGTTAAGTTCGGCCAAGACTCGAACTAACACTTAGTTTGAATTAGTCCATGTTGTTAGTTCAAACTAATAGGCTCACAGTTAGTTCAAACTAACATGACTAGAGCCCTGCACAATACAGATTAGTAGATCCGCATCCAATCTGTATCTGCGAGAAATGGTCCACAGACATCCGTGTTGCATCAGTGGATGTGGGCGTAATGAGGATATCTGCATATTTGCAGAGCTGTAACCCTGCACAAATAAAGTTATGTGGACCCGTATCCAATCTGCATCTGCAAGAAATGGTCTGCGGATAGCTGCATTGTATCTGTGGATATCATGCAGGCATTCATGGGTTTGCAAGGCTATACGCGCTAGCCTAGGAATGAGTGGGTAAACTGAAGACAACACAGGATTGATTTCTTTATTCTCCCTAATCTCAGTTCCATGATTCAGCATTTCCAGTGTAAATCAGTTATAAAAAGGATGACATCACTTGGATTGGACAGAGTGGAAGTAAATCCAGGTCTAATTGTGAGAGCCTGCTGACAGCTAGGACTCTGTGCTCCCTTAACTAATAAACCATTCTCCAAATCTGGCTTCATCTGTAAACAGTCATCATCAGTATAATAAATACTTAAGTTGTTTAGAAGACTCTGAAGCTATTTCTCCACACACACCCCCACACACACACCAGGTTGAAAATGAATGCTGAGTATTAATTGTAGCAAAGTTGCTGGTGTCAGTGTTCAGCGACTTGGTGCTATTTCTGAGCTGAGCAATTATACACTACCTGAGTGAGGCGTTATTACAACGGCTCGCTGCAGGCACAACATATGGCACTGCTTTTGCTTGCAAGATGATATAAACTGAATGGTGTATGGATTTGTGATTATAAATATTACAGCCTAATGCTCATAGCTATCCTGGCCTGTTGAAAGGTACAGAGTGGGAGGAACCAAAACCTTTATGGAGTGACCATGCATTTGCTCTTTTTAGTTCCTACTTGGATTTTTGGAGGGAGCAGTATTCTGAAACTGGTCTTTGCCTGTTTACCTTCCTTAATATTCCCACTGTCTTCCTATTTCATTCTCTCTACAGGTCTTCTCCTTCTTTTCCTTTTTTCCCTCCCTTCCCTTAGTTTTCTTTAATTTATTTTATTTTCTGCTATTCTAAGCTGTCCCTGATTCAATTTTCCTTTTTCTTGTTGGTTCTATTGCTTTCTGCCCTTCTCAGGTCCATCATCTTCCTCATCAGTTCCCCCCTCTTCAGGCCACTCTACAAAATTCTATCTGAGAAACTTTTTTTTCTCACTTAGGTAGGAAGACTGATCTATCAAAAACTGACACATTACTCAGACTTGCAGAAGCAGCTATCATTACCGTGCACCTGTTCTAATAATCCTACTTGTCGATATGAATCTACTCTTGCAATCGTGAATTAGAGTTGCATTTTCAGACAGAAGTGAAATAAGGAATTAGAACATGCAAAACTGTAACAGTGGTTAGTACTGCAAATATTTTCTGTAATTTAATTCAAATTTATAAATTCCACTTAACTGTGTCTATGGCCCTCCTTTTTTGTGTTTGCCTCCTGTATACAAGCTTACTGGTAGGTTGAAGTGAGTCAAGGGAATATCTCAGAACATTCAGGGAAAAGATATTTCAAATTCAGATTTCTGAGCATTTGTGCCAGTAAGTTGATTTTAAGAGCTGTGGTTGTGCAATGAAGGAATTGAAATGTGTGAGTCATGTGTCTAATTTTAAAAAAGGACTGCTTGCATTGAACTGCTTGCTAACAAGCTACCAGTCAAAAATGATTCATCGTTTTGAACAATATTTATAAATTTTCTGCAAAAAGCACAATTTTCTCACATACAAAATGGTGTGAACTTTGTTATTTAAAATATGTATTAAAATATGCCCAAATCTAGTAAAAACAAAACTAAGTACTGAGGTCCAGGTCCTCAAAGGTATTTAGGTACTAAAGGGCCCTGTAAAAACAAATCATAGGTGAATGTTTATTCGTGTTAGCACCACATTACTGTAGCCTAACATCAGAAAATCACATATAGCTGTTTGAGAAATTTAAAACTTCCCAGCGAGTTACATTAGTGTTATGTCCAGTCATGGTAACTCTAATATATCCATATTCATCCAATATCACACTACTGTAAAATCCTAACATTCTGCTTTTCTGTTTTGCTACTGACTAAAATGTATTGTATCTCAATCAGATGTGAAACAGCCAATCTAATTCTGCAGATGAGATTTTCCACAAAATGATATTAAGGATATGGGCAGTTAAAGGGGAAAATGAACCATATGTCCACCAACACCTGTTGTATGACACAACAGAGCACCATTGTTGCTGTTTGCTTAGTGCCACTTGTGTCTAGGAATAACAAGTCTTTGTGCCTGATCCTGAAACATCCACACATGAAGAGTTTTACTGATATAGCTCTACTTACTTGAATAAGGATGTCAGGATTAAGCCTGTTTCATATGAGAATATCACAATCCTGTTATTTTCCAGGTAGTAGTAGAGACACTGTGCTAAGGGAGCAATTTTGCTGACAGATGAAGTTTCCAAGATTCTGATTTGTGGATTTCACAAAGTTTGTGTTTATTTTGATGACTTTGATGCATACAGTTTATTATATATAAAATTCAGATCTCAGCTAACATCCACCTCCCAAATAATACATGCCTAGCTGACTGGTAGTTCATTGAGATGGGAATGTAAGGTCCACAGTACAAAAACTAAGTTAATGGAGAACTGGCCTATGATGAACTCAGATGTGTGCACACATGAATGTGTACAGTTTTCACTGGTGAACATTCAGAGCTGAAGCAAGTGTGTGAAGAACTCACTTAAAATTACCTACCTGATACAAGAATAATGAGGAGCTTTGCCTTAGCTTCTAGGAGACTGTGAAAGTACTGTACTGTAGTGCGAATGTCTTTGACATAGTAGAGCATCTGGAAATGCAAAGAAATATTTGAAAATAAATACTCCTGGCCCAAGAGGTTTCCTTGGAAACTGATGGCATATGGAGGGGCTGACCAGCATCTGTGATCCCAGAAAGCAGGAAGAAAACTAGAAGCAGTGGTCTGAGGGCGTCCCTCAGAGGAAACTGAGGCTATGGTTACATTGCTAGAGAGCTTACAGAGCAAGAAGCTCTCTAAAGCAACCACTCTAAGCTGAAGAAAGCGAGTTCTCCTGTCAGCTTAAACGCTTCAGTCCCTGCAAGTGGTGATGGTACTTATGTCAGTAGGAGCTCTCCTGCCAACATAGCATTGTCCACACCGGTGCTTATGTCAGTATAACTTACATTGGTCATGAAAGTGGTTTCTTCCCCAATCCAAGCTACAATAATTATACTGATGTCAGCCGTAATGTGCACATTGCTCAAAAGAAGCTACCTTAGGCCGAGTGCCTGCTGAAAAGGCAGAGTTAGATTTCTGAACAAGGAAACCATCCTCTTTGTTTCTCCTGCACGCAGAGAAACAGGACTTTGTGGACATTCTTTGTAATAAACAGGAATTTCCCCCAAAAAACAGACAGCCTGATTTCAATCATCAATTTCTTCTAATGCAACTAAACCCGGCAAGGCCTGAATGTTGGCTAACTGCTATGGCTAACATGAGCTTTGCCACTGATTTCAAAGGGAGCAGGGTCAGCTCCTAAATATCGCAAGTGGATTTACTTCCAGCCCTCAGTAAGAGGCAGTAGATAGTTACTCAGTCACAATTTGGTCTTTGGGTCCTTCTTTGCTCCAGGAGGTAAGCAATATGCAGCAGCATGGAGCAGATTATTTCCTCCTCTGCACCAGATCAGCTCTGCTGACCAATATGCTGTGGGCAAGGACAATGTATAACCTCTGCCCACTTCCCATCCATCTAGGTGGTGGCTGTCTTCACACAACTTGAACCTGGGTATCCTGCACAGAGGCTTTAGGAATGTCTTACAACCTATTAGAACTGGCCTGGATGCGTGACAAACTTGCCCTAAGCTTTTTCTATGTAGTTTGTATATGATACCTTTTTTATAAAAAGGAAAAAAGTGAAACGAGAACTTAGTGTAAATACAGTTGAAACCACTTCTAGCCAATAAAAACAGGAAGTATCCATAATAATGTAAGTTATGTACAATGCACAGAGTGACCTACAGATCAGACATGATTAGCAGAGCTCATGATGTCTCTGCCAGAGAGTCTCCCTCACCCAGGATTTCTGCTCAGCTGGGAGAGCTCTGTCACAGAAGTTTACTTCTTTCTGTGGCCAGACTGTTAGCCATCTCATTCTGAGACTCTGTCCTAGGTCATCAGTGGAGGAGCACTGACCACATGATGGGTCTCCTTTTTACTTCTCAGTTATCTAATTACCATGCTTAGAAAACCAAGTAGGACTAGTCCTACTCCAATTGAAATAGGCAGTAAAGCTCCACTTGACTGCAACAGGAATAGTACCAGTCAATTGACCCTGCAATGAAAAGATCTACAACAGCTCACCCGTAAGGGAACTGGTGGTGTTAAGGCAGGGGTCTCAAACATGAGGCCTGCGGGCCACATGCGGCTCCTAAAGCTATTTCCTGCAGCCCACAATAACACTATTGTTACCAATATTTGCAATACTGTTGTATGAAAAGGTTTTAGTGGTGCAGCCCTTGGGCTAATGTACTAGTCCTCATGTGGCCATCGTGGTGATTTGAATTTGAGACCCCTGTGTTAAGGTCTTATAAATTTTTGATTGACATCACTAACCAGGCCATGATTTCAGCACAGAATTGTTTAATTTCATGTTTTTAAACATTCTTCAAAGCCCTTCCCCCACAATTCTTCTGGCAATGTCTAGTTCCTGGACACATATTTCTAAGATATCACTAATAATTCTGGGGCTTTGTTTTTACCCTTTTTACCTCATGGTAATGAATATAGCTCAGCTATTCCAAGAGGAAAACAGAGTGGAGACAATGTCCAATAGTTTTACCATTAGACATGGTAGGCAAACTAAAGCCCAGGTGGGGACACAGTGCTCACCTCACCTTGTTTAACGGATGGTAAAAATGAAAGTTCCATATCTCCACTGTGTTTTTACCTTGGGTTAATGCACCTGAATTAGTTACCCTCAGGGAAATATACACAGGCTTTTAGTAGTGAAGACAAGATCTGTGCTAACTTCAATGAACCTAGAAGTACAATGAGAATTTCACAGTGGAAAATTTTTTTAAAACATTAGTTAACATTTATTTCCCTGCTCACTGCCACACTCAACCTGGTTAACGAGGCCACTGAGCACTAAAGTTACCTTGCTGCTCCCCAGTTTTCATTCCTGCTGTTCACTTATGCTTAAATGGTTAAAAAAATTACAAAGAAATAAATTCACCCTACTTCTCATTAAAGTGCACAATGAGTTCACATGCTTTAGGCATGCTCTGTAGAGCTGGACCTGCAACAACATTGACTTTGCATAGCTTTTACCTGAATCATGTGAATGAAATCCCATTTTTTAAACTCTTTTTTCTCATTCATCCGACTTTCATATTCAGATGACGTCTCCTTATGCCAGGTAAACTTTATGTCCTCAAGGTTTAATGTCTTAGCTACACGCTCTAGAAGACAGAGGAAATGAAATGTAGTCTGTGTCAGTTGCACACATGGAAACTAGTTCCATTCAGAATTGTAGTCAAAAGTTACATGTTCAAAACAACATGTTGGTATCATTTTTAATGAAACAGAATATGAAAAATGAAGCCTACATGTTATAATATGTGAACAAATAAAGGTAATAAATAGCAACAGTGGGCCCAGTCCTGTGAGGAATCTTGGTGGGTTTAAGAACAAATGGGATTTGATGTCTTTATCTCTCTACAAGATTTGAGTTTAACACTCCTTGCCGTTGAGACTTTTCTGTAGAGATGGTCACACATGAAAGCTAGGACCTTAGTTTGGCTCCAGCTTCCTCAGAATGATAGTGTCTGAACCCAACCCTTTAACTGGATCCATTACAGAAGGGAGCAATGTTTAGGTCCTCATCCAAACTTCTCCAAGGTGTGTTCAGATGGGCTTTCATTCAGGGTCTTATATTTAACAATAAAACAAAGGGTGGGTATTTTAGAGTGATTCTAATTACAGGAGAGTGATAAGAGAAATATTTGCAGCACCCTTTAATGTGTGTACAAAGACTGAATACTAGGAAGAGGAAGAAATGTTTAAAGTGGATTCACTTTGACTCAAGGGCCTGATTCACCATTGCTTTACTTCAGTTTTTTGGTAGTATAACTATGTTGCTTTCAGTAGCTATATCAGTATAAAACAGCAGTGTCACTGTGATAAATTCAGCCTAAGATTTGAAGCACTTGTTCAGAATAATATGCTTTTTTAAACCCAGCATTTTTAAATTGCAGAATAAATGAGAAATGCTCCATCAGTGCTTAAATTGCTTTTTTTTTTTTTTTTTAACTAGTGGAGATAGGCTGCCATTTTTAATGCTTTTTCTGTTACTCTGTTTTCTTCCTTTTACCAGTCAATGTCCTGCACGATTCAAATACAATTTGCTATTTTAAACTCAGCCATTGTTCAGTAGCAGGCTACGTCACCATCACAAATAATCTGATACAATCTGGTTCGATTTAATTGCTAAATAGTCTTTGAGGAGACATCAGTAAGAAAATGGGATCACTGGCCAACCCAGACAGTATGGGTTCTTTACGCCAAAATCAGACAAGGCAAAGTGGTTTAGCTGAAATAGAAGTCTTCACCTAAAAATTCATCTCAGCCCCAAACTTCTTTATCAGTTCTGCAAAGTTCTACTATTCCTCTCCCTAATTTATCCCAGAGACCTGCACGACTGTTCTGTCTAACAGGGTCCTCTTCCTGGTTTCAGAAACCCAGAAATACCACCAAAGATAACCATTCTTGTGGCTTGAACAGAAACTGGAAATACTAGGCTCTTGGCAGTACAAAGGGTCTTCAGCGTGTAAATGAGAATCAGACCAACAATGTTTAATGGCTGCACACCAGAAAATGTCTGTTGGCTAGAAAACTCACTTGCACAGAGCTCTTATTCAGATCACCTGCTTGTTTCTCTCACCAACAGAAGTTGGCCAAATAAAAGATACTGCTTGCCCACCTTACCTCTCCGACTTCTTTCATGTTAGGAATGCTACATTTTTAAAGGTGTCCTGAAAGGGAATACCTACGTTGCAATTATTTAACCATGGCTGGCCCATGCCAATTGACTTAGGGCCGAACAGCTCAGGCTTAGGGGCTGTTTACTTGTGGTGTAGACATTCTGGCTTAGGCTGCAGCTCAGCCTCTGGGGCATTCTCACCTCACTTGGCTCTAAGGCCCGAGCCAAAACGTCTACACTGTAATTAAACCTCAGGCCTCCTGAGCCCAAGTCAGCTGGCACAGGCCAGTTGTGAGTTTTTAACTGCAGGGAGACTTACACCTCAGCTCTCACATTATTTCCTGTCATATAAAAATGCTATTATTTATAGTGTGAGGAGGCCGAGTACATTTCAGGGTCTCTTCAAAAGGAAGACACAGAGCCAGATTTTCCACTGCCTTATATTTTATGTAGACACTTACACATTTTGATCTGATTGTGGTCTGCATGCACAAGGTACAAGACTGGCCAGAATCTCTGCTCCCAAAAGAATATAATCTATACATAGGTATCACTTCAACCAATCACCAAAATACATAAAGCCACATGCAGACGGAACCCAGTTGGTGTTTGACAGGACATAACTGGCTAAGACTGGAAATCAAAAAGAATAGAAAAGGAAACCAGAGTAAAAAAAAAAAAATTGGCCAGGCACAAAGGCTAACCTAATACTTTATTAGGCATGCCATAGAATTTTTCACAAAACTTCAGTGTGATTGTTGGGTTTTTTGGAAAAAGCCATGTTCTAGGCATCTGAGGATAAATCTTTTGAATCTTACATAACTGTCTGTATCTTAGGCAAGCTACTGAATCTCTGTTAATCTTAATTAACCTGTGGGAACTACACTTTAAGTCAATTATGTATTATGAAGGTTGGCAATTAACATGTACAAAACAAAATAATTCTCGTCATTCTTGTTAAACACAATCTCAAGCAGACATATCAATGCCAGTCTGGGGCACTGATTCAGTACCATTTTGGGAAGTGCCACTGAATCACAAACACCATTTTGGAAACCACCAGGGGTTTAGTTATAGTTCTCCCATTCACTCCCCAAACACTATCTAGTTTATAAAATCTGATCTATCTATCTGTCACAGGGATCGGCAACCCCTACCACACATGCCAAACCTGGCACATGGGCGTATGCAGAGCAGCACACAGGTTTCCTGGCCCTACGTCCTAGCGACTGCTCCCCAGCTAGTCCCACTGTTTGGACCCTGCTCCCCAGCTTGGGGTCGGGGCATCAAGGAAAAGGAGTATGTGGCTCCTTTTCCTGACCATGCCCCCAGCATGTTTCTGGCCCCACCCCTGGCACCTGCTGAGTGTTTGGGGGTGAAGCTAGCATGGGGGGCTGGCAAATGTTACCAATCCCTGATCTAGTCATTTAAAGTGGCCTGGCTACAGATAACAGCCGAACTCTGTTTATATCGATAAATACTGTGTCATAGAATACACTCTAGGAGTGGTATACTGCAAATGGATCTGGATAGTCTTAAGGGTTTGTCTAAGCAGAGCTATTTGTAAGTTCATGGACTAAGACATTGCTAAGAAGGTAAGAGCCTGCAGTATAATTGAAAATCCCCAGTGAATGTACTAACTTTTCTCCTTAGAGATGAAATCCAAACAAAGTCTTATAAATATGACATGTTCGCCAGTGGTCAACTTTGTTAAATGCTAAATGTTAGTTCAAATACCTTTGTAGCTGAGGATTTGTTCACCACTTGGTTCTATCACCTCATTATTAATGGCAACTCCCGGGTATTTAGCCTTTACTTCTGCAAGAATCTGTAAGTCAATTTCACCTATGACACAAATATGAAACAAAAAAAAAAATTAGAGAAAAGGTAAATGTGAGGGTTCTGCTAGATAGCCTCCTTTCCAAAAATCCCTCTTAAAAAATAGGTATAGATCAACTGCGCTGGCAATTAAGTCCACTGTCTGTGTACAGGACTGGTATCATGTGGGCAGTGTCAGTGTAGGCTTCCAATTATTACTACGACTGAAATTTCTCAATCCCATTCTGTAAGATCCATCTCTAGGGACTGAAGATTAGCTCCAACAGTCCCCATGAGTTTGACTTCTCTGAGATGACAGCAAGGAACAGCAGATGTGATGTCTTTTACCGTGGCATATACACATCTTCTCAAAAATGGACTGAACCTCCCTATTTTGCTTCATATATGCTACTAAATATCTGTCATCTGGTATCAAGCACTGTTAGAGAGTCATCTGTGACAAAACCCAGGACAAAAATCATCCCAGCTCCCTAGTAAAGTTTATAGCTGGGTCCAAAACACAGATCTGCCTCATGCCTATTTAATTGCCAACTCAGGCTGATGTGGCGCTAATAAACCAGAGGTAAACAAACTCTGCATCATGACATTTACTTATTTGTATTTTATAAGGCCATTTGGACAGGCTTTTCGGTATAAATTTGAGAATGAATTAGGGGTCTTTGTCCCAAAAGCTAATTGGCTAATGAGCTACATAGAAGAGAACTAAAAAGAAAATTAATTTGAAAGCTAAGGCAAATCTGCATTTTTCCTTTGGTGTTTAAAGTACTTCACTCTTTCTTTGACTGACTAAGCTGACTATTGTGTGTCTGGGGTATACACCATAAAGCAAATATGATAACACTGTCTGCTTTTGCTCTGTACACAAGGAATCATTCAAATGTACTACAGTGACTTTATTGATGAGTGTATCGATAGAGTCAACATTTAAATTCTTAGTCCAATATGCAGCAGCAATAGAGCAAGCAAATGGGATGTTGGTTTGTATTATGAAGGAAGCCAAGGAGACTGTGTTATAACACCTCATAAAGGCATTGTTTAGACCGTACTTGGTGCACAGATTTAATGTCCAGTGTTCAGCACCCTACTTATCTAAACATTCAGTTAAGGTAAAGGGAGTGAAAACAGCAACTAAAATGAAAAATTGAACAGTCTTTACAAACAGATGCTGAACTTAATCATGAAAGGTGACAAGACTGAATTATTTAAACTATATTAAAGTATAAAATTAAGCTCAACAATCAAGCCTAGAACTGTGGGATAGATGTAAGATAATGGGGAATGTATGCAAGAAGAATTTGGTTGGAATGGACTTCCAACTCAGTAGGTAGAGTCAAACAGTAATAATGTACTTTGGAAAAAATGGATAACTGTGGTGAATTGGATAAGGTGAAGAGATATGGGTGTTTTTTAAGAGCAGTTGGCTGACCTTCCTGGAGGCAAGCAAGCAACTTTTCACATGTTTGTTCCTTCCTCCTCATCTCCTCAGCAGTACAGTTTAATAAGACTTTTGGCACCTATGGACTCCTATTACCTAAGCACATTCCAGTCTTCACTTTATCTAGCCTCACAACACCCTGTGAAGTAGGAAGAACCAACATGGCCATTTTGCAGGTTGGGATCCGAGGCGCACAGTAGTGCAAGGTCATAGAGGAAGTTGGCAAAAGAACAGGAAAGTGAGTTCAAGTTATCTGCATCCCAGGCTAACGTCCTAACCACTGGACTATCCTTCTACTTGTTATACCACTGCAGATATGAAGAGATCCATGCTGCTACACTTGGTTAATACACACTGAATTTGGGCTCAAATCTTGCTCTAATATTTGTCTGTGGAAAAGGCCCTATTAAAGGTACATAAAAACACACAGAGTTTAATCTGATTCAGAGCTAAGTATCTTTTTAAAAGCAAATTAAAAACAAATATTTACAAGGTATTTTTGTAAGCGTGTTCTTTCAAGAAAATGAAATTGGATTTCAGACGTAAATAGCTGTGGTTTTGCAATCACTATAAAAGTTGGTTTTTATTGAAATCAGCTCAAATTAATTTGTTCACAGTTTGCTGTGGGAAAATCTAGGAACATGGAATTTTTAACTTATCGCTAGAGAATTTGTGGGCTTTTTTTGGTTGTTTGTTTGTTTTCTGTACCAACCTCCAGTAAAATGGATTATCCCCTTGGAAAGGCTGTGCCAGACTCAATAAAAAAAAATCTGAATTTCACATTTCCATATGTTGATGGATTAATATATTCATTTCCACCCTTCCCTGGCCATACCACCCTTACTTTATTTTCAAAAAAACACCTGACTCATGACTTAATCTACAGCCTTAATTAACTTCAGCTAGTTCTTTTATATGCAAACAGGTGTCCTGAGGCATTTTATTGTCAAATATGTGGCAGACTGCATTATCAACAATTTGGCAATTAGAGGATTGGAAGTATTTAAACTCTCTAATACAATTACCTTTTAAAGGCTGCCACTATGTTCACCATCAAGTTTCTAATTAAACATTTTTAAGTAAAGGGGTGGTTTACAACACAGCTGATGCCCTTTATGGTTTTTTTTACAGGTACAGAAGCATTAGGATGCTGTGCACTGAAGTGGAAACTTAATAAGGCACAAGCTGTAGTCAACAGCAGAGTCTCTTGATCATTAGGTAGAACAGGCCTGAGCAGCCACATTGCATGACTGGGCTTAGTGTGGCTGCATTAAGGGATGAGACTGTGAGCAGGATGAGCGCATGGAGCCTTCAGCCCACCTGTACTTGCTGCACTAGAGCCACACTCCTTGCATGCCGGAGGGCCCAGGAATGAATGGGGGCCCAGGAAGCACAATCTTTCCTGAGCCTTGACAGAGGTCTTACAGCTTCATACTGGCCTTAGTATGGGCCTGAAGCTAAATGCTACAGCTCAGCTCTAAATGAACATGGTGTGAACACACGGAAATAGCATACGTTGAACTTCCCCTATTTACTCACAAACAATGGCAGGGGGGCAGCCATGATGAAACCTTAGCAAATCAGAAAACAGCTTTTTCTTAAAGTAAAAGTGCATTTGAGCCAACAAACTATCTTTATTGATTACAAAACAGAACATGACTCTACTCCATTCTCAGAGCCAATGAGAATCCAAGCTTTTCAGCTATAGCAAAATGAGCAATTGGCCCTTTGTTGACCCAAACTGTCGCACTAAGTTGTATCTCTCTGACTATACAGTTAATGCCCCCCCCCAACTCACTCAAATTACCCCGTTAAAAACAAAATTATTTTGGCAGAAAATGGTCCCCCTTATTTAGAATTAAATGTCATTATCACTAATAACTCAGCATTTACACATGACTATTCTTAGGTGCAAGATTGTCAAAAATGAGATGAGTCTTCAGAGATGACAAGACTGAAGGATTTAAATTAAATTAAGGGTTACTATAAATTTGTTGATCTAGTAGAGTTTTAACTGGCAGACTATTATGTACTTTCTATTCCAGTGGTAATATTTATGTATGTACCATCAGGTTTTCAATAGCACCCAGTATATTCAGGCACCTCTGTGGCTGGAAAGATGCTAACTGCCCATAGTTAGTGTTGCATAGTGCTCCTAACATCACTACCACTAGTGCATAAGAACTCGTGACGATGATAGTAGGAAATGTGAGGGGAGAAAACAAGTCTTGTGTGACCAGACTCAAGGTGTTTGTCTCCTGTGCACTATCCTATCAACAAATGGGAAATCAGAGATGCATTTTGATGCACTTGTAACTTTCTAGAGCACAGGGATTCTTAGGAACTAGTAATTTCCATAAGAGGCCTTTGGGCTCAGCATGATCCATGATTATTTGTATGAACTTGTAATCAGGCAACAGGAACAAAGCAGAAACTAGAGATTTTAGGGGTCACATGCAGAGGTATTCATGTATCAGAAAGGAAATAGATTTGTGGGTTTTTTAAAAAGAATATTGTGCTTGTGAGCCCTGCTCAGTCCTTGGCACGTAAAGATACAGAAGGCATCAATCATGGGTAGGTAGTACATAGAAGTACAGTGAAACATAATAGGTTACAGAAGAGACAGAGTTATCTGGAAAGTTCAGGAGATTTTTGTTAGCTTGGCTAGATGAAAAATGAAGCAAGATAGGACAGCCACCTGCACTGCTTTTGGGGTATGAACACTGTGGGCTAACCTGAGGCATCTAAGCACAGTCCTGAGAGAAGAGTGAAACAGAGCTTGTGAGGGAAGAGATTTCTTGCGAGGGATACTCAAGGGGACAAGAGAAGATTCCTTATATTCTGCTTCACCACACATACTAGGGCCAGGCCCTCTGTCCCCCCATGGTGTAGAGCATGGAGTGTGGCATATGGAAGATAAAGAGAACAGAATTAGGACTAAATGTGACTAAATTCCACATCCTTGCTTGTTTTGTATTCAGTCCTTAATCAGGCAATTCATAGTTTTCGCCTTTACTCCTCAGGCTCACAGAGTCTCTGCTGGCCTCCTGCCATCTGAAGATGAAGGGATGGGTGGTGAAGGAATAAGCTGGGCTGCAGTGGATTTCCTCAGTCCCTCAAACCTACAAAACAGGGGCCTGCACACTGAAGGAGAGGAAACCAGGAGATGCCCTCCCCCCAAAATCTCCACACGTCCCTATTGACTGGGGAGGTAGGAAGCTGCAGGACAACTGGCTGCCGGCCGAACTTTTTCTCCTTCTACCCCTAAAGCTACAGTCTGCTGCCTCTTCTTCTGTGCAGTCAGAGTCCCACAGCTTGCCTCTGCCTCCACTCCCTGTCTCTCCTCAATGGGTGGTCTGCAAAGCACTGAGACTCTACAAGCAGGGAAAGAGAAGCAGCAGGCTGGAGCTGTAGGGTTGGGAGAAGGAGCAGCACAGTGGTCAGCCATCCTGCTGCTTCTTCCTCCCCTGGGCCTGCAGGGACACAAAGCAAGCTGCTGCCTCCTCACTGTTCTGTCACAGTCAGTTTCTACAGATTATTATATGAAGAAACAAAGAGTCTTGTGGCACCCGAAAGACTAACAGATTTCTTCAGGCTTAAGTTTTCATAGGCTGCAACCCACTTCATCTGATGCATGAAGTGGAAACTACAGTTAGGAGGTCTATATACACTTCAAGGGTGAGAAACATTACAATGGGGAGGGCAAGAGCTAATAAAGTCAATTCAGGTAGGATAGATGTACCCTTGCAAGTATATTTTCATTGTTTATGCTATACACAGACAAACACAGCTACCCCTCTGGAACTTACTTTATGAAGGCAACTCTAATAAACCTGTTAAGCTTGCTCTGTTACTCCCATGATGCTTTTGGTTTGTGGACAGGACAAACCATCAGACTAGTAGTGAGCCAAGTTTGGATTTGAAACCCCCCCCCTTTTTTTTGCAAGGAATAGTGCATCTAGTCAGCCCCATTGAGCTGTCAGTTCTCATCTGTGATTTGTCATCCAATGTTCAAAGAGGAACAAGTAAATATATACAAAGATTTAAGGTTTTACTGTACCTGAACCACCACCTACACTTAGAATATTGATTGCTGACTTTCCATTTCCAATACTGAAAACAAAAACAGGTTTGCATGTTTTAGGCTATATATTCAACAGCTTATTTTCATTAGTAAAAAGTTTTAAAATACCCCCCACCCCACCCCCCCACACCACAATAAGACTGCTGTACAGATGTGTATTTTTATATTAATATAGAACCACAAAAGTACATGGCAAGGAGGACCAGATTAACTTTCCTGTTGGCCTGAGGCTCTTAAATTTTGTGGGGCCCCACCGTCCCAGTGCCACACTCAGCTGCTCTGAGGAAGGTGGGTCTGTATTTGCGGGAGGAAATATGAGGCCCATGGAGGAGTGCAAAATGCATGCTTCGTTCCACCGCCTAACCCCCCCCACCCTGCAATCACCTGTCATGTGGCACCCACCTCTCTCACCTACTCCAGCATGGTGTAGGTTGAAGTGGTGTGGGGGAGCAATGCCCTCCCCAGACTTTTTAACCCCTTCCCTCCACACTGCCCAGTGCTGCTGTCTGGTAGGCATCCCTGGCCTCAGTAGAAAGGGGCCATGCCCGGGTGCTGCTTGGGGAGGGTGTTGGCAGGACCATCCTTAGAGGACTCATCCCTTGCTGACTTTCCTGGCACCTCCCTCATTGAGCCCAGAATGGGGGTGGAAGGTAGAGGGGCTGGGACAGCACAGCCATCAGTAACTTTATTAGGGGTGGCCGGGGGGGGTTCCTCTAAGGAGGGCCTGAGTGATATGCCCCCAGGCTAGGGGTGTGAGCCTCACTCCTCCTCACCCTCCCGTCGATACACCACTGCACCTTGGGCTGGAGAGTGGACTCTTGCAGCCGGGCAGGAGGCATTGCCAGCCAGGGAACTGGCTCAATGGGGTGGAACTCATCCCCCAGTTTGGTGGGGAAGGCTGCCCTGCCCTGCCCTTCATGACATGAGATGGACAAGAGCAGGAGCAGCCGGCCCTTGAGCCTCCTTAGCCTCCTGTCCATCTTGTAAGGCTGGCCAAGCCTGGCGCCAGCTCGGCTTGGGCAGGCTCATCCCCTGGCATCCCTGGTCCCCTGTGCATCATGAAGGTCTGGTCTGGCACCCCCAGCAGGGAAGGTTCTGTAACTGGTTTGCAGCCGTGCATGCTGCCCATGGGACTGGTGGCAGCCAGCGCCAGGATCTCCTCTCTGCTGGTGGGTCCTGATGGGCTCCCCTTAGTCTGGGGCCCTGAACTGTAGCCACCAAAGCCCCTGTGTTAATCCAACTCTGATAGCCAGGCTCAGAATTCATGCTTAGTGTTTATTCAGTCATTACTCAGGCAATCCATGAAGTTCTGCCTGTCTTACAAACTGGGGGGCCATCAGATGTTTTCTTTCATCTTTGTGCTTGGAGAGGACCACGTCCTCAGCTATATGGAAAACGGTATTCATATATAGTATGTGGATATCCATTACAAGATGGCTATGGCTACACTGGAGAGCATTTTTGAAAAGAACTTTTTTCGAAAAAAAATTATTTTGAAATATATTCAAAATAATTATCTTGAAATAAGTTTTTTCAAAAATGCCATTTCGGGAGAATGGTCCAAGGACAGCTTGTTGTCCCAAAATACCACAGCTTTTTTTTTTTCCGAAAATGAAAGTCTACACCAGACTTTCTTTTTCAAAAAAAGAGAAAACCAATGGAAGAGATAGTCAAGCTTTTTTGGAAAAGCTATCTAGAAAACAGCTTTTCTCTGAAATGTAACCAGATTTAGCATTGGTGAAAAAGCATGCCAGTATTTCACGATACTGACACACTTTTTTGAAAAGCTAAACACGACAGCTTTTTCAAAAGAAAAAGCCTTCTTCAAGATTGGCTTTTTCAAAAAAAAGCCAATCGCTGGATGCAGCAAAGGCTGTTTTCAAAAAAGCCTGCCTATCTCTTCCATTGGCTTTCTTTTTTTTTTGAAAAAGAAAGTCCAGTGTAGACTTCCACTTTAAAAAAAAAAGCCACAGTATTTCTGGACAACGAGCCGTTCTCAGACCATTCTTCCAAAATAGCATTTTTGAAAAAAAGTTGTTTTGAGATAATTATTTCAAATATATTTGAAATAATTTTTTCAAAAAATTTTTTTGAAAATGCTCTCCAATGTAGGCGCAGCCTATCTGTTTAGGGATATGTTTGTGTTGTACTTGATTTCATCTGATCATGGCTTTGGTTTAGAAGCAATTCAGGGCATGGACTTTGTTTTAATGTTTGTTTAGCAACACATACATACCCCACATTCTATTCCCATTTACACCTGTGCAAATCCAGAGTAACTCCATTGAACAAAAATATCAATACTTAGATCTTGTATAGCATATTTAATCTCTCATTCCCAAGGTCCTTTACAAAGGAGGTCTGTGTTATCCTTATTTTACACATGACAAAACCAAGACACAGGAAATACAGCAGTGTCAGAGATGTCAAGGGTATGTCCACACAGGGCTTTATTTTCAAAACAACACTGGTTGTTTCGAAATAAAAGTCCCTACGTCCACACAACGTTTTCTTGTTTTGAAAGGAGGGAGCGCCTTGATTCAAAACAAGAGCCCTCCTTTCAAAACAGCTTAAACCACTTCGCTTTCGAAAGGAGGACTATTTCGAAACCAGTTGTTTTGAAATAAACGCCTTTTGGACATGTTATTTTGAAAAAAGAATTGTTTTGAAATAACAAGGACCTTCCTCCCAGGCTGCATAGCACCCTGGGGGGAAGGCCCCCCCCCAAACCCTGGCCAGGGATCAGCACCCTGGGCAGGGTGCTGAGTGGAGTGCAGGGGGTGGGAGCGGTGGGAGAGGCAGGGGAAGCTCCCCCGCCTGCAGCAGAAGTGGTGGGAGGGGCAGGGGAATCCCAGGGGTGGGGCATCCCTGGCCCAGCACAAGCCTCCCTGCCCCTCCCCTCCTCTCCCCTATAGCGAAATAGCATGTCCACTGTGTGGACATGCTATTTCGATTCCCGCTTTTTTTCTTATTTCAAAATAAGGCGTTTTGAAATAAGGCATTATTTCGAAACAGCTTGTTTCGAAACAGCGGCTTGTGTGTGGACATAGCCCAAGAGAATAAAAGCAGAGCAGAGAATGATCTGCCTTGCTGAATGCAGCAGAGAGGTCTAGAATAATAAAGTAGCACACCTTTAATTTAGCTAGGACCAGTGGTGAAATCCTCTCTTCAAATCAAGGGCAGAACTCATATTGACTGAAGTGGGATCTTGTTTAAAGTGTTTTTGAGGGAGAGAGGAGGGTAGAGCCAGTTAAGAGATGATAACATGTTGGAGGAGACAGAGGTTATGGAGAAGGACTAGATGGTATACTCTGTGGACAAGCCTACACTAAAAAATTGTCAACCTAAGTTATGTTGATGTACTGCAACCACAGAAACTGAATTGCTTTTGTATTTCCACAGTATGCTCCTAGTGTAGCTTCTCACAGGTACGTGTACCAATCTGACTATTAATGCTGTGTATGGAGGGATGGCTTTTGAAGGGCAGCAACAGTCAATGTAAGCAATGCAGAGCCATACTGAGGCTGCATTGACCAACCATACCATCTGAAGCACTATGCCTCATGGAGGTGGAATTATTAAATTACTGTGGTGGGTGAGTTACATTGGCGAGAGTGTCATTTTAGTTTACATGTTAGATTGATGTAAGCTCCTTAGACCAGGCCTAGGACTCTGGAGACAAATGGGAAGAGAGAGGATACACTTCAGGGAGTTGAAGGAAATGAGGGATTTTTGAAGGCAGAGGTTTTAAAAATATGCTTTAAGCAAACGACAAAGAGAAAGGTGTGTGAAAGGTAAGCAAAAGATCTTAAAGGTAAGGGTAAAAAAAGGAAAGGGCAGCAGGAGAGAGAAAGGACAAGAGAAATTAGAAAAGTGAGTGTGACAGAAGAACCAACAATGATGAGGGAGAGGATAGGAAGAGCAGCATCACAGGGAATAAAGGAATCAAAGAGGAAAGCATAAAAGAAGAAACAATGGAATCAACAGCCAGGATAGAAAACAAAGAAGAAAGGAAGGGATAGTAGAGACGTGTGGCTAGGCAAACAAACAAAGTATCGTGGATACTCCTTCGCTAGACGACTCAAGTCACTCACACTAACATGCGTAGCTAGTGCAGTAGTGAATGTGATGCAATCCACTTGGAAATGTTATGAAATTTTATTGAGACTTGGGCACTATCATGGCTTAAGCCTTTGCTCAGAATCAGGGCAAGGTCATTAGGTGTTCTGCGAAGATCATGGGGGCTGCAGGTTACAAATTTAAGTGTGTTCCATGTCCTACCCAGGGAGATAATTTTAAATGAGAGAATGCATATGTAACCCTTCTGCCAGGTGTTGGCAGCAAAGAAGTAGTCAGGATCAATTTTCTAGGGGTATCCCTAAAGAGTTGAGCTGGAGCCCCCCCCCATCTATCATTCTGGGCACCATGATGGGCAATTCTTCCCTATTCACAACCATTGAGCCCAGGGCTTAAAACAAAAACTTTGGTGGGGAGTAGGAAGGAGGGAAGAGAAAGAAGGCAACAGAATGAATTTGGGGAAACCAGCAAATAAATGTTATGACATAAAATTCCCACCCCCAGGGTATCTTAACAGTGTTCAGTCTTCCTTAGACCATTGCGGGCAGCTGATCTGGTCTAGCCACTTCCTATCCCATGATAGAGTCCAAGGATTCTAGGTCTGTGCTGCCTGGGTTGTTCTGGGGACTCTACTCCTTAACCCAGCTGAAGTGATTTCAACTGGATAGGAAGGTGTGCTTCTTAGATAAGCTGCTGCCTTCTGCTGCTTAGTACTATGTACCTGGCATGCATCTCCTCAGAGGAGCTGCTGTTGCCTCCACTCTAAAACACCCATCACTTGAGAGCTTCTGGGACTCTATCCTCTCCCTGCTAAACTGCCTAAGACCTTTACCCATCCCGGGTAAATTGCCCCCCTTGGGGTGGGAGAATGGGATGACTGGTGGCAACCGGGACCCTTGATAGAGTCCTCATTGTTGGAGAGGTCTTCCCCACCCCAAACAAGGCGTCTTCTCTTTACCTTCTCTGATGGCTCTGTCAGAGCTACCTTACTTAACTGCATCTGACAGCAATCTTAGCTGCACAGTTATTCCAAGTACATTCAGAGTCACTGTGTTGTCCTTGTATTTCCAAATAAGGTCTATTGCATTTTATTGCTGGCAAACTCAGATGTAACTGAATTTTAACCAAAATGCCTCAAACCATCACAAAACTGAAACTGGCTCATTCGGTCAACTTCCCTTGCTCCCCGGCTGGAACTGTTTTTATAGTGGGGGTGCCGAGACCATTGAACCAAACTGTGAATCCTGTATATAATGGAAACTACTTCAAGCCAAAGGGGACAGCAGCATCCCCTGCCCCAGTAGTTCCAGCCCGTGCATCTCCAACAATGGCAGTAAAGAGCTCCTCAGCAGTGAAGCCCTGATCCTTTTGCAACATGGTTTTAAAGCATCTCTGGGCTGCTCTTCTCACATTTAATCAACAGGCAATAGCACAGAAATCTATTCTCTCTCAGACAAGTCTTATGTACAATTTTAAAAAATTCTGAAATTTGTACCTTGTGATGCCCTACACCTCATGTGTTTAACAGGCTTTGCTGACTACTATGACTGATTAGGATGTAGTTTCAGCAGCCTTGTGTTTGCTACCCCAGACTTGAGCAAAACGACAAAAATCAGAAAGATGTTGATGAGGGAAAGAAAATCCTTTCAGAAAAACCTGTTCTAGCCAGTCCAGATTTCAGAAAGCGTTCCAACTGTGTACTGATGTATCAAAGGTAGAGGAGTGGTATTGAGGAAAATAGAGTTAAATAACAAAGCATCCCATTGTTTTCTTGAGTAAGAAAAGATGCACACTGAACAGAATTATTCTGCTGTGATATGCTGTTGTATGGTCAATCAAGCAATTAAAGTCCTATCTATTTAACAGGAAATGTAGGGGCCTAACAGACCATTCTCTGTTAGTATGACTACCGCAAACCAAAGGTACCAACTCTGAAGTGCTACAGAGGACCACCACTCACCAAGAACGACATGGAAATTGCGAATATTCAAGGAAGAGTAGCCGATACTTCGTCTGGACAAGAGGCTTATGACCAGAGGTCTGTGAATCAGTTTGGCTAATCCTACTGTATCATTGACAGATGGGAGGTGCATGAAATTTAATGATACCCAGTGAGGGAGTCACAGGAATATCTTCAGTCTGGCAGGTACAAAGAAAGTCAATGCTGTCTTAAGTAAAAATCAAGTCACGGTGGTCACTACTATTCTGCCAAATGTAAAAACCGAAACTATGTAAGTTGTTCCAAAGTGGTAGATGTGTTAGTCCATAAGCTCCTCATCTTCAAGCATCTGACAAAGTGGGATTCTCTCCCATGAAGGCTCATGCAATAAATAATTTTCTTAATCTTTAAAAGTGCCACTAGACTCTTTGTTTATATAAGGAGCTTATGTGTGTATAGACATAAAATGTTTTTAGATGCTTTATCAAAGTATGACTCACCAGAAGAGGTGAAAAAACAGCTTTTCTGTTAGACAAGAGATATTTACTCACCCTTCTCCCCTCAGGATGTAAATTAGGCATTGTATGAAACCAATTTACATACAAAGCTAGTGAAGAGATGTGGATAACAGTAAAGTAAAATAGGAGAGAAAAAGTCACAAGTAACAGACAATTTTGGGGGTATAAACAGAAGGCAAAAGACAAAATTCCCATAACCTGTACCTAGGAAGTAAATGGGCAGTGCGTTCACATTCATGAAAATGGGATCTCAGCTAACCTTGGTTGCAAAGCTTCAAAAGACCGTGGGTGAGACAAACTTCTTTATTAATTCAGTTTAGTCTCTAGAAATCATGTTATGATTCATCGCATGAGCTTTCATGGGAGAATATCCCACTTTGTCAGATGCTTTGAAGAGGGAAAACTTACAGAATTGGATGAAAATAAATGTAGGAGAGTGTAAGACATCGGAGCAGGTCATACTGCAACAGCAAATCAGAGCATTTTTAAGGATTCAAACTTTAGGAAACAGCATACAGAGGGAGGGTGAAGTCAAATTACCTGTTATAATGTGAAAAGAATCCATAGTCACGATTCAGCCCTGCTTTTCAGACAATTTAATTTGCATATTAATTTGATATCGGCTGTTTCTCTTTGAAGTCTTGATGCCCCAATGAAAATTGAATTAATATGCAAATTAAATTGTGTGAAATCAGGCCTGAATCGTGACTATGGATTCTTTTCACATTATAACAGGTAATTTGACTTCACCCTCCCTCTGTGTGCTGTTTCCTAAAGTCTGAATTCTTACAAATGCTCTGATTTGCTGTTGCAGTAGGGCCTGCTCCCATGTCTTACACTCCCCTGCATTTATTTTCATCCAGTTCTGTAAGGTTTCCCTCTTCAAAGCATCAGACAAAGTGGGATATTCTCCCACGAAAGCTCATGCGATAAATAGATCTGTTAGTCTTTAAGTGCCACAGGATTCCTTGCTTCTTTTGCTGAACTAAACTAAGACGGCTGCTCCTTTGGAACTTGGCAAGGTGTTTTACATACCTTGCATGTCTCCTGTTGACTGCCACCAAGAAATGCGGCAAGTGTAGACTATGGCTTAGAAATCTGACACTGAGCTCAGACAGGCAAGGCTCCCTCTCACTGAGATTACCACAACAGCACTCTTTTTGCTCAGGCTACAGGGCAGAGGGCTTGTACACAAATAAAAAAAAGATTCTGAAGCATGAGCCCTGCGATTCCCTCCATCTCCAGAAGAATGGATTCTAAGCCTCACCAAATCCTCTCCAAGAAATGGAACTTCCATCCTGTGATAAATTTTGAGTTTTAGAAAATGAGATTTCTTAAATAAGGATGAAAAGGATGAACACTTAACTTTTCATGGGACTGAAATTGCGAATAAATTGTTTCAGAAACACTAAAACGTTCCCAGTGCCTGGACTTGCCAGCCGCCTGCTGGGTGGGTGGGCTGTCCAGCTACTCAGCCAATTTGAACAGCTGGGAAGCCGGTCTGCTGGCAAGCATGGGTAGTCCCCCCTGCCAGGCAGGCAGCCATGGATCTGAGGAGCCATGGATCCCAGGGAGCTGGGCAGGCTGGCAGGAAACTTGATGCAGTCAACATGTTCCCATGGAATATTTCCACTGGAAAATGCTGATTCAACTGAAGTGAAAATTATTCTGTTGCAAAAATTTCAACCAACTATTTTGCATGCTTAACATAAAGTCACTTTTGGCTTTTAAAAATATTTTGCAAAAGTATTTATATTTTACATACAGGAAAATGAGCACTGAGACAGGTTAAGTAACTTGCTGGAGATTCCATTACAAGGCATTGGCTAAGGTGGGAACAGAACTAGGAGTTAAAGCTGGCTTCCATTGACTTCCATGGATCCAGAATTTCACCCCAGGTCCTCTGATGTCCAGAATCTCTAGTAAAACACGCTGATCCATTCAAACAGGTGGAAATTAAAAATAAAAAAAAAGGCAGGTGGCTCATAGACATATTTGATTAGTAAATGGACTGTATGAAAGCTAAAAAGAATCCTAAATTTTAGTTAAAATGATATTTTTTTAAAAAACATAAAGCCCTAAATAAAACTATTAAAATCCTGTGCAGTTTGTTAATATATTTTTCATTCATTAAGGTTTATTAAATCTAAGTTATATTTGCATACAAGGAAACAAATCTATTTATTTCCTGCTAGTCAGACCTCCTCCCAGAGAGAAGGCTTTCACTGGAGTGTCTAAATAAAATCTCTGACTAAAGCCCTATCAAAGATCTATGGGGGGGAAGGAAGGAAAAATGCAATCTACGCTTCTCAGGCAATCTACACCGCTCACCTGTAAACCCAGACACTGGCAGTCAGAAGCACACATTCATCACTTGTGCAGAATCCTATCAAAGATTTGTCCTTTTGATAAAATGTCTGACGCGGTTACCTTGATATTATGCCCGGCAGCTTCTTTTCAATGAATTCCAGCATGCATTGGTGCTCTGTTGAATTCTCAAGAAACAGACGAAAAGATTCAACATATCGGCTGTGGTCTGAGAGCAAGCTCCTCATAGAAGATGCCATGTTTTGTTTCTTATGGAATACACAAAAGAATGCAGCAGGTTTTCTTCCCTTCCTGTTCACTCTCTTCAGCCCTAGAAATGAAAAACACACAGAAGACTACAGTTAAAAGTTCCCCAATGCCTCAGATTGTTTCAAAATGCCGTGTCAGTGCTGTATTTGGTCTGAAGAATAGGCTATAATCAGCATAACTGAATTACTGCTGGACTTTGTTCTGAGACCTTGGCCTGTTCCTTTAGATTAGAAACAGAGCTGTTTCAGCAGGCTCCCTTATAAAATGCATGGCACTATTCTACAATAAAAGCACTGTTTCAAGTTTGCGGATAAATTACAAGACATATATGATCTCCATTGACAAAATGTAACCATTTTATCACAGTGATGGAGCAGGATTATCTAGGAAGGATTCATCTTTGCAGGGGAGGGAAGGTATCTAAATAGTACTTTGAATGTTGAGAGAGGCTAGGTGTAAACTCCCAGAGAAGCTAGGAATTGTTATTTCTTGCTTTCAGCTATTTGGTTTTTATGGAGAACTCTGACTGGGAGTATTTTTGTAAATTGGTTAGTGAAAAATCATAACAATTTAATAAATAATATTTTATTTATGTACCACTTTTTATCTGAGTTAGTTAAGTCTCACAAAAGTCATATGAACTACTAGTTAAAAAGGTACCTTTAACTCCATTTTACACACAGGGAAATGGAGACACAAAAGCACTGGGAAAGTGACATGGTAAAATCAGAGAGAAAGTCAGTGGAAAGGCTAGGAATTGAATCCAGAGTACTGCATCTTAGTTCTGATGCTCTTCGTCTAACCCAGCGGTATTCAACTGCTGTGTTGTGACACATGTAGTGCCGAAAACTCTGTTTTGGCAGATTTTGTTACCATCCAACCAGAGTAACAAAATCTGCTGAAAGGCAGTTTTGGGCACTACATACACTGTGTATGAACTGTATGAATAGCCCACGCCTGTGAGCAAATGGAACCGAATAAATGTTTGACTCCTTTTTCTGCCATTATTCCTGTGTGGAGTCATGTGCCTCAATTTTATTTAAACCCCTCCCCAATTCCCTGAGCTGAATGGCTTCAAAGGGAATGGTTAAACAAAATCTAAGCAATTACTTACCTTGTCCAATGAGCTCTGAAATGGGAGCAGCTGCTGAGCCACAGTCCTTATTTCCTGGACTTGGTTGCCATGCAACCACTATAGCAGCCCATGGGCTCCAACCCTCTTCTTTTACCTCCACTGAGCATAAAGGGAATAAACATAAAACGCAGAGTTTTAGCTTGGGCCTTTCTGTGTGCATCAAGCCCTCCTGTTTGCAAGGTATTGCCTGAATTTGTATTCTTAGATGAATCTTTACTGGATAAAAAAAATACAGTTTCAGGCTAGCATATGTGCAGTGAAATGCAGGTTCCTTTCAGGGGCTGCAACTTTTATTTCCCAAAACTCTGCCAATGGGCAATTTCAACAGCCATTTTGTTGTCAAAGTTGCCTCTGCATATAACGGAGAAGATAATATTTTGCTAGAGCTATGTGGCCAGGAGCTCTCCAGGAACTTACACAGGAAGATTGCGCAGCATAGGTATGAAAGCTGTGCTGTTTCTGCCTACATGGCCTGTTGGAAATTGTCCCATACTGCTGTGTGTGTATTTTGGCAGGGCATACTTCAGAGACTATACCTCCACTCCCTCCTCCCAGCCTATTGAGCTGGCTCCCTGGGGAGGACGTTAGAGGAGTTTTCACAGGTTTCTGAGAATGGGGGAACATGTCAACAAAGCCGTGCCCAGCTGGCTTAATGGGATAGGTTTCCCTTCACTCCCTTGTTCCAAAGATCATGGGGCTGTTTCTTGCTGTACCTCTTCACATTTACACCTTTGTGGTGCCTTTATAGTCCCTGAACCAGACTTTTTCTGTATTGCAATCTTTGTGGCCTTTCTCTTAGGATTTTTCTCTGGACCTGCCAGCTCCCCCAGACAGTAGGCTGTCCTGTGGCTTCAATATACTTTTAGATATTGAGTAGCTTGACTGAAATAGGCTTCTGTGATCTCATTTCAGTCCTCTGTGGAGAGTATCCCCCACTTCAAAGACAATTGTGGTAACAGTAGTCACTGACAGCCCCATGCAAGCCATGGAGAAAACAAAGGGCCTGATTCTCCATGCCTTATAGCTTGGATGGCGATGAACACCAGTGCCAACTGACTGTGAAAAAGCAACCATTCTGACTGGGTAGCACCAGGGAGGTTCCCAGCCAGCTATGGGGAAGACGCCCTTTCCGAAACAGTGAACGGTAGCACACCAGTTGCAGCTCAACTGCATGGCAAGCTAAGGTACTTAATCTGCAAGGCCCATTTGGCTTTAGCAGCTGGTGGGTCCTATCCAGTAAGCACGGCGATCTGCAGCTCAAAAGAAAGGATGAATCACTAGGACTGGCAGAAAAGATTCTTAGCTCATTAGCTTAAGCAGTTTCAATTAACAATCATCTAAGGTAGTCTCTGGAGTAGTTTTAGCCTTCAGGGGAAGTCAGGAAAGGAAAAAAAAAAAAAAAGACTGTTCCTCAGGCCTAATACCCAGGGTGACAGCTTTTGGTTCATTCCTCTACCAGAGGTAATGAGGTCTCCTGCAGCTCACCTAGCGAGTGTTCACCTCTGTGGTATGGGACTCTGGCTGTGCTGATTATCCATGCTGAAACAGTGGTTCCCACACAGCTCCTGCTCCACTTCCACTTGACTGACAGCTAATTAAACAAAAAAACCTCAGACAGCTGTCCCGGCTCTTCTTGCACTGGCTACCAGGACCCAGCCACCTTCAAGGCCTGTGCTCCTTAAGATTCGTTGCCTCAGTGACCCACTCTTGACAACCCATCCTCTCGATTGCCATGGAAACTTCTCCTTCTGCTGTCCTATGACCAGACTCATTCACCTTTGTTGGATACATTGCAGCAGTTTACTCTGATTTTTGGAAATAATAGCCTTACACCATGTGTAGGGAAATGGAAAATAACTATATTTCAGCTATCAATTCTGTCAGTGGTGTAAAAGCTGGGACAGCTCTACCAAGCTCTCAGGATTGTCACCTTCTTAATGCCTGAAAACCAGGCCATTGCCCCCCTTCTCCTCCCTTCAAGGCTCTACCCCACTCCACCTCTTTGAACCCCAAAAGCCCTGCTCCTGCACATCATGCACCACCATGAGCCACAAAAGCAGCTGGGTGATGGAGGCAGCTGGGGTGGCTGAACTCCCCCTTCTTTCTGCTTAAGGTTGCTTCAGATTAAAAAACAAAGACACCAGGGTTTGCCAAATAGCATCTGGACACACAAGCCAGCACCTGGATTGTATTGGTGAAAACCAGAAAGGTACCAGCCCTACACCTCATATAAAAGTTTCAGTACACATAGGTGGGTAACGTATTATGGGCTAGATTTTGCCCTCAGGTACACCTGGGTAATTATACAGAATTTATTGAAACAACTGAGTTAGTCTCTCGGTCAAAGCAACCAAAAATTGACCCTGCACAGGGAAGTTACCTAGAATCAAGACAAATGACTCAATCCAACTGAAATGGCCCTTAAATCTTTCAAGTACCCTAAAAGCATTCAGAGAAAAATGTCACATAAGTCTATTAAGGGGAATATTGCAGAGTTCTCACGCACTCTGATAAGCATTTACTCAGGCAAGCAATCTCAGAAATCAAAAGGACTGATCGTGTGATTAAGGGGTCATTCTGGTAAATACAAGCTTCAAAATCTGGCCCTCACATAGTAAAGTCGTGAAGCAGTTAGTTTCTGTTAATTGTTGCTGGGGATTGTTTTAATGTGCATGTTTTTGTTAGATAAGAGCCATAATCTTGCTCATATATTAGAAAGATAGACTAACAAATTGCAGCTAAATTGACTCTACTATATGAATTGCCAGCCCTCAGGCCAACAATTCAGTACGTATTTGATGCACTCAAGTGAAATTTGCAGTGAATAAAATGCACTTATGCATTAGGAACTAAAAAACTGTTCAGACTGCCACATAGCCAGACATACAGGCATGGCTATGGATTAGTTTCACTGGCAATTGTGTTCTTTCCTAGAGGACTAGCATTGATACTCCAGCAAAATCAGAGAAGTAGGGTAGATTGCAAAATAGATGTTGCCAGAATTGTATGAGTTAGTAAGGAAGCAAAAGTAGTATCTGAATGTAGATGGGTTATGAAACACATTGTGTACCACCCATGGGAAAGAATGGTACAGTCCATGTTTACACATTTCTTTGCTCAATCCAACAGCCTGCTCTTAAGGAATACAGGAGGCTCATGTCCTTTGGCATTAAAGCATTTAACAACCTTCAATCTTTTACAAATATCCTACAGCTGCTACTTTTTTGGGTCTAAACAGTCAAGGCTTTTTATTTGTATTTTAACCCTATTAGTTCCTCTGATTTAAATCGCATGGTTTTTTTAATCCAGTCAAAGTGCTAAGAACTGAATAAATTCATTTCATGTTAAATGCAGCTTAACAAAATTATCTTGTTTATTTTAGTTATTGACTCATTGCAATTTGATCTGCAATCAGGTAGCTTAGAAGTGGAGAAAGAGGAGGCAATTAATCCTACAAAAAGACCACTAAGAACTTTTATAATAGGAAGGCTCATCCAGAAAAAATGCCTAACTGGCAGTCAAAAATTATCTGGGACATGTTAGCTGTTTCTTGTAAACTCTGGGCCTGCTTCTGATCTTACAGTAGCTTAGCCAATGTTACCCCTGATTTGCAATGGTGTCATTAGACCTTCACTGAACCGTACAGCAGAACCTTTTAAAAACTCTTCAAATGAAATTGGAAAGCAAAGTGAACACTCTTCCAACAATTGTAAACTGATGCCAACAGGAAAGCATTTTTTGCGACAGGATTATTTCTCAATGCTGCATGCTATCAATTACGGAAGACCATACCCTTCCCTTTGGAGAGCTTTAATGAAAAATACTTTCAAGCTTGTGCTTATCCTGAAAGCATTGTACTTACATGTCTAAAGTCCGTACCTTAAGAGGGCCAGCTGGGTTTCAGTTTCTCTGAGTGTTGCTACAATGAGCAGTAACTTGACTCTGACTGAAAAATCAGCTCATTTGTTATGGGCGGATTACATCCCCACCCAGAGAATCGGGTTTTTGGCTTCAAGCCATTGCAGCATTTCTGATTAGGAATAAAGCAAGATACCCTTTAATGTGGTTTCCAACAGAGGGCTAAGTTTTCTTTAGTTTCACTGATACAAATCTGGAGTAGTTCAGATTTATATTAGTGGAACTGTAGAATTTGATCCTCACTATTTAAACAGAACTATAAATCAAGAGTGGTAGTTATAATAAGTGATTGCACCTACTTTTCGAACAGAATGCTGGATTTTATCACTAAACTTTGTTTGACTTTGCATGCCAGAATACTAAGCAGTTAAATCGTATGAGAGCTACTGACATCTCCTAGGACTCCATCTTCAGAGCCTGAATCCGTTTTACTCCAATTCCCATTCAGTTCAATACAAATCTGCCTAAATAAGTACTGGCAAAAACTGAACTGCTGCCAAGTGTTTACACACCACTGTCACAGATCCTAGCAAGCAGCCCAGCCTGGCCACCTACACGGGCTGCTCTGAGTTGTCCCTTGGGTGTATCACATTTCTGGGCCTGAATGGGGTCCCTAGGCACTCTCAGAGCACAGACCCTTCTCTGAGAACTGCAACCTGCTGTGCAGCTTCCTACCATCTCTGGGCGTAGCACTGATCCTTCAGCCTCCCCGGCTGATGAATATACTCACCTCTCAGATCATAGCCCTAAAGGCGTCAAGCTTCTGTTTTACAGCTGAACTGTCTCAGGGACAACAAGGGACTTGTGAATACTTGACACAAACTGGCAGACAGGCTTTGCACCAATTTTAGCACTATAATGCGTAATAAATAAAGCACAAAGAGAACAGATCATACAGAACAGTGGTTTTCAAACTTTTGTCCTGGGTTCCCAGTTGAAAAAAATCATTAATAACCACAACCCAACAATGTTTGAGCAATGCATTCCAGTCTTTTGCTAGAAGGCAGAGGGTGCTGCAATCCAGTACCGGGTCCCACGCCATAATCTGAAAACCACCGATACAGAAAACGATAAAATGCCCTAAACTCAAAGTCTCATGCTTGCTCACATTCCCTTGTGGGATCATTGCTCCTCTATCAAGTACCAAGGCAGGACCCACCATGCAATTGAGAACTCTGCCTTTGGTATTTTAATCTGGTGCAAAATGGCTCTCCTGCTGAAGCCCCTCAAGGCCTTTTAAAGTCCTTTCATGGTGGAGGGTCATCTCGTTCTTTTGATCTGCCTTTTGGGACCTTGCTGCTGCCGCTGCCAACTCCCTCTCTTAGCTAGAACAAACCCATTGTCCCAAGATGTTTTATTTTGACTAAATGATATTTGAATGCTGGGCAATGACTCAACATTGTTTTCTGACCTGGTAGAGTTGTGATGCAATGACTACAGAGTGTTAATTAAACTCAGTTTAAAATGCCAAATTTGTTTATCTAATTTCAACTTGAAGCTGTAAATCTGTAAATCACAAACTTTTCAACAAGCACCTTAAATGAACTCTTGTCCCTGAAGTCAATTGGAGTTTTGCTGCTGACTGCACCTGGGCAAAGATTTCACCCATGATGTAATTCTAACTTTTAAAGAAACAGTACACCAGGCACATTCCCTGTTGGTTCAGGCTTCACAGTCAAACGTTTCCTACAGCTGGTTGTTACACTCACATATGATAGTCAAGGATACCACAACTTTTCTGAGATACAGAGCCAAATTTAACCTACAGTTACACTAAGGCAACACAACCAGAAGCCAGCAGCATTGCACTGTGTAACTGCAAGCACAAAGGATAGGTCTATACAGAAATTTGGATGGAGCTTCCCAGCCTGGGTAATGCTAGTGGATTAGAAATAGATGTATAGACAATTCTTTGACATTATGGCTTCAACTTGAACGTCAATCCTGAACCCTGAAAAAGGGCATGGGCTTCAGAGCCCAAAGTTTAGCCAAACTGCAACTTTGTTCTGTCTACACATCTGTTTTAAAGCATTAATGCAAGGTCTTCCAGTCCACGTGTGTTGACCTGGAGCTCTAAACTGCTGTGCAGATGTAACTGAAGTAGCACTTATTTTTAAAAAAAAAAATTGGTCCAGCATCACCCATTATAGTCTGACTGCTTTGAACAGAAACCCAGGTGAACTGGCATCATCACCCCAGAACAACACAAGCCAGCCAAAGAGTATCAATGGATCTGGCTCTTCCTTTCCACTCCCTACCCCTACTAAAAAGTCATCGTCAGTGACAATCCCATTCCAAGGGACAGATGCCAGTTAGTGTCAGAGCAGAAACTTAGGAAGTGAGAATAAAAATACATAGTTGGTGTTCTGTATGTCTTGCAAAAGATGTTTGCATTAATTACCCAGGAGCCAGACACTGGAGTCATTGTTTAAGCCAAATTCTCAATCTGTCAATGGCACTTTGAGGCTAGAGTGTGTGCTGTGCCACTTAACAGGACGGCTGCAGAAGTCAAAATGGCCACCAGGGCTAGTTTAAACAAAACAACTCCAGTGGACTGCCTTCAGGCTGCAAAATAGCCCACAGCTCCCATAGCTATCACCATTCCAGGCCTGCTTCTGACTCCACGACTTGTACAGGGAGGCAGTGTAAGCCACTTACACCAGTCAGGAGAATTTTGGGCCAGGAACTGACCACCTGCAGCTCCTTTACAGCCACCCTACACTGCTGTAATAGTATGGAGGGGACAGGCATGGCGATCAGAACGGGACCCATCATGTGCACCACCACTTACAACTACAGAAGCTGACGCCAATACACAGCCTCCTTATTTCGAAATAACGGAGGTTGTTTCAAAATAAGGTTTTGGCTGTTCACACGACACATGGTTGTTTCGAAACAAGTTAAACCTAGTCTGTGGGCGAAACAACGTTGTTTCGCAATGGTTGTTTCGAAACAACACCGTGCGAACGTGTTGTTTCGAAACGATGGTGAGTCGTTTCGAAATAACTGTTGTCCGGAATCGCTATTTCGATTCCGGCTTTTTTTTCCTTATTTCGAATTAACATTTTGTTAATTCGAAATAAGTTGTTTCGAAATAAGCGTTATTTCGATATACGGTTGTTTCGAAACAACCGTATCGAAATAACCCACTGTGTGGGAACACAGCCAATGATCCCATATTCCCCAAGGGTGCCTGGTTCCATGTCAATCAGCACATATTTTCCAAAAGCCCCCCCCCAAGAACCTCTGATTCCAGCATTCACACCTCTACCTTAACCTTAATTCTCCACTAAAACATTCCCATTAAATTCCATCATCCTGCTCAGATGTGAATCTACCTAGTCCCATTTAAGTCAGTTGTGCAGTACTGATCTACGTTAGCTGAAGATCCAGTCCTTAAGAGGATGAAGCAGATATTATTTGCTATTGTTGGTTCCGCAATGGGAGAGCTGAATAGAGTCTAAAGTCATAAAAGTGCGTACATAGTAACACTAATATTCTGAGACAGTGTTGTAGGGATTGGAGCATAGAACTGTTTATTGCACTCAAAGCTCTAATGATGAGTCTCCTTCTGTACATTTGGGCCTGTCAATAACATCTGTGCCTCCCTACTCCCGCTTGTAATATTAGGTAATAGCACAAATTCATTTACCAGTCTTTTATGAGTGTTCTGAAGATTGATTAACTAGTTAACATTATAAAGTGCTTTAGAGAGAAAAGTATTGTCCAAGTGTTGGTAACAAAAGTGAGAGTATAAACAGGACATTTGGGATTGACTATTAGTTATATGTGAACAGGAGAGTGATTATAAGCAGAAAGAAATGTAATATTGAATTTATCTTGAAATTGCTTAGAGTCTTAGACTAGCCCATTGGACGTATGCATTTTTCTTTCATGCTGACAAACATCCGATCAGTGTAGGAACTGAAGTCTGTAGTCACTTCAGGGAAAAGTGAGCTATGGGACCCTGAAGATGTATTGTGCAATGTTCTGAGCACATTAATAAGATCAAAACCCACAAAAAGCCCCGATCAGACATTACAGAATGATGAAGATCTCCAAGAGAGATGATGTTTGTGGGAGGGTTTTGGAACAGAGACCAAACATGGATATTTCTAGCCTGTTGCCAGACTCAAAAGCGCTCATACATAGGAGTAGACACCTGTGCCCATACTTCGATCAGTTTATATGAATGCCCTCTGCATCTATTTAATCTTATCTAGTCAGTCTGATAAAGAAGAATCTAGATCTTGTTTAATGTTTACAGAATTACTTCTGTTCTCTTCTAATAAAGCACACTGGTGTAAGCTGCACTTGATAACAAGATTTCTGTGTTAGGCTAGCAGAATCTCATTTTACGGGACAACTGAAAGAGCCATTCCACAGAACAGACAGGTTATTGTTCATCCTTCTTCCAAGGTTGGTTTTATTAAAATAGCAATTCCCCAAGCTTTGTGTATGCATCGATGCACGCGCGCGCGCGCGCACACACACACACACACACACACTCTATCTCACAAGAGTATAATTCTCTTCTCTAATTCCAGCAGCTCATTAAACAAACTGGTCCTCACCCCTATACTTCAAATAGATAGTGTACTGAATAAAGCCAAGATAAACTTGGTATCTACTGTAGCCTTCCTGCCAGTGAATGGGGGGCCTGTTAGCAACTAGCCAGGTGGCCAAACCACTGCCAAGTTATTGGCATGGAGCACCAATTATTTAACTTGTTGCTTTTGCTACGTTCAGGCCTTTGCAGGAACTTAGCATAACCAGGCAAACAGGAACAGGGAGAATGGAGTGGCCTCCCCAGTGCCATGCTGCTTCCCACCCCTGCCCTGCTGCCTTCAGTCCTGGGAACAGCTGGCCCAGGGGTGGGGTGGGGAAGTGGAGGCTGGCCTCTGGGTCAGCCCGCTCTTGCCCCCAGAAGCAGAGCAGCTGACCTAAGGGATAGGCAGGAGCACAAGGCCCTGGGAAGAGTGGCTGTGTCTTTGCAAACACAGCAGGCACAGGCATTCTGTCCCAGATGTTTTTAGTTAACGGGCACGGACAAGTCGTGGGCAATAAACAAAACGTCATGGAAGCCCGTAACCTGTTCCTGACTGTTACTAAACGTACCCCAGTGAAGGCAGGGAAGGGATCAGATGAGACAAACAAAAAAGCACTGCCAAAGCTTGCAGCTGCTCCAGCTGACCCATCCCTGGTTAGTTGTCCTGGCAGCCCTACTCTGGCAGTCCACTGGCTGACAGCTGCTCCAGTTTTGCCCCAGAAGAAATCACAAAGGTCCTGGATAGTCAAAGAACGCATGACCTCCCTGTCAGAATTACATCCTTAATTATAGGCTACGAGTGAAAAATGCATGACCTAATTTTCATGATCTCAATCTAATTTTTCTCATCCACAAATAATTTTGAGTGTGATGCACATCTTTGTGCCTGACAGTAGGAACACATCTGCCTGTCTGTGCTTGCAGATCAGGTAGCTGGACTTCCAAATGCCTCAGCTGAATCCACAAATAACCATGCCCATAAAACTTCTCATGCAATTATTTGTGGATCTCTTCCCTTCTCCCAACCTCAAAGAGAGAGAAAGACATGTCAAGGGCACTTTAAAAATTAGGTCCTTTATAGGGAGCATTGCACATCATCTTTACAATGCAGCACTTCAATTTTTAACTGTGGTGTTTGAGGTATGTGCAATTCTTTACTGTTCTTACATATAGATCTTGCATTTAGGCAAAGCTGTTCATTTGGAAGAAGCCCAAAGTATTACAGAATACACTGTAAACCCACAAAAATCCAACATATGGTATATTTTGGGCACTCTAGTTTCACTCAGTTTATGAAGATTAATTTTTATGCACCTCAGCACTGAGGGATTGCCCCAACTACTTTTTGTTGACCAACACACTTTCCTGCATTCATCCCAGCTGCTGCATTTGCTCTCTAAGCACACTGGTGAGCAACATACTGAGGCCTCTCTCAGTGTGGGCACATTGGGATGCAGTTCTGTTGGTCAGCACAGATTTAAAAAAAAAAAATTACTGATTTCAATTTACTTCAGCAGTTTTCAGATTCCCTAAAACAGTGAAAATAAATGTTCAGCAGTGTTTTCATCTTTCACTCTCACACCCACACATCACCACTTCACCCTCCATAACAAAGCCACTGCTAGGATAAACTGTAGCAACTGTGAGACAGCATACCACAGTTTAGCTAGCAAGGGAAAAAGCATACTAGGGGTCGTGGGAAATTTAGGTTGCTAAATTATATTTCTTTAGAAAATTCTGATATGCAAACACCAGTTTTTCATTGTGAATGATTTATTCAATAAATATATCATTCTATCCCTTGGGCTATGTCTACACACAAGGTTTTTTAGAAATAAGTCATTCCAAAATGACTTATTTTGAAATAAAACCTTTATTTCGAAACCAGTTATTTCGAACTAAAAAAAATTTAGTTCGAAATAAGGGAAACCCTGAAAGCGAAATAGTAGGTCCTATGTCTGGACTTGCTATTTCACTTCAGGAGAGTTGCACCCTGGGAGGTGTGGCAACACGGCCCCTTGCGGGCCATGTTGCCACCAACCAGGGGGAAGAGGGCACCTTCAGGCTCCGCTGCCCAGGTCGGGGGAGCTGCAAGGGGCATGGGCTGAGCGGCTGCAGCCGCAGGGAGCTGGGTCCCACTGGCTCCCCAGGCCCCTGGGCTCAGCGGCTGCAGCAGTAGGGAGCCCCGTGGCTCACCCCGCGCCCTGCTCGGGGGGCTGCAGCTCCCGTCGGGGTGGCTGCAGCCAGGGCGGCTCACGGGGGGGTGGGAGGTGAGCCGCAGCAGCGGCTGGGGACACTGGCAGGGCTGCCTCTCTTCTCAGTACCCTGGCCAGGGTGCTGAGCACTGTTCCCTCTAAGCTGTGCACGTGTGAGCACGCACATAGGTCATGAAACCTGCACACAGGACAAAATAAAGTGCGCACAAAAAAAATTCAATAGTGCTAATTTTGGTGCTCACAAAGAAATGTTTGTGCACACACAAAAATTGTTTGCGCACACAGTCTACGAGTAATTAGAGGGAACATTGGTGCTGGGCAGGGGTGGCCCTTCCTCACAGGGTGCTATGCTAGGATAGTTTAGGTAATTTTAGATTTCTAGAACATATTGGTATAATTCTCTTCCTCTTTTAGCTGAGCTACCGGTACTAAAACAATGGTTTCAGGCATATATACACAAATACATAAAACAGCATTAATTTTTGAACTGCTTTAAAAGATTAGCAGTGAAATGTCACAATGAAAATACATTAAACCACCAAATTGTTTAAAGTTTTATCAGCATGGGTCACTCACACATCTTTATCATCTGCGACTAATTTATGCAGCCTTCCCAAATCCATGCAGCTAATGAATTTATACCATCATGTGCTCACTTTCTCTCAACCCACTATATAATATAAAGATTTATGCTAAAACATTTCATTTGGTGTTTATTCCGAATGGCTTTGTTTAAATCTGTTTATTGTCCTGTTACTGTGCATGGCTAACATCACCAAGAGTTCTTGGCTAGGTTCTTCAAGCCATTATCAAACAGCAAAGTATATATATATATATCAAGAGTGGAACTACCATCAGCCACCTCCTCTACATGGATGACATCAAGCTGTATGCTAAGAATGAACGAGACATCGACTCGCTAATCCACCTGACACAGATCTACAGTGAGGATATTGGGATGTCATTCAGACTGGAGAAGTTTGGCCGGATGGTAGTAAAGAGAGGGAAGGTAGTCAAGACTGATGGGGTGGAACTACCAGCAGGCCACACAGCAGACATACAGACCAGCTACAAGTACCTTGGCATCCCACAGTCACATGGGAACCACGATGAGGAGGCAAGGAAGACAGCAACATCCAAGTACCACCAAAGGATAAGACAGGTCCTGAAGAGCCAGCTCAATGGGAAGAACAAGATCCACGCCATCAACAAGTACGCCCTGCCAGTCATCAGATACCCTGCCGGTATAGTGAGCTGGCCAAAGGAGGACATGGAGGCTGCTGATGTGAAGACCCGGAAGCTCCTCACCATGTATGGAGGTTTCCACCCCAAGTCCAACACCCAGAGACTGTATGCCAGCCGGAAAGAAGGTGGGCGGGGTTTGGTGAGCGTCAAAGCCACTGTCCTGGATGAAACCCAGAACATCCAGGAGTACATCAGTAAGATGGCACCCAAAGATGAGCTGCTGAGAGAATGCCTGAGGCAGCAGCAGACATGGGAGGAAGATCAAGCAGAAGAAGTGCCATGGCAAGACAAGACCCTGCATGGGATGTACCATCGACAGATAGCTGAGGTGGCTGACATTGGGAAATCCTACCAGTGGCTGGAAAAGGCTAGACTAAAAGCCAGCACTGAGGCATTGATCATAGCAGCACAAGAACAGGCACTGAGCACCAGATCCATTAAAGCAGGGGTCTACCACACTAGACAGGACCCAAGGTGCAGACTGTGCAGAGAAGCCTCAGAGACAGTCCAACACATAGTGGCAGGATGTAAGATGCAGGCAGGAACAGCATACACTGAACGACATAACCAAGTCGCTGGCATTGTGTACAGGAACATCTGCACAGTGTATGGGCTAGACCCTCCCAAGAGCAGATAGGAGATCTCACAGAAGGTCGTGGAGAATAACAGGGCTAAGATTCTGTGGGACTTCCAGATCCAGACGGACAGGCAGGTACTGGCCAATCAACCAGACATCGTGGTAATAGACAAGGACCAGAAGACAGCGGTGGTGATAGATGTAGCAGTGCCAAGTGACAGCAACATCAGGAAGAAGGAGTATGAGAAGCTGGAGAAGTACCAGGGCCTGAAAGAGGAACTAGAGCGGATGTGGAAAGTGAAGGCCAAAGTGGTCCCGGTGGTGGTAGGAGCACTCAGGGCTGTGACTCCTAAGCTGGGAGAGTGGCTCCAACAGATCCCAGGAACAACATCAGAGCTCTCTGTCCAGAAGAGTGCAGTGCTAGGAACAGCTAAGATACTGCGCAGAACCCTCAAACTCCCAGGCCTCTGGTAGAGGACCCGAGGTTGAGGATGACACATACCACCCATAGGGGGTGAGAGAGGAATTTTTTATATATATATATATTTTTTTTTTTTTTGAGATCTGGATATAACACTGCTTCTCTTCTTTTATAGACAGTAAATACCCTCTTTCCTCAACTCATCAGCCTTGTAGCTCTACCACTTTGTATCATGGGTAGTCCATTACACCTTAGCAAAGTGAGCATGAAGGTCTATTGGATTAGAATGGGATCATTTGGCATTCACTTGACAAAACATGCATGACAACACAAGGTATAAAATAAGGAAAACCCAGGAGTCATGTAGGTCAAAATATTTTTCATTCATAGGCTGCCACATCACACATTGCCTGCATTAAATCTTTCAGACTGAGAAGATCATTGGCCATCTAATATCTGGACAACATACATTCATAACTGGTAAAGCTGTCATTATTAATTTTTGTTGCCTCATGTAATTACTCTCTAATTAGAATACCTAATTAGTAGAAGTAGTATTTGAATCCATGTTTTAAAACGGATACACAGTAATCTGAACACTTTCTTAGTCATATTAATTTATTTGTTAGCCGTCCCAAGAATGTTACATTGACACCTGCTGTCAGTCTGATTCCTGTCATTTGGCTAATACAGTCTGCATCCTCACTCAATCTCTTGATATGAAACATAATGTTTTGTGCAATTAGTGCCTTCCCTAGTATTTGAGCACTCAATGTACGGTTATGTGATGGCTTATATAGATATGTGTTGGCTTCTTTGTTATTAACTGTATCATTCATACATGCACTTAAACAAACAGCATAAGTACCATTATAAAAACCACATATTGGAGACATCTCAGCTATTCATAACAATTCATTCAGGGCTAAATCCTAGTATACAAGTTCTCTCAGACTGGAAAGGAGTTTGCTCTTGACAAAACATGTTTAAATAGTTTTAAGCTTACAAGAATAAAAAGGGTGAAAAGCTACTGGGTTTAGCTATTATTACTCTTTACAGTGATAGAGTAATGTGTAAATAGGAAAAAGAATAAACTATTATTGAACCCAATTCTCCTCTCGTGCTGGGTTTTGAGCTGTAGGTGTAACATCAGTGGGGTTACTTTGATTTACATTGGATTGAAAGGGCAACTGTGCTAATTTTCTTTATAATATGCTGAGAAAAGTGCTGAATTCATGCAGTAAAGCCCTGTATTAGGACTCAACAGATCTGGGTTCTGCTACTGGACCTACCGTTGTCTTCCTCTATAACTTTCGGCTAGTCTCAATCTACCCCTGCCTTAGTGGTCCCCGTTTGTGAAACCGTGATACTATGTCATACCTAGCTTACAGCACTGTTCTGAAGTAAATTCATTCATATCCACGTGATATGTACACACGAGTCTTTTATTTCGAAACAACACTGGTTTTTCCGAAATAAAAAACAATGTCCACGCGACGTTTTCTTATTTCGAAATGACAGGCTCTGTCATTTTGAAATAAGAACCGTCATTTTGAAACAGCTTAAACCCCATTCATTTAGAAACTGCTGTTATTTCAAAATGGTTATTTCAAAATAACGCCATTTGGACATGTTGTTTCGAAACAACACCATTGTTTCGAAACAACTGTTTCGAAACAGCATGTCCAAATGGCCTTATTTTGAAATAACCATTTTGAAATAACAGCTGTTTCAAAAGCAGGCTTTCCCTTAATTCGAATTAACATTTTTTAATTCGAATTAACTCATTTCGAAATAAGGACTTTATTTTGAAATAACTCATTTTGAAATACTGATGTATGTATGGACATAGCCCTTGAGATTCTCTTGGGATGATAAAAACTGTAAATAAATAAAGCAACTCCTGTGCTGAACACAAGGAGCTCTTTTCTGATCCATGCTCAGGGTCAGCACTGATTAGGATTCTCCTAAGCTTTAGCCTTTCCCCCAGATTTTATTCACCATATGACCTCTAGGTTTTTGAAGTGTTTGAGACTATCTTGCTGTCTTCAGAAAGTGCCAACCTATGCTCCCTCTAAGGTGCGTGACTGCATGCCCGCACACGTAAAAAAAAAACTTCCCGCACAGGGTTCTCACATTCCCACGCACCAGGAGGGCCAAGCTGGCAGCACAGCCCAGGACTGGCTGGGACAGGCTAGCAAAGTGGCCGAGGATTGGCCAGGAGATGGGGGGCGGGCCTAGGGCTGGGTGGGGCCAGGCTGGCAGAGCATTAGAGGATCAGCTGGTGGAGAATGGGGCTGGGGCCGGGCAGGGCTAAGTCGGCAGAGCGGCTGAGGATCGGCCAGGGGAGAGGGCAGATCCGCAGTCAGGCAAGGCCAGGCTGGCAAGGCAGCTAAGGATTGGCCCGGGAGGGCAGGCCTGAAGCATTGCCAAGGATCAGCTGGGGGACAGGGCAGGCTGGGAGAGCAGTGGAAGATCAGCGGGGGGCAGCCCTGAAGTGTAGCTGAGGATCGGCTCGGGGGTGCTATTCCAAAGCTATCCAAGGGCTCCTTTTTACCTTCATGTCCTCTGTCCCCCAGCCATTCTAAAAGGTGATTTTGTCCAGCTTTTTACTTCTGATAAGTAGAATGTTTGGCTGGGGGAGGAAAAAAGGGTCCAACGCAGGGCTCAAACCCGTGATCCTGATGTTAAGAGTTTGCTGCAAAGATGCACACACAGGGAACAAAGAGCAGGTTACAAAGAAATCGAGGAGGAGTGGAGCACAGTTACCCTTTATTTCTGGAAGCTCTTCTTTATAATAGGAGCCTCCACAACTCAGCTGGTAGAGCAGTGGATATGCAATACCAGTGTCACAGATTCTAGTTCCCTGTTGGGTTCTTCAGTTTTTGGCCTATTGCTCCCTACAGCAGGGCTGAATTGGGGGAAAAAAATATAGCAAAAACTAATAAAATGAAGGAAAATAAAGTATATGGTGCATAAAATTACTAACAAGGACCAATTAAGTAAAACAAATAAAGGGGCACATTTGAACTGGCTAGAAACAATTTAGGACAATTTTTTTTTAAATTGTAAAATGGTCTGCTGTGCAAAATAAAAAACAAGAGGTACGTTAACTGCTTTTTTTTTTTTTTTTTAACTTTATGTGCTTATTTATTTTGGAAAGCCTACAAAGGTAGATGGACAGTAGTGAAGAACTGATGAGACATAATGTCACATAAGCATAAAATACATTCAAATTATTAATAACAAATTCTAAACAATTTTAAATAACTTATTACTTTCTCATTGTTCTATATATTTCAATAATTCCCATCACAGGAGTTTGGACAAAAATTTCATTCAGAAGAAGTTTTGCACATGGGTTGAAAATTTTGCACACAAGCTTCCAAATCTTACAGGGAACACTGAAATTTCCCCCTTTTTCTCTGCAGAATGCAAGATGCCAAGCATGGAGGAGGAGGAAGCACGGCAAAAGAATATTAAAAGAACAAACTTAGAGACCTCTACATTCTTGCATACACATGCACACATCCACATGCAACTGGATGATGCCTGTCCCACTGACTTTAACAGGGTGTTGAGGAAAAAAGATTTCTTGCCTGCCAAGTTCTCCCATCCACTCTCTCACGTAGGTGGAGAGGAGAAGACAATTCACAGATTACAGACTGCATGGATTATACAGCCACCTGTGATCATCTGCTCTGACTTCCTGCAGGAGCGTCATTGCCCTGGGCCTGCCCCCTGGGCCCCAAACCCATCCCCAATCCATAGTTGGGGCCCCAGACTCCTGCCGCTGCCAGCCTGGACCCCAATTCCCATCCGGGATGGGGCAGGGCGAGGCAGTGGCTGCTGCAGGTGGCCCAGCCCAGATCCCGGGCCAGGAGAGGCAGCCAGTGCCACAGCCACCCCGACCCCAGATACCCAGCCGGGAGAGGCAGGGGCCACACCGGACACATGCCCCCTGTGCATGGTGCCAGTTACGCCCCTGACTGCTCATAAAACACATGCCATGGAACTTCCCTGAATTAATTCCTGGTGGAACGAGAGAGGATCTCTTTTAGAAAGGCATCCAATTTGGTTTTAAAAATTTCAGGGATGAAGAAACCATCGGAGCCCCTGGTAAATTATTCCAATGTTTAATTACCCTCACCGCCTTTTCTCTAGCCTGCTTTGTCTAGCTTCAACTTTCAGCTACTGAACATTGTTAAATCTTTGTCTACTAGATTGAAGAGCTCTCTATTATCACATTTCTGTTCTCCATGTAGGTAGTTACAGACTGTGCTCAAATCAGTCCATAACTTTCTTTTTGATAAATTACATAGATTGAGCTCTCTAAATTTATTAATCTTGGGCACGTTTTCCATCCTTTAATCACTCTGTGGGAGCCGTACTGATGATAGTGAATCCCAGGAGGCTGTGAGATCAAATTCAGTTTCCATAAGTATCCAAGGGCCTTGCTTCTTTCCCATTGACACTACTGACTTGAGTGGAGTTAGAACGGTTTTACACCAGTAAGAGAGGAGACTCAAACTAGGACCTTGGAAATATACGCAGATTGCTAGGGTCTGAAAACTGGCCTAGGCATCACACAAGAACAGGCTCTCTCATGAGATTGCCATATGGCCTGCCCCTCTGCTTTTGGGCATGGCTGGTAATGTGTGTGCAGCCTCTGTTGCTATTTTGGTAGTTCTGCTTCCAGGCTTGGCAAAGCACCAAGAATGGGGAGGAATCTCCAGAATCTTACAAAAGTCCCCAATTCAAGGTCAGGTCTAGCAGTGAAGGAAAGTTTAGAGAGCATTTGCCTTTTCTGAACTAATTAATCCATCCCCCAACAATCCCAAAAGTATGTTAAAATTGATATCCTCCTCATTCCCCACTTCTACCAATCACTCTCAAAATGTTCACTGGGAAATGAGTATCAACAAACCCCTTCTCAGGATGAATGAAATTTTATATTGCAGGTGTTTCATTCTACTCCCAGTTACAGATGTAACTTGCACAGGAACAGTACCTACGGCCTATGTATATCATCATCATGAACTATGGGCAACAGAGGATAATTAAACTTACATATTTACTGAGTAGCTGAATGCACATAATATTGTTAGAAAGGGGAAAAAAGATAAGTTACTTCAAGATGACTTACCACTTCATTCTCCAAAATGTGTCCTTTATAGTGCCCATGAATCCACCTCATACATATGGTGCACATGCCCAGACTTTGTGCTAGCTTGTTGTCCATCTACTATGTCTCACTAAAGCCCTCTAACTCTCTTGACTCTCAGGAATGAGTGGGAGTTAGAAACCAATTGCAAGCTTTAGCCCAAGATGTAAAGGGACACAGCCAAATAGTGTGTGTGTGTGTGTGTGTGTGTGTGTGTGTGTGTGAGAGAGAGAGAGAATACAGAATTTCACAATGAAATATCAGCTCAAACTCAAAACTCCATATTTACTACTTGCTAGTAGTATTTATATAGATCAACCCACTGCCTCATCAATAATATTCTACCTTAGCTGTAAAGTATAGTAACAGCTTTTCAACTTATATTAATTCCTTTATTTTTAATTGCAAGTGAATCTGGAAACTACAATAGCTTTAACTTGAAAGTTCAGACTTGCAAAGTTCACCCATTTTAGAGTAAATGCATACACAAAAGCCTTAAAACCTTTTCTAGAAAGGAAAACGTTTTTTAACCAGTGCTTCTTTTAAATGAGCAAAGCAAGTTTGATCAACATTAAACTAAAGGCAAATGTGGACTGAGGCCAGGAATGGAAGATTTCCTTTGAAAAGGAGAATTTTTCAGAAAACTATGAGCATGTGAAAGCAGGTGCTATAATGCAAGTCTGAACAAAACGTAAACTGATAGAGAATGCTGTAAGAAGAAAGCAGCTCTGAGTTACCTACAGAAGTTAGCAATTTTCCAATCAGTCATTCTTTGAATTCCTATTCCTGTCAAACTATGGGTAACTGACATTCTTATGATCAATGTTATAGCCCTTACCCTGGCTTTTCTTATCTAAAGGAATATTTCCCTCTCTCCCTTGCCAGTCCGTCCTGGAAGCCTACAACTGTTCCTTGCAATAATTTTTTAAATAACATTTCCACCTCTCACCTCAATCCAGTTGGTGCTATTGTAGGCAGTCTCCATATATCATTGGGTATTTCAAGCATCCTGTTCTCCCAAGACACTCTCACATCCATCTCCTTTTTTTTAAGCCTCCTTTGTGCTGACTATGTATTGCAGTTAGTTAATACCCCAGCTATTTCCGTGACTAAACAAACAGTGGACTGGTTACTTCAAAGATATGTGTTTTGTTTTGTTTTTAAGATAGTTACATTTCAATTTTGATTCTTATTTATCTTGCATTTTCAGAGAGACAAAACACATCCAAGTTTCTATGCGTGGTTGTTTTTTCTTAAGATGGATACTCTTTGCCATGTTTATATACTTAAATACGGATATCTCTTAAGGGGCATCGCCTTAGGTTCTATCTCAGCTTTAATTCACCCTGTGCTCAGGCAAACTCCTAGTGAAGTCAGTGAGAATATGCCTGAGTAAGGAATGAGGAAAATAAGTCAAGAACCAAGTAAAAGATCTTGGGATTGGTTCCAGTTCCAGAGATAGGCAGCAACTCTTCCTGGAATATTGTGTCCAGAGTTCAAGAAGAAGGTAGATTAATTGGAGAGGGTTCAGAGAAGATCTACAAGAATGATTAAAGATTAGTAACTGACTCAAAAGACTCAATCTACTTAGCGTAACAGAAAGTTAAGGCATGAGTTGACTACAGTGTCTAAGTATCTACTTAAGAAACATGTAATTTAACAATGGGCTCTTCAGTCTACAGACCAAGATATAACATGATCCAATAGTCGGAAGTTAAAGATTGTTTCAGTCTCTATGGCTATGTCTACGCGCACAGTTTTATTTCGAAATCAGTCCTTTCAAAATGGCTTATTTTGAAATAAAACCCTTATTTCGAAAGGACTCATTTCAAAATAAGGAAAACTGCGCAATCGAAACGGCCGTTATTTTGAAAGGGATATTTCGAAATAACGCCAATTGGACTGCTGTTTCGAACAGCTGTTTCAAAACAATGGTGTTATTTCGAAACAACAGGTCTAATGGCATTATTTCGAAATATCCCTTTCGAAAAAACGGCCGTTTCGAGGGGGGGGCAGGTTTTACTTTTTCGAAACGATGATTCTTATTTCGAAAGGACGGGGTCCGTCCTTTTGAAATAAGAGAACGTCGTGTAGACCTAATTTCTTTTATTTTGAAATAACGAGTGTTATTTCAAAATAAAAGTGCCATGTAGACGTAGCCTATTTGTCTAAGGTGTGATTTTTTCAAACAGGGAGCATAATTAACCATTGGAACAAATTTATCAAGGCTCAGTGCTGATTCTCTACCCCCGGCAATTTTAAAATCAAGATTGGCTGTTTTAAAAAAAAATAAAAAAAGATATGCTCTAGGACAGGGGTAATCAGTTATTTTTTTGCCAAGGTCCAAATTAATTGGTCAAGGTATAGTCAAGGTCCAGACTCCAGAGAAAAATAATAATAAAAATAATGATATTAGGAAATAAAAAAAGAATAAGGGGTTCATTCAAAAGTGTCTGGCAATCTTGATTTTTCCCATGGTTTGCCTGTTGATGACTTCTGCTGTAGGAATTACATTGGGCAAGTTCTGTGGCCTTGTTTACAGAGCTCAAACTAAATGATCTTAATGGTCACCTCTGGCTTAAGAATTTAGGGATCAGTGAATCCCACCTCTTTTTTCTAGCTTCCCAAAGACTAGACATTTTGTTATTCTCAAATAGCAGCTGAATTCTCCAAATCAACCAGATTATAACTTCAAATAGTACACTCTCCATACAATAAGGAGAGAAATGGCCCAAAGAAAGTCTGTCTAGCCATGACCACTAAAAACCTTATAGGAATGGGCCCTAAGAACTCTACAGGCTAAAGACTAGTAGGCATTTGAGCTCACCCAATGGAATGCAAGTTCTCTGTTCATAAGTCTCTGAACCTTCACGGTGTTACCCCTCTCCCCAGCTTGGCCTTTACTTCTAGAACAAACCTGGACTCTCTTACAAGTTCAGTTAAATGCCCTCCATTCAGGTTAAGAGTTCAAACCTTAGGAACATCAGGCAATAATCTAATAATGCCGCATCACATGGGCCTCTTGATACTTCACCATGTTTAATTAACTGTTTCTTTTCTTTCCCTTAATCACCTAAATGAGTCCTCGTAGGCACTGAGCATTACAAAGGACTTGGCTGACTTTTTTGATTGTGGATACTAATAGAACCTTTCTGAAGTGGGAAAAAAGCCCCCTATCCCCCGCAAATCTGTGCAACAACATCCTCTGTAAAGGAAAATCAATTAGAAATCTAGTTACTGGCAATAACTCAAGTTAAACAGTCATAGCCTCTAAGCCAGAGAGACACTTAGGGTATATCTGCATCACAGAATCTTGCATCACTAAGTCTCAGAGCCACTGGGGCTCAGTCTGCAGGGTCTAACAAGAGCAGCGTAGTTTCAGCTTGGACTGGAGTCTGGATTCTGTGATTCAGCTTGGCCTGGAGTCTGGATTCAAGGGGTTTCAGACCCTGGGTGCCAGCCTGAATGGGAATCGCTGCACTGCTAGTTTTAGCTCTGCAACATGAGCACCCAAGCCTACATCACTTGATCTGGGTTCTTGAGACTCATTGCTATGGATTATCCTCATTCACTACATGAAGTGTAAGGCAGAGAAAATCCAGACTCAGCATTTTCACCTTCATCCAGAATTTGCTACTTGTACTGCAACAGCCGATATATATGGTATCCAGCTCTTGTTACACATCTCATCATCAACTGATGACTCCTTGTAAATGCAGAATATGTGGAATTCTCATTGGATGCTTTATTGTTGAAGAACATATATAAAAACAACAACTCTGCAGCATCCTTATAGATTCATCTAAGAAAAGCTCTATTTCAAATGATGCCCCTGCTCAAAACTCCAAAACAAAGACACTCAGAGAAAGGGGAAGAGAGTTAAATGAATTACTAGCAAAGTGAAGAGGAAGAAAATTTAAAAGGGAATTTTTTCCAATTTTTTCCCCAAATATAACTGGCCTTGCAAAGTGAGCTAAAACCCCTCATCTGGGATATGCTGTCTGTTCTCCCATTGATGTCACCTAGAAAGGAGTCAAAATTTGAAACCTGCTCATTGGTAACAAACATAACCAAACCAGAGCCACACAGTATTGGGGGAAAGGGGAATTGGAGGTTAAGGCTCTGAACTAGGCTCTGAAGTCCCTTCTTGGTTCTGCCACAGAATCCCGGTATCATTTTAAGGCAAATTAACTATATTTCTCTTTGCCTCGGTTTGCCCTGCTAAAACAGAGATTATAAACCTTCTTTTGACTTGTCTTTTCTATTTACATTGTAAAAGGCAGAGTTCCTTTTGCTATATATCTATACAACGTCTATTACAAAGGCAAATGCATAGCTTCCAAATACTAAACATAAGGTCTATTTTCTTTTTCAAGCTTCCACATTTTGAGCGTGCAATTAGAATAGTTCTATAGATTTCAGAGGGACCTGGCCTGGTTTTCCAAGTTAGATCAGCCCATTTCAAGCAAAGATCAGTGTTGCTATTATGCAGTCAACAAGAAGGAAAAACTACAAGGGGTGGAAGAATAGAGATAAAGGGAGAGAAAGAAGCCAAGGAAAAATTGTTTTTCTGTTCTAAATGGACTCTCAAAAGTCAATTTAACACAACTCTTGCATGAGGGCTAATGCAGATGACAGAGTTGGGGAACACTTTGGAGGTGCACACAACCAAAGAGCCATGTCCCTTTTTTGCTTCGCCAGACCTCTCTCCAGTTCTTTCCAAAGGATCCTTTGCTTTACATAAGTTTTTAGTATCTCTTGGCAAATAAGGAAATCTGCAATTATAGAAAAATATTTTGTTACGGTGGATAAAAATTAAGACAAGACTTAACCACAAGAACTTGTAGCTCTGGAAAACTCCAGATTTCACCACAGTTTCATCCCTCCTTGAAAAAAACAAGGGGTCCTGTGGCACTTCAAAGACTAACAAATTTGTTAAGGCATAAACTTTTGTGGGTTCTAGCCCACAAAAGCTTATATCTTAATAAATATGTTAGTCTTTAAAGTGCCACAGGATGCCTTGCTTGTTTTTCTGAACCAGACTAAGACAGATACCATGCTATAACTTGTCTCCGTGAAAACAGACCTATCACATCTACCCAGATACTTATACTGTTCAAATAGCAAAAGAGAGGTCAATCAATAGTTGAAACATGTTCCTCCGACTTAACTTAACAGGACCTGTCTGCCACTTGAGAACAAGAAAGGGCTATGCATGCACAACTCTGATTTGGGGTATTTGATATGGTTAACCAGTACTTTCTCCTGTCCTCCTTCCTTTGATCTCCTCCATACCATAAGTTATATTATTATTAAATGAAAAAAATGACTCAGACCATGAGACAAAGCTGACTGAAGTCAATAGGATTGGATTGCTCTTATTGGACCGTGGCTGAGATCCTATCTGAAGTCTAGTTGTTCTGCCAATCCATGTCATCTACTCAACGTCACAGACTTACTCCTATCTAGAGCTAAAGAAAATCCCATTTGCCACACACATGTGGATCTGAAATAAGCTGAGATTTTGACACACTAACTGTTATGTATTGGTAATCTCCATGGCTTTGCCTAGTATAAATAGTTTACTTCAACTTTTAAGGCATGGCAGAAGCCTTCTTAAGGTTAACACAAGAGTTTGTTACTCATATGCTGGTGTGTTCTTCTATTCATTTGAGAGCTGATTAATTTCCAAACTTAACACACATAGGAAGGGAAGAGTTCATCTGTATTAATTCTTCACTTCCTAGTTCAATGATTTCCACACTCAGCTTTTTGATCACTGGGGTTCCATGGAATGGTGACTTTGTGCAATCCCAGCTTTGTGTCATTCTACAGCTTACCAGAGCCTTCAGGACAATGCTTCAAGAACATCTCCGTACAGTCCGATTTGTTACAATACAGTCTGGGGCAATGAGTTTTGTTGTAGTACAATACACAATTCGAGAGGCTACAGCAACAGTGAATTGAAATTAAAAGGAATAGCAGGGAAATAAAACGTATATTATCCATGTATCTTCTAATGAAGAAAAGTCCATGGATTATGAAGATGATAATATCGGACTTTTTGTTCTAACTCCCTTTGGCTGGCAGAAGGGGAACGCAGCACCATAAAATGAGATCATTCTGGATTTCAGTCAATAAGATACAAACACAAGTATCCTCTACTACAACACATTTTCAGTGTTAGTAAACTGAAAGTGTTTTTTGGTTTGCAGTCACCTGGGAGACAGCATGTTAATCATCACAGAAAGGAGACTCAAGTGGGTTCTCTAACTTAGATGCCTTTGAGAGTGCTTTATTTTACTTGAATAATCAGTTCTTCTAGGAAATGAATGAGGACCCCTTCAACATTCAAAGACATTTCAGGAGTAGAGTTCAACAGAATCCCTCCTTGCCTCTACTACCCATTCCCATGAAAAGATATAGCACTTGCTCTGGAAGCTGTGGGGTTTTGTTTGTTTGTTTGTTTTTTGCTGAACGCAAAGTCTCCTATCTTGCATATGAGTCTCTGAGTAAGTTTCATACTGAATGGCCATTCCCATAACAACTTGCAATCCCCATAAGAAATCGGGAAACTGGATTTGTTAAGAGAAGGGTCCCTGAGGGTTTTTAGGAAAATGTTCTTTTTCCCCATTAATGGTCTGATTAATTGCATGACTTCTTAGGAGTGAAGATGACAAAAAAAAAAATCAGTGAATTGTAAGTACAAGAAATACCAGTTGACAACAATCCAGATACATATCTGTTAATAGAAACATTTTCCATAGCACTAACAACATCAGTTGACTATAACAATAATTGATCCAATTACTGGCAACTTTTTTGTGAAAAACCCCAACTACAAGTGGGTTTGTGGAGCTGCACTCTGGGAAGGAAGTGCTGGGATATGCCAAACCCTGGCTGCAGGCAGCTTTGCAGGGTTGCCCAGGGAAGGAAGCATGAGAGTTCCACTGTGCCTCTTCTGCACTCTCCAGGTTGTGCCCTGCACTGGCATTTCAGGATCAGGATTAGCACATCAGTCTCTGACTGCAGACTCACAAATCTGCCTTTTGCTTATTGGCAACTGTCAGATAATGGCAACTTTTTGTTGGGTTGCCAATGGGTTGCCAATACGCATAATTCACTCTACTACAAAAGCACTTCACTACTTTGTGTGTAGTCTCTCTTTTAGAGCCATAGCACATTAGGGTTATGAGGAACCTCAAGAGGTTACCTAGTCCAACCCATCTAATAAATGTCAGTCTTAAGTGCCACCAGACTTTTTTTTTTTGGGGTATCCTTGCACAGAAATAACTGTAAATATCAGCTCTGTACCTGGCAATGATTTTCTGCTCATAATTATGAGTCTGGCAGAATAGATTTGACAGCAATTATGCTCAGTTTCTCAAAGCAAAACAACAAAACACTTCCACCACAGCTGACGAACATTTTGTCAAGAGCTAGCTCCTACAGATTCAGATATTCAGAACTTAAAACACTGCCTGCAACTGCACCATCTGGTGACTATTTTACAGTTTCAGATAAATGTAGTGTCTGTATCCACTGACATCAAGTGAGACAGCTCTCATCAAAAGCAGTGCAAGAAGTGACCCTTCCTATCTTTTGAGACTAGCTTTTGGTGTTTTGTACAAAAAATCCTGTTACACACATAGTCAAGATTTTCAAAAGTGATTTTGGGGGCAGCCACCTTGTGACACCTTCATAAAGATTTCCATGGCAGTACTTTTTGAAAATCAAGTCCATTTAAAGAGGCCTCAATATCCCCATATCCCCCTCCCCAAAAAATTTAGTTTTCCAGAATTACTAGTCACTTTTCAAAACCTTAGCCAATACATGTAACATTGTCAAGCTAAGTCAAATGGGGCTTAAGGAGACCCTAGCCAAAATTTGGAACTTTTTCTACAGACCGCCAAAATAATAGAACTAGAGTAAGGGTATGTCTACACTGATGGTGGCAAAATCGCTGCCATCAGCCCGATGTTCCAGGTGCAATTCGGCAGTGAGTATAAACTTGCTGCAAGCCATTTACGTTCGGCTTTCCCGAGTGTGTCCTGGTGGCTTAGACAGTTGCCAGCAGACATGCAAAGTATTTTACGTGGCTTGCTTATTTGCTGTCGCCTGCCACTGAAAATCCAGGTAAGTGTAGACTAGGGCTCAGACAGCTTAGGTCAGAAGCAGCAGCCTGGTACAGTGTGTTGGTTATTGGTGATGGGTTTTTTTAAAGTTACTTTTAGTATTTGCTTGATCTTAGCAAAGAATAGTAACTCTCAGTTACTTTGGAAATAAAGCTGCATGTGGCTGTGCTAGAAGGTCGTATTTGAGGTGGTCGCTGGACAGTACGTGAGGGAACATTACACATACACAGTGAGTTAGTTGTGGCATGTGGAATACATATAAAGCTGCCAGGGTTTATTATGAAGGTGGCACTGAAAAGTTTTAGTGAAAAACTGCTTTATTCTCCTTCTCATCTTTCCCTCAGTCTGCATGTGTGCTGGAAGTGTGGAGAGAAGCAGCCTTTCAAGTATCGTAACACTGAAGGCTTAATTTTCTTAAAAATGAATCCTGAAAATTTATAAGTATGTGAGTCATCCTTTAACTTCTTCAGCCTCACAGCAAAGTAAGAGACAGCATCATGGCACTTATGGGTATTGATTATTTAAAGTAATGGGCTGAGACTGATTTAATCTAGTGCTGCAACGACAGGGGTTCTAAATGGTGTTTCTTTTCATGCAGCGAAGCTGAAAAAGCAGAGCTGTCTCAAGGGAAGAATGCATGCCGCTTGCTACTCAGAGAGAGTGGCTCAAATTTCCAAGACTCATAGTGACCTCTCATCCAAAAAAAATACTCTATCTACACACGCATGCACTATATAAACTTTCAACCTGCCATTGCCTAACTGTGGGACAGTGTGTGACAAAGAACAAGGGCCAAAAAAGAATTAACCATTCGGGAAACATAAAATGCTGTAGGACTCGGGCCTTGAGCGTATGCAACTTCCTTAAATTGATTTCATGAGTCTGCATTTCTCATGGAAGGCTTTTTCAACAGTAGTCATTAGGGGGCACAATATGCCATAATAGAAAGGTAACTTTAGGGCTAAAATGCTGAAGTCCCTCAATGAGGGCTAGTTAAGCAGTATATATGATGAGTGGAGCTGCAGACAAAGGATCAGATTTCAGCAGGGACTTACTCTGGTGTGTATCAGGGGATTGAGAAATGCATGCTGAGTCCAGTCAGCTTGCTGTCAAACTCTAGAGCAGCGGTTCCCAACCTCTGGTCTACAGATCCTGGGGGGCCAAAGAGTTACTGCAGGGGGTCCACGGACAGGCCGAGAGCTGGGGCCAGATGCCACCAGGGTCTTGGATTGCTAGGGAGACCCAGTCTTTGGGCCAGCAGAAAGCTCCCCCCATGCTGGGAGTTTTTAAAATTCCCGCCCTGAGGACGCTGGTGGCAGCAGCTCCAGTGGCCAAGTAAAGGGGGACAAAAGGGGCCCGGGGGGGAGGAAGGGTAACCAGTGGGGGGAGGTCAGAGAACCGACCGGCAGGCAGGGAAGACTGGGGGGGCAGGAGCATCGGCCAAGGCTACAGGGGGAGGGGGCCCCGGCTGCAGCCGCAGCAGCTTGGCTCCCTGGTGGCATGGGACAAATTCTGCCTGTGCTGGCCATAGCGGAGGTGGCATTGCTCGCCGGCTGCCAGCGCAGCATGGGACAGAATCTACCCACGCAGACCGTGGTGGTGGCGCCGGTCGCCAGAGTGGCGTGGGACAGATTCTGCCCATGAGGGCCGGATTCTGCCCAAGGCACCACTGCTGTCACTTCATCACAAATCCAGTCAGGGGGCTGCAAAGATTTTTTTTGGTTAAAAAGGGGTCCCCAGCCTTGAAAAGGTTGGGAACCACTGCTCTGGAGTCTCACCGAGTGAAGCCGCTCAGCCTGCTGAATGCAGGTCTCTCCGTTTTAGCTCCACCTGCCACCTCACGTATTGCTAATGAAGTAAAAAAAAAAAAAAACAGGTAAAATTCACTCCAACTCATAGCACCCAGGTAGGGAATCTTTTGAATCCTTATGCACAGCCCTTCTGCTAGAAGGTAAATCCCCTTGGTGCATAAGGCCTTCTGCACCACATTAACTCTGTTTCAAGGGCTTCATGCACTGGGCAGGTTGTGTGCGCTATGGTTAGGTTCACCTTATTTTCTGAAGGGTGAGACTAGCGCTAAGGAAATAAGAGCACTACTTAGAATACAGCACAGTGCTGGCACATACGTCTCTCTTACCAAGCTATGCAGTTCAGTTTGCATCGCTGATATTCTATTCCTGGGCTTCTCCTGAGCACGGACTATCAATCACGCCAGATTGTTTAGTGATTTCAGGAGGTGGATAAGTATTCATTGGAGACAAAGATAAGGCTACCAAACTTATTAAGCATGTGACTCCAAATCTCCAGAGATCACAAGTTACTATAGTAACCCTCTATCTACCTAGTTTGTTAGGCTCTTACAATTTCTGATATAATTTATCTATTTCACTAGCCCACATCATCAAGCTACATGACATGACATTGAAAACACACAAGAGTGCAGGAAACATGGAAAACATTTGACAGGGTTCCAGAGTATGGCACTAGAAAAGCTGTTGCAAGTAAGATGGTGCACCTTACAGCTGTGGTGTTGGGTGTGCCAGGCAGACATTAGTTCACTCTATAAGTAAAAGTGACTGCATACCTGCAAAGTGAATTTCAGTGCCAAAAATTTCACTCATAATTCTGTTGTACCAAGGTGTAGTATCACACTTATTTCAGGTAACTGCAGCATCTCAGGCCATGCTCAGACTGGGATGTACCTTTACCTTTGATTTTCCTGGCCACTATCACTCTATGGCACAAATTTCAAGATACTCAGTTTTCCCTGATCAGTTCATGTTGTCATTTTAAGAACTAATCAAACCCTCATTGAATTATATTAAAGAAAAGATTTGATTCCCTCCACTCTGCCCCTGGCACTTCATGAAGAGGAGTGTGGACAAAGTATCCTTTACAGTTACTTCATGATCTGTTCCAGGCTGGCCAGCTCCAGGCATAAAGAAGAGAAGCCTCAAAGCTGCTTTAGTTTTGCACTGTCTGCCAGTACAGTCTCTAATGATATTTCTGGCTGCCAGTGATCACCACTGCAAAGAGGACACCATGTCACACCCTATTTCGCTAAACTGTGTCTCTGTAGCAGTAGCACAGGAACCTCTGTGATGGCTCTGTGCTACCCACAGATCCCTCTGTGCCAGAGGGTATCTTCAGATGATCCACCAAGAAACCAGAAGGGGGGTGGGGGCAGGATCAGACCCATGAAAGGAATGGTACATACTGGTCACCCAGGGTATTTAAGTGGGGCCTTATCCCGATACACCATAATAGCTCTGTGCCTGAGCAACAGACTACTTCTTAAAACACATTCAGGGACTTTAAAAAAAAATACATATTTTCCTTCTGAAAACCCAGAGCCTCTTCAGGAGAGCAATGGACTGTGGTGCAATTTCATATTTGGAGAGTCTTGGTGCATTCTTGACCAGATGGACTTTTAACAGCTGCCAGCCACAGACACATTAGTTCTGAGCTTAAGGAACAAAACAGCTCATTTGTTTCCAATCGTTTTCTAAATAGACTTCCCTACAATAAGAACTATTTACCTACCTAATTTTAGATGTTAAGCAAAACTATTTTTGCAAATTATAAGTGTGAAGAAAAAACCAAACAAGTCCCTCCCCTCCCCAATTTGGTGACAATAAAATACCCATCCTGGGCTGATGCTCTGTACATCAAACTCACTTTGAGTTGGGCACTTTCATACATGAGAAACACCAGATGAAAAAGGGGGATTCGCATCAAATGTAGACACAGCTAGAGGGACACCCCAGCACTGCTACAACATAAATAAGTGCTCTAAACTTTGTCCAGCTGTGATGCACATGTAATGCTCAGATCTGAACATAAAAGTCTATGTAAAGATGCCCAAGTCTGCAATGGAGCCGAAGTTTCCATCAATGAGCTTTGCAGAAGTCTGCCTTAATCCAGACACTACTGAGGTGATCAGGACCTAGCTCACACCTAGGTCCTGACGCGATTCACAAACTGGGTGTTTGCTTGACTACCTCACCTACAGGCCCTGATCTGGTGGATGTACTCAGGGCACATCTACTCCACACAAGACGATGTTGTAGCATCCCCCCCAATGCCCAACAGATTGGCTCCCAGGTGAGGGGCCTAAGTACTGGGCTATAGGGTCATCCCATCTCTTTTCTGTAGCCCAAGTATTTCTTATGAAATAGGAGACCTTCAATAAAACAGACACCCGCCAATATAGAATACTCAATAGCCCACAGGTTAGAGAATCACCTGGCATGTAGAGAACCTAGGTTTGAGTCTTTACCCCAAATTGGGGCCTGAGGGATTTGAACTCAGCTCTCCAGCATTCCCAGTGACTGCTCCAATCACAGGGGTATGTGAGAGTGAAGCACAGAAGAGAACCGTCATTGCATAAGACAGATCTGACCTGGCTTATGCACCTAACACCAGGAGAAAGAGGACTCATGACTGGTGATCCCAAATGGCAGGAGGTGCCTCTCCCAGCCTGGAGATAGACACCTATTTCTTTTGGAGGGCCCAGCTTCGTTCACAACACACTCCTTGTCATTAGCTAGCTTTCGCAGCTGACCCCTCACTGCGCTGGTTTATGGGAATCTTTTTTTAAGGTGTTTAACTCTCCCTGTGCAGGAGTCTGGGCACTTAACTTCAGACTGTGAAATCCATTAGCAGCAAAGCACCTTTGGGAGAACTGGTCTACAAATTTTGTCTGCTTAGAAATTTACTAAGCAGAGTGGGTCAACTCATGTTCAGTACAGAATGTAATAAAGAAGTGCAAGAGAGCCAGTCAGAGAAAATGGATTAGTTGAAACCAAAAGGGCCATGTTAATAGAATCCAAGGCCTAATGAATCTGTTTGTTGAAAACAGCTAATGTGAAGACAGAAGTTAATGAATCAAAAGTTTTATGTCAAACGTGAGGCCCAATTGGAGGCTGAACAAATGATCAGATAGGTCATTCTACCTACCACTTTCTTCTGGGGTCTTTAAAGAAAGATTTGGGGGGCAGGAGAGGAAGAAACAGAAAGACGAGACAGAGGCTACGGGAGTATGCTTCCCCATTCCTGCTGCTGCCCTCGCCAACTTCGTGGACCACCTTCTTCACCCAAATTCTGAAGGATGTCCTGACCAGCTTGTACCAGCGAGAGAGAGAGAGAGAGAGGGAGATCTACCCCCTACCAACTCCAGCTAACTCCTAATTACAACAGAACAAAAGTGGGATTTTAATACAGCCATAACAATGGCAACAGCTCCAGACCATCTGACCCAATGAAATTCTTCTCTGTTTCCTAAAAGGAGGGTAGGACCATCTAACATGGTGGTTTTCAAACCTCAGGTACTGGGTTGTGGCACCCCTGCTGCTGCAGCCAAAAGACCAGAATGCATTGCTCAAAGATCCAATTGTTTAGTCATGGGCATAAATTATTTTCTTCAACTGAGTCCTGAGGAAAAAAGTTTGAAAACCACCGCTCTAAGAAACTGTCAAACAAGGGGGGGAAGGATTCCTTCTAAAATTCTCCCCAGCTCAGGAGAAAAGGTACAAGAGATGATGTTTAAAAAAAAAAAAAAAAACCAAAACCTTATTTTACATTTAAAATGCTTTAACTGTTTCCCCTATTTTCATGCCTTTAATAAAAGGTAAAAGATGTTCTAATAGTGTGTTTGCCATGATGCTGAGCAGGCTGAAGTTTTCCTATATGTGTTATCCCTATTAAATGTTAGACATTAACTTGTCCCTTGTTATCACTATTTAATGTAGGTACAATAACTGGGTTATATTAACATTTCTGGCACATTTATTTTCTCTAAATTAATAAAACAGCACTTAACAGCAGCTTAGCAATGCTGAGCATTTTTACCCCCTTGTGAATTAGTCCTTGGTACACAAAATTTAAACATCATTTAGTGCTAGACTGTATTATTCTCATGCATACTGAGCATAATAATTTTAGCAGTTTTATGTGGAGTAAAATACTATGAAATGTAAGGAATTCAGAATCGGTGCCTTAAGGAACACCTCTATTCCCATATGCCAGGTAGTTCTCGCCATGTCAGTCCCAGGAGCTAATATCTGAAGAAGAGGTTCTGGGTTGCTCAAAAAAAGATATGATCTCACCCACCTTCTCTCTCTAACTTATACTCAGTGTATTCAGTACTCATATACAAACAATCTGAACCAACCTGAAACATGTAAATTCCTGCTCATCCTCCACATCCATCTTGCCCACCAACAAATGCCATTGATACAATGTGATCTAAGGCACAGCTGGAAGAACAATGAGTTTTGGAGGAGTACAGGGGAGGAGATGAATATATTCAAAAGTCTTGAAACTTGCCAACCACCATGTGTTGTCTGAAGTGGGGGCTTCCATCTCAAGGTTTCTGCATACCTGAATTACTCAATTCTGTAGATAGAGCCAGAAATCCCTCTTAAAAACAGATTTCCTTGGATGACTGAAATCGACCACCTCTTGTGCTGGTCACACATGACTCCAGAGTTCATAAATGCTTACTGAGAGGTTATAGAGTAAAACAGATTGCTTATAGCCACCTGTGAAACCTGCTACTATATTATAAACTGCTATAGTACAAGCTGCTCACAGTCACTGCTTATAAAATCAGTTGACACACAAACTCTTTGTAAACTATTTGACACGTGTACCCTTAATATAAATGTTTTACTGGAAATGATAGGATACAACCTGGCATGGCACTATTTAGGCACTGGGAGCAGAATAAGAATTGCAGAAAAAGATTTAATCTAATACCACCAACCTCAAGAAGTCTGGTTTTGAAAACTTACAATGGGATTTGGAGTGTAGCTGCGTCTTCACCTCGACAGGGGTGAGGTCAGCGCCGTCTGGAGTTTGAAGTCTACCCCGGCAGGGGCAAGGCAAACAAATAGTCAGGGAGTTCAGGCCTC
>ML681984.1:19497221-19630136 GCA_007922195.1 Podocnemis expansa | reverse complement strand
ACCCCGGCAGGGGCAAGGCAAACAAATAGTCAGGGAGTTCAGGCCTCCAACCCCGGCAGGGGCAAGGCAAACAAATAGTCAGGGAGTTCAGGCCTTCAACCCTGGCAAGGGGAAGGCAAACCAATCGTGGCTTGGCTGGTAGCAGGGGAGGGAAGGGGAACGCAAGCCCGCCCGCTCCATTGCGTACCAGCCCAGGGCCCTAACAGTGGCAACGACGAATGCCACTGGGTCAGCAGGGCTCCCGCCGAAACACGCTGACTCACTTTTGCCCCAGGGTACTTCCTTCGCCTCTTCCCACAATGCCTGGGGTACGCTGTCCTCGTGGTCCTCCGGGTAGGATCCCCAGGGTATTCCCATCAAGCCCTCACTGTCTTCGGGTGGCAAGGCAGGGAACTTGACCTCCTCGGCCAATGGCAGCTCCTCATGGTCACACGAGTCCGGGAGAGCTGGTTTGCTGTCTTCCACCACAGAGGGGAGCTCGTCCAGGTCCTCCCCGGCGTCTGGCTGGTCCCCAGGGCTCAGGCTCTCTGCGGAGGGAAGCTCATCGAGATCCTCTCCTGGGGGAGTTTTTTCCAGGGGTGCAGCCGACCAGGGTTCCTCCCCCCGGTTCTTGCGGGGTGGGGAGTCCAGTCACCTGTCAGTCCTCTCTGGCCCCTGGGGAGGGAGGTCTGTCAGGAGCAGCAGCCACTTCCCTCTAGGTTCCCGCCATGGCTGCCTAGCCCATCCCTTTTTATAGTCCTCCTGCTCCCTATAACCTGCCCTTTGGCTCCAGCCCCAGCTGCTCTGCCAGCCCTCTTCTGGCCAGGAGGGGGAGTGTGGGCACTCAGCTACCCCTCGGCTGCTAGATAACTGCTCCCCTCTGCTACACTGATAGTTTTTGTTTTTTTGTTTGTTTTTTTTTTCACCCTAACCATTTCACCCATCTCTCGTTCAGATTAATATGCTAAACCATTAACTCAGCTCCCAAGCAGATACTGTAGCTCAATGGTTCACATTCTGTTCATTTCACTTTAGTGAAACAGAAGGAGACATAATCTTTAATATGTATTAATTATTTTTAAATGGAAAAAATGTTATCTTTACTGGGGCAATACTGCCCTCTGGTGTTTATATGTGAAATTGCTCTCTTGGCCTAGCATTTGTACCGATACTTTACCTTTCCAAAGGTGAACAAATGAACATTTATTTTAAAATGCTATTAACACTGTACCCTTGTTATAAAAGATCTTCCTGAAGAGCATGCCAACTCCAGACCAAGACCACATACATGAACCCGTGAGAACATGGCATATTGTGTCTTTTAAAACAGCAAACATTTTATACAATGAAGCTTTGTAAGTCTGGGAAATTATTTGTAAAATGAGTGGGTCACAAGCTCTTAACAGTCTCTATAGGAGCAGTATTAGTTGAAAGTGTATGCTATTAGCCACTAACTGTGCAACCTGCGGGAACTTGTTCAATGTTTTATCAACTGGCTGTGTTCCACCAAGCAATTAAAGCAGCAAAGCCGGAGGGGAGGTGATGTTTGTTTCCAAATGTCCATGGTAGGAGGAGGACAATAAAGCAAGAAGAGCTATTTAAATGAATCCAGTAGAAATAAGTTTTCCCTTCTTCCATTCCATACATGGCTCTAAGGATGTTGGTAAAATGCTACAGCGGGACAACTAAGTCTTGCCCCAAATATTTAGAAGTGTGTCAAAACAGAATGTTATAATAATACAGATTGTCCTTGTCAAGGATTGTTTGCAGGTGTGCTGTGAACCTTTGATAAGTATCTGCTGATCTTCTGTCTGATTTAACGCTTTTTTTACATCAACCAAATACCAACATGTGAGGCCCCACGAAGAACGCAAAGCAGTCATCCAACTTCTTTGGATACCGCCTCCACCTTCTTGCAGGCCTGAAGAACAGGATGGATGTCAGAGGTGGGGCAGGAGATGCAGTCACGGCATAGCGCACTTTGGGTCCAGTTACTGGGTGCTACTCATGACCAAGTATTCTAAGTCCTCAGAGTGACAGGAGTGTGCCAGGTATACTGCAACTTGGAGGCAAGCACTGTCAGTGCATCTGCAGAGTCTTGTAAGCACTAACTGTGGTGGGTCCCAGAAGCATTCAACCATGGCTAGGAGAAAGAGTAATTCATTAGGGCCGGCAGGAAATGGGGAGGCTCCAAATGGCTTACCAGTTACACTTCAAAGCAAGCAATAGCAGGTCTGGTTTTGGGCTGTGAGGGCAGTCAAGTCAAAACTCACAGCTCTTCAGGTGTACAGTCTACGGAGCCTTGTCCTGTCCAGTCACTATTCAAGCAAATATGAGCTTACAGGTTTCCAGGATGGGCACAATAAGTGATTGTCATTGGGGTGCATCAGTGGCTTCCTGCCAAACTGCTGCTGCTTCCCCACATGTCCCACTCAGACAGAGAGCATACTTTAGAGCAGCCCGTAGGCCATACAGGCACCAGGTTCCCCTATTCAGGTTCTTTGTATAGAGATCTAGGACTTTTATCTGAAATGACCTCTATTTTGCCCAGCAGATAAGTTCAATCCCTTATCTCCATGCTGTTCTCTGAACTCTGATGGCTCCGGACAGGATTGATTATTCTGCCTCCTTCCACAGTTCTTCTCTGAGGAGCCCATGCTGCAAAAAGGAAACTGCATAGTTAACTCTGATTGTTGTAATGTGCTGCTACTTGCCCCACAGTTTTGGAGGGAAAAAAATCCAAAGAACTTGCCTGGTCTCTCAGCCCGACCTCACCCTTCACCTTCCATTGATCCAGTTTGGATAAACAAAGAGTCATTGAACCAGAGAAAGAACAACTTTTTGGCCTGCTGAGTAGAATACCCAACTGCGAAGCAGCAGACCCAGGGGGCAGTCCCTTGCTTTAATGACTATTTATTTATTTAAACTGAAACAGCTTCATTGGAACACATTGAAGGAGCCCTCTATCAGAGCACACTCATCCTAGATTGCAGCCCATAGGAAAGACAGTCAGATGAAGGCCCAGGATCAGTTGGACTGGGGCTGAGGCAGAAGGTAGGTGTCCAGAATGCCTAGAATGAAGCAGTAATGCACATACTCAGAAGCAGAAACTTAAGTGCCCAGAGAACTTGTATCCTAAAATCTTAGGCACTGAGTGAGCTTAGGCACCTACAGGGTTAAGCTGGCAGCCAAGTGGGAGTTTTATCACAAGGGAGCCAAAACCTGGGAATAGATGCCGAAGTACCTTTGTGGACTTGGCACAAAGTGGTTTGCAATTCTACCATCTGATGGAGCCCTCTTGTGGTTATGTATTGAAATATTCATTACAACATGCACCAATTTTCATGCAGCGCTATCTGTGCAAACCATTGGCTATGTCTACACTATAAAAGTTAGTTCGAACTAATAATTGACCTTAATTTGAACTCAACTCAACCTTAGTAAGTTGAATTAACAAAGTGCAGTAATTTGACTTAAATGTTAAGTTGAATTAGTGCACTTTGTTAATTCAAGCTAACTGCCCTAATTCAAATTTATTTAGTTCAAATTAAGGGTTAATCCTGGTCTAGACTGCCCTTACTTCAAACTGAGACTCAGACTAAGTGCTGAGTTCAAACTAAATGCAGGTACCACCAATCTGAACTAATTTGAATTCCTTAATTCGAACTAGTGAAAGTCTATGGTGGATGGGGACTAAGTTAGTTCGAATTAAGGCTCCTTAATTCAAACTAACTTGCCAGTGTAGATCCACCCATTAAGTCTTTCCATACTTCTTGAGGGATATTACACCCATTTTAGGTCTGAAGAACCTGAGACAGAGAGCAATAAATCTACCTTGCATCACACATGAAGTCAAAGCTGGGAGCAGAATACAAGATTCTTGACTTCAGTTTGTGGTCAAAATGGTGTATCCCAGGATGCGTATTTTTTTATTCATTGTCACACAGGCTAATTTATCCTTAGTAATTAGTTTTCGTGCTTTGTGTGGAGCACAAATAAGCATTTGACACTGATCTATAGCAAGACTTCTCTTGATAAACTTATGGTTTCAGTGTTAGCTGTTTATGCTTCATCAATGTCCTTTATGATCACGGGAGTCATTCAGACATTAGGCCAATTACAGACCAAAGCTGAGCTTTGATACAGTTAAAGAAATAGATCTTCCCTGACCTGCTGCTGATCTGGAAGACAGACGAACCAGCACCCTTTTCTAGCCTTTGCTTCACAAACACAGTTCACAAAATAATCTGATGAAGTGTTTGTGTGTGCCTGGGAAGAAGAGTTCTGGGGCCACATAAAAAATCCTTTTTTCAGCAAAAATCAGCACCGCAATCTGATAGCCAACAAGAATGCCCTATTCATCAGTCATTAAGAAAAATCCTAGCACAGTACTCAGTGCTTTCAGCTATGTCCCAGGATCCAGGGCCAGAACTAGATCATACCAGAGTGAGAGGACTGCTGATGTCACTAGAAGTATTGTGTCCTTTCTTACAGACTTGACTCCTGTACACTCACAGAACTGTGACAACAGCCATACATTACCAGAATTGACCACTCAGTAGCACAAGCTGCACACTATCGATTTTCCATTACAACTGACTCTCCTATTAAGGTCCTCTTAGTTTCCAATTCTTTTATCTCCTCAATCTACTCTCTGCTGTCAGATCAACCTCACTTGTTTTCCAGCCAGACATCAATATCCTCACCAGTCTTGTCACTGATTCCAAGTTTCACCTGGGCCTGAAAAATCAGAGGCTACATTCTCAGCTGGTGTTAATTTGCTTACCTAGCTCCATTGACTTTAGTGGACCTATGTCAATTTACACCATCTCAGTCTGGCTCCATGAAACTACCCTGTCCTGTAATTTTTCAAAATATCAGCTAGAAGCGCAGCAGCTTGAAAACTGGGGGACTATGCCAATCCTACATTTTGAAACTTCTCAAATGATTTGAGTTTTAACTGACTTCAGGAGAAGGTTGGACCCTAAGTTGCTTTGTGGAGTCCATGCTTAGGTGCCTACAATGAATGGGGAGAAGTGGGCACCTTAGAAGATGACAAAACTAGAACCGTAGGTGGGGAACTGCCTAAACTTGTCTAAAGGAGACACCAATCAGAGGGGTGTGTCCTCAGTCCCATCTCTTTCTCAGACAGAGGCACCTAACTGTAGGTTGCAGAGAGGCACCTATGTCTGCTGGGACTATGGAGTCATTATCAGTCTTACTCTGGCACAATTAAGATTTAATTAGTTAATTAAAATTAGAACTTCAGTAGAAGAGTTGAGAGAAACTCATATTTGAATCTTCCATAGCCTAGGTGTTAGAGCATTCACCTGAGATATAGGCAGCCCCTGTTGAAATCCCATCTCCTCATCAAGCAGCAAAGGGATTTAAAGCAGCACTTTACATACCACATAAGTGGTGTAACCACTCAGCTAAAAGTCACAAGGGATCTTCCTCACTACCCTGCCCCTCAACCTTCCAGATGTTTTGTGTAGCTCTGTGCAGACCTACCTCCAGGCTTGATACACGGTTAAGAGGAGGAGCCTCTAGCTTCCCTTGGTTTGTGGATCGCTCCAACACTTAGGCACGAGACAGGCAACTGAACACCTACCATAAGGCAGCAGCACACATACTCAGAGGTAAGAGTTTAGTGCATTTTTAGTGTGAACACCTAGACACCAAATGAGCTTAGGCATCCACAGGGCTGGGTTGGCAGCTGAGCAGGAGTTTTTTGGATCCCAGAGCCACCTAAAAATGGGACTCATGCATGCTGGAATAGAGCCGTAACTACAATTGAACATGCCCCTTATAATAGCCGGCACCTAGGGCGAGCAGTGAGCAGCACGCCCTTTAATAGAGTGACTCAACGGTACTGCTCCGGCGCACCTGGAGGAAAGCTCCGCTTGCCCTGCCATAGTTACAGCTCTGTGTTGGAATGTCAAACTGGCCAAATAAGTGTCCTAATTACATAGCTGTTCTAAGAGTTTTCCCACACAGGAAAAAAAACATCTCAGTCCTTGTATAGGAAACCTTCCCCAAAAAGAACTCGACTAATACAGTCTGTTTAGAAACAAAAAGAGACATTTTAAAGTTGAGAGTTTATGAAAAAGCAACAGGATCTCAGAGTGCCTGGTATATAGAAAAAGAAAGCAAAATACAAAGCATAATAAAATGCTTATTAATACAATAAATTAAAGACAGTAAATGTGCTGAACTTAACTCCAATTTATATGTCATTTATTACTTCAGTACCATACAGTAGAAGTGCTAAAGTCTGTATTGCAGAATTATTTCCTTAAAAGAGAAGCACATGAGTATCTACAGTGGCAATGTTAGAAACAGGTCATAGAGTATTATAACAATTTAAAGCATCTTTGATAATAGTATGAAAAACATCACTGACACATAATCCCTGTGCATTGTATACTTTGCACAGTGATATTTCCACTTGATATTTAAAAGCTACTCTAAATGCTATACTCTTAGAGTCAAGTTCACTTGTACTAAAATACCGGTACTAAAGAAATTACTTGTACTGAAAACTGAAATGTGTATTTTCTTTCCTCCCACCCCCGCAAACACAATACAAGAGATTAGTCCTTTTTGTTTCTATTAGCAATGTTAGATACTGTGTGTATCAGAGTATTTCTTGGAACTAAATTAAAACCTGATTTGTAATCCATTAATATTGTCTGTTAATTTACAGGCTTTTTAATGTAAAACCTGAAAATCCTGCATCTGGCAGGTCTAAGTAACCTCTGTCCCCTTTACTGTTAAACTGGTCTTTTCTCCTATTATCTGTCAGGCTGTATCTTGCACACCCCACTAACATTTAAGCACATGAATAGCCTTATAAATGGATAGTCCCATAGAAGTCTAACAAACAAACAAGGAGTCCTGTGGCACTTAAAAACTAAGAAATTTATTTTTTGTGTGGCTCTAGTCATGGGAGTCAAGCTATACCCATGCTGAAGTACTTGTGGCATTGGGTTCTAGGCTCTATGAGGCAAGGATTATTTCAAGCTTTGTGTCACTGATCCTGCAAAGCCCCTAGCACAAAGAGGGCTCGAGCCTCAAGGGGCATGTCTACACGCACAGTTTGATTTTGAAATCAGTCCTTTCGAAAGGGCTTATTTCTAAATAAAACCCTTATTTCGAAAGGGTCCGTTTCGAAATAAGGAAAACCGCGGAATCACAACGGCCATTATTTCGAAAGGGATATTTCGAAATAACACCAATTGGACTGCTGTTTCAAACAGTTGTTTTGAAACAATGGTGTTGTTTCGGAACAACAGGTCTAATGGCGTTATTTCGAAATATCCCTTTTGAAATAACAGCTGTTTCGAGTGGGGGGCAGGTTTTACTTTTTCGACATGATGATCCTTATTTCGAAAGGACAAGGTCCGTCCTTTCGAAATAAGGAAACGTCATGTAGACCTAATTTTTTTTATTTTGAAATAACGAGTGTTATTTCGAAATAAAAGAGCCGTGTAGACGTGTCCAAGGAAGTGTAGGCTACATAATAAACAAACCACTTTAAATAGCTATTGTAAGCATTTGGGGTCATATTAGCAACAAAGGCCATGGCCCTATGAAAAAAACCAAGGAGTTGTGTGGCACTTAAAGACTAACAGATTTATTTTTCGCATGAGCTTTCATGGGAAAAACCCCACTTCGTCAGATGCTTCACCCATTTTTGAAGCATCTGACAAAGTGGGATTTTTTTCCCCACAAATCTCATGCGAAAAATAAATCTGTTAGTCTTTAAGTGCCACACAACTCCTTGGGTTTTTTTTTTGCTAGACTAGACTAACACAGCTAACCCTTCAGAAATTGACATGGCCCTTTGGATGGCCTTTGTTGCGAATAAGGATAGAACTAGGCCTTTCTTTGTGGTAGTAGATGACAGAACTAGGAACAATGGTCGCAAGCTGCAGTGGGGGAGGCCTAAATTAAGTATTAGGAAAATCTTCTTCTACAGGAGGATGGTGAAGCACTGGAACGGGTTACCTAAGGAGGTATTGGTATCTCCATCCTTAGAGTTTTTTGAGGTGACGCTTAACAAGTCCTGAATGGGACAATTTAGTTGGGGTTAGTCCTGCTTTGAGATGGAGATTGGACTAGATGACCTCCGGTGGTCAGGCCCGTTGATGGGGCTGGGGAGCAGCTGGGATGACTGCTCCAGGCCCTGTGCTTTGGTGGACCCCATGGCAGGAGACCTGGGATTTGGCAGCATTTCAGCTGCAGAAGGAGTTGGGATTCAGTGGCAGGGGGAGTGGTAGGATTCACCCTGGGCCCCATCCACCTCTGGGGACGGCCCTGCATGGGGTCCCTTCCAACCCCAATCTTTGATAGCCTGCCTTGGAACATGTTGACGCATTTGACGAAATGGGCTGGAGCCCACAAAAGCTTATGCCCAGAGAAATCTGTTAGTTTATAAGGTGCTACAGGACTCCTATTGTTTTTTCTGTACACTGACTAACACAACTACCCCTCTGGAAATGAGATATTAGATTTGACCAGAAAATTACTGTGCAAGAAAGACAAAGGAATTGTATCTATTCTCATTGAAAAGAGAAGAATTTCTGGCAGAGACTCTTGTGAGACAGGATCAAGTCTTCTAAATAATATCTAAAACATCTGTTGACATTTATCAAAGAGGTGATAGAAATCAGGTAGTGTACTCAATAGTGAATTCTTAAACTAGAGATAAATGGGAAGTCACATCTTAACTCTTTCCAGCTGAGTTAGCCCAGGTGGGTGGTTTGTACACAGTAGATCATGTGTTTTCATTACAATTTTTCTCTCCCCACTACCACTCCTTTTTCGTATAGTTTTTCTCCATTGATTTTTCCATTTTCCAGTCTAATTGGGCTACATTTGCACTATTCTTATTGGATTTTTTTATGGCCTTTTCTTGGTGCTTTTTACACAATCTCTCCAGAGCAGAATATAAACCTAGTAAAAACTGAAATAGATGGACTTTCAAAACCATGATGGATCAATAGATTAAAATTAATCAAAATGAGTGGTCAAACAAAGTCTATATTTCAACATTGCAACGGTTATTTCCTTTATGGATTCCACCCTAAGTGTTTTTGCTATCATGGATTAACGCCCCAAGGAGAACAGGATTTTAACATGGTGAGACAAACGCAGAAGCAGTATTGGGACAATTGAAGCACAATTATGAAGCTGTGGAACGTAACTCAAGAGAAAATTCAAAGTATATTAGATATTCATGACAAACCACAATATGGCACTCCCAATTTAAGGAGTTGGGACAGGATGCTCCCCAGATATGGTCCAGCGTGCTGCTTTGACCCTCCCCCCATTCCAACTCCTGAACCCCGACTCACTCTGCTTTGCCAAGTGAACACTCACTCCTGAGTCAGTCCACTCCAGCCTCCTGTGTGTAATCAGTCCCAAGCAGTGGCTATATGCCCTCTGGCTACTTGAGGGACAATCCCCAAGTGAGCACCCCCAGCCCAGTTACCACACCAGGAGCCACTGTCTACAGAGATTGGGATCCACTCCCAACTACCATACACTAAAGTCTGTCCATTTAACAAAGAAATGGATCATGCCCAGCTTTCTTCATTCTCACCCTGTAAAGACCACACAGCTTTAGATAAAACAACTACTAGTTTGTTGATCAGATTATAATTCTAAGTGAGAACATGGCCAATCAAGGCAGAATCATGATTTAAATAGTCAAGAGTGACCACAAAGAAATAAAAGGTAAAACACATGCACTATCCTAATATCTCTACCTAAACTGACCTCATGGTCCAAGTTTGTGCTCAGGGTGTTCGGCTGTCAGATGTTTGTGCAGCCAGTCTCTGCCTGAGACCAGGAAGGGCCCGGATCTTGCTTGAAGGTGTTTCAAGATGGAGATTCCCAGGCAAAAAGCCTCAAATCCCTCCAAGTGTCTCTTTTTGCTCCAAAACTCTCCTGACCCTTCCCTTTCTGGGCAGAGGTGATCTCCTTGTCTGGTCTGAGCCAGGGAACTTAGTTAGCATACCTTTGTTGCCTCCTCCAGGTACTTGCTTGTTTGTTGCTGGGAAAGAGCTCTGTCTGTCTCCCACCCCCTGAGCCATGTTACATCTGTACCCATGCATGAGGCTGCAGGAAACATATCATAGGGTATGTCCACACATCTCTTATTTTGAAATAATACTGGTTATTTTGAAATAAAAGAGATTAGGTCGACACAACGTTTTCTTATTTCAAAATGACGAGCTCCAGCATTTCGAAATAAGAGCCATCATTTCAAAATAGCTTAAACCTTCTTTAAATCAAAACAGCTGTTATTTCAAAATGGTTAGTTCAAAATAACGCTGTTCAGACATGGTATTTCGAAATAAACCATTATTTTGAAATAATACTTTTGCTCTTCTCCTTCCCAGGGTGCCTTCCTTTTAGTCTATATTGGGTGGGGTCATGGCCCAAGGAGGGAGGCATGTTGCCACACCTCCCAAGGTGCCCCTCTCCTAAAGCAAAATAGCAAGTTCTGTGTTTGGACATCCTATTTCGCTTTGACCTTTTCCCTTACTTCGAATTAACATTTTTGTAAATTGAATTAACTTGTTTCAAAATAAGGACATTATTTCAAAATAACGATGTACATGTGGACATAGCCATAGTAATCATGTCAAATAGCATCCAGAAAGAAATCTTGTATGGCATAATTAGCATAAAACCATACAATCACAGTGCATGAGCAAACAGAAAAAAAAATCATATAGATCATAAGCTAGGGTGCACAGAGGTGCACCCTGTGACAGTATTTAAAGTGATTTTTAAAAATAGTTGCAAAAATTACTTGTGTCTTTATTTCAGCACTGATTGCAAACACCCCAAATGTCCATAATGTTAAACTTAGCTAGCATAGGATAACATCAACTGAATAAGAACATAAAGTGTGGGGGGGGTGAAAAAATGTGACTTCAAACACATAAAACAGGTAATGCATGCTTTGTGAGTGAAATTCACTCTGTGCAGAAACATGGTACAATGTTGGATAAGTCATATCAGTCCTTTGTTAATTGCAAACATGCAACTCAAATTGTGCACAGGATTTGCGCTGGACCCCTGCACAGGAGTGATTTTCACCCTGTGAATGTAGCCAAGTTGATTATTTGGGCAAGTTCAGCTAGTCACATCAGCAAAAAAGTTATCCTTTGGACTTCTGGCACTTTATTTTCTTTCTCCTGCTGAGGCACAGAGTTCTCTTGTTACAGAGGAGTTTTTGTTTATAGCCGAAATAAAAGCAGTAAACTGTGAGATGCTGGTTCTTTGCCTATGCATGACAGCAGACAAGTGTCAAATTCAGAGATTTCAAGGCCAGACGGCATGACTATAATCATCTAGTCTGATCTCCTCTATGACACAGGCATCAAATGTCCCCAAAATAATTCTGCGAACTAGAGTATAGCTTCTAGAAAACCACCCAATCTTGATTTAAAAATTGTCATGACCCATTATAAATTGTTCCAATGTTCAATTACCTTCACTGTTAAAACTTTACATCTTATTTCCAGGCTGTATGTTGTCTAGTTTCAACTTCTAGCCATTAGATATCTTGTTATACCTAAATTCCAGACATCATGAGAGCAGAGTTTAACTTGTTAAATGTTAATCTGAAACAGACACTTCCATGTGAGATAATTCCTTGACCAAATTAAGCATTCCTATCAAGCTCCCTCTTTGTACGTAGGGGCAGGCACTTTCAGCACTTTGAATGTGTGCAATTCTGACATTTGCTACCTGTGATCATTCATGCGAGTAAAAGTCAACTGCTCATGGAAAGTGGTGTGAACGTGGCCAAAGTGAGTTTAAAATGTGAACAAGTAGTCACAGAAGATGGTTTCTACTATTTGCCCATCTTTGCTATCATGCTGTCTTGAAGATTTTTCTTTCTTTGATAATTGCTTGAAAGGAATTTAAGCTGCTGTGCTTATTTTTCTTGTTTGACTCTTTAGCTGAGATGGCTCCATGTCTGAGGAGGTCATCTCATCCAACATCCTGCTCAAAGCAGGACCAACCCCAGCTAATTCATCCCAGCCAGGGCTTTAACAAGCCATACCTTAAAAGCCTCTAACGATGGAGGCGCCACCACTTCTCTCAGTAACACATTCTTTATCACCACTTTAATGAGGGGAAATTGAGGCACAGGCAGATTAAGAGATTTGCCCAAGATCACTTGGGAAATTTGTTGCTGCAATTGGATGGGGGGGGTGGGGGAGAAGGAGTCCTGAGTACCAGACCAATATCTTAATCATAAAATGATCCTTCCTTCCTGTTCTTCCAAGGGAGGAAGTCCTAATGATTCTTTTATATTATACAGAAAAGAAATCTGAATAATAAAGTACACATGCTATGCCTATGCTGGTTTTGGAAACAGAAAACATACACAAATTATTTGCTTTGCATGAAGAACTCATACTGACTGCAATGGCAGTCCTGTGGATGGAAAGACTACACGAAAAAAAGGCATGACGTATCCCAGTCAGCTGTATCAAAAGAAAACTTGGCAACCATGCTGTTTCATTGGAAAGATGCAGCTAAGCAGATAAGGCATTTACATACCGGTAAGTGCACAAAGGTCTGAACAAAACAAAGACCCACTGTTCTACTGGGCCAAGATAGAGAATCCTGCACTGCAAAGATGATTCATTCATTCGGTGTACAGGAACCTTTAAAGAATCCTCAATACACTCACAAAACTATTACAAAAATCAGAATAAAAGCTGCAGAAGTCCTGTGGCACCTTAAAGGCTAACAAAATTTGTTAGTCTTTAAGGTGTCGCAGGACTTCTGTTGTTTTTGCTATATACACACTAACACAGCTACTCCTCTAGAATAAAAACACTATAAATAATAGCTCCATGATGGCAGGTATAAACATCGAAGCTCTTACCTGAAAACATTTTTAATGTTGTGATGGGGAGATTATACTCCCGCCGCCCCCCCCCCCAAATCTGCTTGTGAAATGAACTATTCTCTCTCTTTTAAATGTCTTCACAGAACAAAATAAATCAAAATCTTAGGCATTTTAAATAGAAGAACAAATAGTGAATAAAGAAGAACACACTCATGGTACAAATCATTTATACTAAAACTTGTAAAACATTTGGGTTTCACAGGCCAGCTTTTCCCAGCTACTGACCAGTTCTGCCAATACCCCTGCATAACAGATAACGATCTATGGTATCTGAGCAAACCAAGCTTGACATTTATTTTTTCAATAATGTTTGTGGATCATAGGTGTTGTCGAAACTATTCATTCAACGCTACTAAGCATATCAGAATTCCCACCCCCCAAATAAGTGTTTACCCTCTGGTTGATTGCCTACTAAATATGGCTTTAGGAAATAAACAATTGACTTCAATTATGAAAACATTCAAAATGTTTATACAAGTAAATTGTTCAATCCTGCTCACGCTGAGCAGAACATTGACACAACTCCCATCAAGTTCAAACTTTTTAAAAACAGCCATGACAGCCATTGCCTTTATATTATCAACAGTTGACAGATCATTTCCTATTAATCACACTGAATGTAAGTAAATACTCATAAAAACAGTAAAGAACTAGAATGTTTTATGAATTTTTTTCTAGCTTGTCTGTATATTCACTAGAGGCATTATCATTACTAAATATGACAAAACATATGTTTTCTTCCCAAACTTGCTAGCATATTAACTGGAAGTGTTATCATATTATCGGGAACTGACTAGTGGAAATAAGGCTACTGTTATGTTTTCTGTTTTAGAAAAAAGCTCCCCTGGGATTCAGCATCTTAGATTTTGTACAAACACTCTTTAGAAATGAAACATTTCCAGCACAAATATGTTGCATATTTCCAGAGTGCAAGATAGTTCTTGGAATAATTTTTGCTGCTACTTCCGGTCAAAGAAAAGGCTAAAGGATAATAGGGCTGAACTATATCTTTTCTGTAGATTGTGGCAGCTGCTTTCTTAGCCAAGCCAAGACATTGGGTAACATGGTGTGGGATGGATGATCCAGAATCTCCTTTGCTGGCCATCAAGTCTCTAACCCTGAATCCTCATGCCAAATGCTATAAACATTTTAGTATTATCTGGATAGCCTCCATTTCCAGTTACCTTCTGTTTGAGAGCCTAGTGCAAGAGCATCCAAGTCAATGAAAAGACTCTAAGAAGCACCTTTTTAGAGACTAGGGTTATGTCCACACGTACAGGGTTAATTCAATTTAAGTTGCATCAAGATAAGTTAATTCGAGGGGCACTATGGGAGGTGTGGCAAGACGGCCCCTTAGAAGGGCCATGCCCCCACCCAATATATAGAAAAAGGAAGGCACCCTGGTAAGGAGAAGGGCAAAAGTGTTAAACAGAAATAATGGTTATTTTGAAATAACATGGCTGAATGGCGTTATTTCGGAACAACCATTTTGATTTCATGGCTATTTCGATTTCTTCCTAGGTTTTACTGTTTCAAAATAAGGTTCATTGTTTTGAAATGACGGGGCTCATCATTTCAAAATAATGAAAGGTTGTTCAGACATGACTGTTTTTAAAGCGAAACAACTGTCATTTTGATTTAAAAGCAACATGTGGACATAGCCTAGGGGTTACTTAATGAGTTGCAGGAAAAGAAAGAGAAATTTAGGCTTTTATGTTGCAAAAGTTACTTGATATAGCAGTATCCAGGCTGGATTCTGGGCTAGAAACCTAGATAAACCCTGAGTAGGCTTACTGAGATTGAAAACCAAGGAAGAACATGTCTTGGATGCCAGCTTATGAGATAATATATCCAACAGGCCATGTCTTATGACAGATTCTGAAATGACAAGTAAAGTTTGTGGTGGTATAATTTTTCCTCTCTAGCCAACTTTAAGAATATCAGGAACTTGCATGGACCTTGTGAGGTTCCAAAGAACTGAACCATGTATACTAAATATAAAACATACAAGTCTTAGCTACTTACTCTTCCACTCTCTTAGGTTCTGGTTGGTCTCTGTTATAAAAAGACAGGGAGGCCCTTTACACTGCTCCCAAGCTATTTAGAGGGCTACTATACAAATACTATACACTTCAGGTTACTAGATGCGAAACTGCCACTGAACCAGATGTCACCCTAGTCAGGAAAAAGCCATGTCCCTTTATAGGCTCATATGCTATGTCTACACTTGAAAGTTAGTTCAAATTAAGGATACTTAATTCGAACTAACTCACTACCTGGCTACACTAAGCTTTCCTTAGTGAACTAAGAAATTCCTTAATTTGAACTAATGAATGCTTAGTTCGAAATAGTAAAACCTGCCAGTTATTTCGAACTAAGCCCTTAGTTCGCTTATTAGTTCGAACTAAGAACGGTGAAGACTAGGACCAACCCTTAGTTCGAACATGAACTAAGGGCAGTTAGTTTGAATTAACAAAGTGGACTAATTTGAACTAACGTTAATTTGAATTAGTCTATGTTGTTAATTTGAACTAATAAGTTTGAGGTTAGTCCGAACTAACCTTGAACTGATGAGTTCGAATTAACAAATTTCAAACTAACTTTTCCTAATGTAGACATAGCCATAGACTTTAAGGTCAGAAGGGACCAGCATGATCATCTAAGTCTGACCTCCTGCATGATGCAGGCCTCAAAACCTCACCCACACCAGCAATATGCCTCTAACCTATGACCAAGATATTTAAGTCCTCAGACCATGATGTAAGGATTTTAAGATACAGAGAATTCATTGGTAGGTGAGCCATGCCCTGTGCTACAGAGGAAGGTGGAAAACCCCCAGAGCCCTAGCCAATCAGCCCTGGGGGAAAATTTGCTATTTCAGGGGAATTAGCTATCCTGGTATCAAACTCTCCAAACAACACTGGCTTAAGCCTGGTTCCTTAGTACAGAGGTGCTCAACTTTTCCAGACTACCATACCCTTTTCAGTCAGCAGTTTGATTTGTTTTGAGCACCAAGTTTTACTTCATTTAAAAACTACTTGCTTACACAGTCAGATATAAAAATACAAAAAAGTGAGCTAGCACATTGTTACCGAAAAATGGCTCGCTTTCTCATTTTTACCATAGAATTAAAAATAGATCAACTGAATATAAACATTGCACTTACATTTCAGGTATAGTAGAGCACTACACACATGTCAATGTCCGTATGAAATTTCAGTTAGTACTGACTTCGCTGGTGCTTTTTATGTCACCTGTTCTAAGTTTAGGCAACTATCTAAATGAGTTCATGTATCTCTTGGAAGACTTCTGCGTACTCCCAAGAGCACATGAGTGCCCCTTGTTGAGAACCACTGCTTTAACACTCTTGTTTATTTGAATAGCTGGAATCTCATGTTATATCAGGACTTTAGTTCAGCAGGGTCATTCTTCTCAATGTGGGATCCTGAAGGATTTGATCCAATGCCTCCCTTAGAAAAGGCTGTTACCCAATGCTTAATTTGTACCAAAAGGAATGTCAGGACATTAAAAAAAGAGTTTAACTTTTATAACTGACACAGTGAGCCCAGAGGTACTGGGGCTATGAACTGCCAAACCTAGAGGTGCTGGGGCTCAGTCCTGGCATGAAGAAGCACAGTTCTTGTCTTTAAAAAGAGAGAAGAGTCTCTTTTTGGCAACATAACCTTAGCCAAAAAGTCCATCTCTCTGTGAGGTCACTCATGAGCAGCAGGGTGGCTCTCAGGGTGGCATCACAGAAGAAGTAGGAAGCCAGCTGGAGATTTATTCACGCCTGTCTCCTTCACTTACAAACCACCAGAGAGTCTGGATCCAGAGTACATAATCAATGACTAACATTTTGGATAGCTGAGGCTGAACCTACCAAAAATGGCATTGTGTCTAGCTCATCATTTTTCCAGAGATTCCTATCACAAGGATTTTTGAGGGAAGTCACCATTCCATTAAGAAAGCTGACTTCTTCTGTGCATGGGTAGAGACATCCCAGCTCTAATAATATATCACTGGCAGAAGAAACAAGCAGTCTGGTGGCACTTTTAAAAACTAACAAATTTATCACATGAGCTTTTGGAGGAGAGCTTACAGAATGAGAGCAAAATAAATGCAGGAAAGTACTCCCATTCTGAGACCTGTTTTGGGGCAAAACCCAATACCTCAACCAACCTGTGACTTGAACTTCAGCATAGAAGTGAGGAAGCGATAGAAGTTATTTCAGTCTGAATTCCCTGCATGACTGTTCTCCAAATGGAACACAGATTTGAGGAATGCTGCACTATGCATAATCCTCTTGAAGAACATCAAGTAGTATATATAATTTGGGACTCAGGGCCTTAGGATTTTTTTTTACAGCTTTCTGTGTTCATCTGAAATATTCATTTATGGCAAATGGTGTGGATATCTAAGGATTTCCTGTATGTCTCATATAAACCCTGACAGATTTCTGGAAACTGAGCTACCAAAAAAATAGCATGCTCATCAGTTGTTTGTTTCTTAGTTTTAACTATCTAAATATAACATGCATATCTTCTGTTCCCTTTCTTATTTAATAGTTGTTGCAAAAAAAAAAAATTAACCACAAAAGAAGGAAATACAGCCCACAAAAAAATATCCTCTTAGATAAAAGAGCCACATCTTAATTTCTCAAAGGACAATATTTTTCATAAGCACTCAATTGGTGTACTACCATAAAATTAGAGATTATGTTAATGACTAAGTAAAGAGTAAAATTTACAAACTAGTCAACATTACACAACCTGAAGACAACCAATTTTTGTTTCCTACAAGCCATTAATCCTATATTTAAGTAAGCAAGGCCTGTTATCAGGAGCTAAGTAGATGATGCTTTCACTTACTGGCGTGAAGAGATTGTATCTTTTTTGTACAGAGACAAAAGCTGTCACGTTGATGGAATGGCCATGAGCCTCAAGAGTTTAACCTAGTAGGTCCAATACAATCTTATTAAATAAGAGCAATTGAAGAAATTTACTGATACTCAATATATAAAAGGAAATCATCAAATCCTAATGGACCTGAGTCTGTTCTGATACAAATCAGGAGTAACGCAATTTTACTGGTTTAAAATGAGTGTGAACAGAACCATTCCCAGTGCCTCTGAAAACCTCCTGCTCATGACACCATAAGAATAGCTTTAGTCTTTGACATATTCCATTATAGAAGAGTGCTGGTTGTTTCAAAACATGTATTTGAGAAGCAGTCAGCCAGCAGCAAAGGTGTCTCTGAGATAAAAGTTTTTAAAGGAAAATTATAGCTCTGTAACATGGGTATCCAACTTGCATGAGAATTTTGCAGTGAATTTGATCTGGCAGCCTAAACATCAACCTCTAGGGTAGACCTGAGTTTGGCTGCTGAACAGCTGATACCAAGATGCTCTAACCTAACAAATACAATCTAAACCAACCTTACCTCAACAAGCTATGCTTCGGTTACATCATCCATGCTTCAGATATAGACTGAAAGTGCGTTTTAAACTACTGGGCTATGTGGCCCTTTAGCAATCACAATAATGTGCTTGTACTGAAGCTTTAATGCTCACTTTGATTTGGAGAAGCAAAATTAACAGCATTAGTAATTTCCATGGAAGTACGGTATAATTTAGAAGCACATCTAACAACAGATAAGGTAAACAATACACTAATAATCCAATAAATAAAGCAGTGCTTGTCCTGATTAAACTCCGGGGCAAGCGTACCCCTTTAGTAAGTGATGTTTTCAAAATCTAACATTTCAAACACCACAGTTACTTATTGTTGTGCTCCCTGGTATCTTTTCTCATTCTAAACTTTATATCGTCAGCTTTATATGGTCGCTTCGCCTTTGTGAAGTGTCTCACGATTTACACAGGGATGGGCAATTTCTGTTTTAGTCTCCACCCCTAATTTAACTTCTGCCAAGCTGTCAAACTTCCCCAAAACCCTCCATGCCAACGCATGGAATACACTCTCCGCTGCTAAACTCTTCCACTGCTGTCACTCAAACACCAGCCCTCCTTCAAATCCAGATCGGACTTCTTCCTCTCTTGACGTATTCCTCTCTCAACAGCTGAACCTCCCCAAATCCCCTTCGGATAAATCCTCTTAACACGGTCCAATCCCTCTCTCAGCTATGGAACTGACCCACACACTCTCCCAGTCTTGATCAACAGCTTGATGTCACAGTAGCACACTCCCTGAGTCAAAACTGCATACAGCTGATGTGATTTCTCATCTCCCTTTCAAAGAGAAATCGTTTCTTCCAAAAGGATACATTTCCCTACATAGTTCACAGAGTTAGTGTGGAATACAGTAAGTCCACAGAGCTGGGAAAACTGGACAGTTGGTTCCATCCCATTCAGAAAAACCAGCCATTATAACATAGAGCAAAATACTTGCTCAAACGCCAAGAAGCTGGCTGACTGGGAGGCAGAATGCATGAGCAACACCTACCAGGTGCTACCCAATTCTAAACTCCCATTAACTGAAATATAGAAATCAACACTTCCCAGAGTAAAATGAAACTTGTAGAGTCTTTAATTCTGATTTTATACTAGTATCGACAGGGGCTTAGCCACAGGGTGGCCTAGGACCCACCCACTTGGAGATGAGGCCCACGTATCACAGTGCCTGGCAGTGCCATGAACTTAGCGACTGTGGTTGCAGGCCTGCCCAGCCATCACGGTGGTGAAGTTTGTACCACTCCTGGGCACTGCAGTGGGCAAGCCTCATCGTGCTGCCTGTCTCCTTCCCTCGTCTCCCACAGCTCCACTTGCTAAGTAACCAGTGGAGCATCTGAGGCCAATTCCACTCACATGACCAGAAGCTGCCCTTGGCCAGGCTCACCCTGCAGATTCAGGGGCTTGGCAAGAAAACAGGGGCTGGCTATGCCTCTGGTACAAGAGTGCAGCTGGATATACATGGTGACCATTTTCATTAATGATCCTGACTTTGGGGAATAAATTCGAACAAACCGTCACCATAACCAAGAACTGCGCAGGACAGCAGCACAACAGTGGGATAAAAGTGATGTTCAGCTATTCTGGTGATTGTATTTGAGAGCAGCTTTTGGACCTACAGAAGATTTTAGCTCTGGGAATTGTCAGCATGAGTAGAATCTTGACATGGGACTCAGTCATCTGGGGGAAGTTTCTCTGAGCAAATATGTTCATTTTCTAAGCCCACTTAAACATTTGGCCCATGAGACTAGTGCCCATTTGTTCTGATTTTCAGCTGAGGACATGTGTGCACTGGGAACTCTTTGACTGTCACCAAGTCTTTTTAGCTAGGCAGCTGAAAACCCAATAGTAATGACTTTTTGATGCAATTGGGTCAGGGTGCTTTTGGATCAAGTGAAGATGTGGAAACAAAATTGCCACGTTACAGAGACATTTTAAAAGAGGTGGAGGCGGGATTGTGCTCCATGTGTCACAGGGGTGCCTCCAGCCGTAATGCCACAGACGCTGGCTCCTCTCACCCTGCTCCCCGGCACAGAAAGGTGCGGCCAAATGGGGGTGGCAACAGCAGATCTGGGGCTGGCAGTGGTCTTGAGACTGCCAGTCTCCAGAGACCCTCAGAACATGGCAGCCTCGGGATCCATGCCAGCCGAAGCAGTGCAGCTGCCAGCTTGTCTTGGCCTGCTCAGCTTGGGAGCAGGGCAAGGCCAGCCAATGGCAGAGGTGCTCGGTCTGGGAGCAGGGTGGTGGCTGCCGATTTTTGACGACACACCTCTCTGCTCTTCATGAAGCAATTCTATGTGGCGACCTAGTGGTTGAGAACTGCTGATCTAGACATCCCTGACAGGTGTTTGTCTAATCTGCTATTAAAAAGCAACAGCGATGGAAATTCCATAACGTTCCTAACTACTCCAACAGGGAATTTTTCTTAATATCTAATCTAAATCACTGAAATTTAAGCCCATTGCTTCTTGTCCTATCCTCAGAGATTGAGAACAATTTTCTCCCTCCTCCCTGTACCAACCTTTTAAGTACTTTAAAGCTATGATGCCCTCTCATAGTCTTGTCTTCTCTAAACTGAAGAGACTCAATTTTTTTTCAACCTTCCCTCATAGCTTGTGTTTTCTAGAGATCTTTTGTACAGAGAGATTTTGATAGACCAGTAAAATGGTCAAAGACTACCTGAGAGTGTAATATCATCATGTTTATTGCTAAAAGCAGTCAAAATGAGTAGGTCTTCCTGCAGGGCTGTGCAGCTTTGGCATAACTTAGTCAGGTGCAGAGGGGAATCTTTGCCCCTCAGTCTAATCTTTGCACACATACCTCCACTCCCTCTGAAGTGGCCAGTAAATGTGCTAGTATCTGTCTATCTTTTAGGAGAAAAGCAAGAAGTTTATCTACACATATCCTCTAGGTGATGTTTGTCAGGGCTTCAAGACCTCCAGATTCTGCAGAAGCACATGTGGGTAGATAGTATTCGGAGGAGATCTCTTGATTAGCGTTTGAAACTGCTGGGCTGACAAGTTCTCCCCTGCCACCCTCACCACCTTTTTTCTTTTTCTTTTAACAGGTTATTTTCTACTAATGGGATAAATAGGGGGAGAGATTTTGACTCACTGAGAATCTCTTCTTTGACACAGATTTTGGGACTCCCTCAGGGGCAGCTGGAAGAACTGGCCAACTGGAAAGCCACCACTACACTATTCAAGAGCCACCTCAAACTTCAGTAATTATTGAGAGTTGGGGACACTTTACAGACATGTATAAGTGCTTGATATTGAGCAAATTGTAGCTTTTAAGTGAGACCAGTGTTCCCTGTAAGCTGCGCTAGTGGGCAGGGGCGCAGTGGCCCCCCCTCACCAGCGCAGGCAACGCATGGGCCAGCGCAGCTCAGGGCAGGCAGCCGGGAGGAGCCCCCTGTGTCTGTCGCCTCAGCCCTCCCCCTGCCCTCCTGCACGCAGCCAGGGAAGGAGCAGAGGGGGAGGGAAATTTAAATCTCTCCCTCTCCTCTGCACCAGGCTGCTAGTGCAGTGGTGGTGGCATCTTTGGGGCCTGTGTGGGCCCCAGCAGGTGAGCAGCCCTGAGCCTGGGCAAGGGGGGGGCTGAGAGATGGCAAGGCTAAGTTGTGGGGCTCCCAGAGGCAGCCATGCAGTGGCCACAGGGACGCAGGGCTCTCTGTGGGGGCAGGGGACGGGAGCCAGGCTGGAGCTGGAGGAGGACTTGGGACTTGAAAGACCCAGCAAAAATGTTTTGAGCCATTTAGCATCTCTATCAAGGGTGACTGCTCTGCTTTTCACTTGCTAAAAGGCTTGAATATACAAAAGCTCTTAAAAGAAAAACAATCCTTTAAAATAAGCAAAAACAAGTTGGGTTAATTTTAGATTTTTCTGTGAGAGATTCTAATACAATCAGTTTGTCAAGGTGGGGCTTTACAATGTAACTTTGTATAGACTCCTGTGATGGAAGGAAACAAATCCTAATGATTAGGAAAATGAAATGAAAAACTGAAAGGATAAAAAGTCATTTAAGGCAGAAGGAAAAAAATATTGCCAGTGGTGCAATAATTAAAAAAAAAAAAGACTTTGTATGTCTATTTCCCCCAAAATTTGTTAGAAAAATAATCATTTTCTTTCACAAATCCATTTATGCTCTTGCTTCTTGCAGCTTTGATTAGGTTTGATTTAACTGTCAAAAATTAAAAATTATTAAACTACATTTATTATATTCCACTACCAGACACACAAATCTCAATTATACCTCATTTTGCTTATTTTAGTTCTGAGATCCTTTACACTCCAGGCATACTAATTATAGCTTCCCTTTTATTGTTGAAAATGATTTGGATAAAAAAAAACCCATAAACTCCAAAACTGAGATGTCAGAGACACTTTATATTAAAGGACGATACTCACAATGTTTAAAGTTTTCTGTATGCCTAATCAATTTTTTGTCATTCGCTTAGAGGATTGTTGTCCCGTATTTAGCTTTTGGGCATGATAATGTAACAGACTCTAACCTAGCTCTATTTGATGCAAATTCTTTAGGCACAAAAGATGGCCCTGGTTACAGAGATGTGATGCTGTGAAAAACTGTCTTGCAACATGTTTTGTGCCCTTGCCACCTTTAAAAGTTTTGAATTTCTCAGATAACTTTACTTCAGGTATTGCCCTGAGGGAGTCTGGGAAGCAGTTGCTACCCAGTGATTGTGATTTGCAATGTATGGTAATTTAATATGTTTACTGAGGGGAGAATAGGTGTATTTTCAAGGTTGATTCCTAGATATTAAATACAATCCCCTCAACATGTCAGTCTCATGATCAAATGTGAAGCTACCTACTTAATTTCAATCTCCGTTTTGGACATTTAGGGCCTGATCCACTTTGAATCCCTTTTACCCCAGTTGGGCAGCATAAGAGGGACTTTAACACGGCTGCCCCTTTGGAATTTGTCTAGTAAAGCGAAAAAAGCAAGGAGTCTTGCGGCAGTTAAAGACTAAGAGATTTATTTTTTGCATGAGCTTTTGTGGGAGAAAATCCCACTTTGTCTATATATGTATTCTGGAAATCTGACAAAGCCAGGCAACAAAAACTGAGAGGTGTAGGTGATGGTAGAGGCTAGACAGGCAGCAAGTTTCATTGTCTCACATTTGTTTAGTAAATTACTAAAACTACAGTACATCAATTTAACATTTTTATTGAAGTTTGAATGAAAAGACATCTATGAATTACTTTTGAATTAAGATACTTAGGCAAGCTGATACTTTCAGCACCAAAAAACGGTTGCCCAGGCCTCATAAATTGCTGCTCAGTAAATACCATAACTTGCTCAGCTGCGTCATCAGCTTAGAGGGAACATTGAGTGAGAACACTCTTGAGTTATACTATTTCTACCATTTCATGTAGTGGTTGGATGGCCATGTCTACAATGATTTATTTCCTGACACCAGCTCCCAGAGAGAAGCTTACCAAGAGCTTTGGGTTGAAAGAACCCCTGATAATGCTATGATCATTTTTGCTGCTCTTCTCTGGACATTATACAGTTTGTCCGCAAGTTTCCTGAAATGTGGCACCCAGAACTGGACATAACTCTAGTTGAAGCCTAATCAGTAGGAAGTAGAGTGGAAGAATAACTTCTAATTTCTTGCTTACAACACTCGTGCTAATACTTCCCAGAATGGTGTTTGCTTTTTTTGCAATGTTTTCTCCCATGAAAGCTCATGAGATAAATCAATCTGTTAAATCTTTAAGTGCCACAGGACTCCTTACTTTTTTTACTCTCTGGGAGTGGTTCTCTAACCAGTTGTTCACCCATCTTGTAATAGCTCCATCCAGGCTGTACTTCCCTAGTTTGTTAATGAGAAGGTGCTATCAGACAGTATCAAAAGTCTTACTAACATCTAGATACATCACATCTACAGCTTCCCCTCTATCTACAAGGTATGTTACCCCATCATAGAAAGCTATCAGGTTGGTTTGACATGACTTGTTCTTGACTAATCCATGCTGACTATCATTTAGCACCTTATTCTCTTCTAGATACTTGCTAATAGCTTCCTTGATTATTTGCTCCATTATTTCTCCTGGTACAGAGGTCAAGCTGACTGGTGTATAATTCCCTGGGTTGTCCTTATTTCTCTTTTTATAAATAGGCACTATATTTGCTGTTTTCCAGTCCTCTGGGACCTCTCCAGTTTTCCAAATCAATTGTCACCTTCAAGCTTTTCACTGACAGAGAATCAGAGCCATTCAGAGACAGTTAAAATCAATTGTCACCTTCAAGCTTTTCATTGACAGAGAATCAGAGCCATTCAGAGACAGTTAAAATCAATGGGGAAGTCACAAACACTTTTAGCCTCGGTGGATGGAGTGATTATTCTCCTCTGTCTAGTAGAGACAGAGGGGACTGCCCACTGAAGATGGAAGCTAAGAATAGAGCTAAGTAGTCTAAGAGGTGTCCAACTCAATACCCTAGCTCCATTTCCAAGTCCAGAGGCCAGCATAGTAACTTTGCACCCTGCGTGTTAAAGGAAAAAGCTAGCAGAAAGCCCAAAGGAGCAAATGTGAGCACAATCCTGAGAAGAAGCAGTGAGACTACTTGAGAACAGATCACTGGAGTGGAATATATGGGGATTTCTGAGCAAGCAAACTGCTTGCTGCTGTTTCACCCATGTTCAAGGAAACAGGAATTTATGTTCAGTTTTGTTTCCCTAAACAAACAAGATTATACCAGAGACTACAGTATTGGTTTTTCATCCTAACGGAAACAGGTCTGCCTGAACCTATGGCTCTGCAACATCAGACCTGCTGAGAAAATGCTTCCCAAAACTACATGTTGCTGGCACTCATGTTTATGGAGCATGTGGAATGGGATTCTTTGAATGACTGGTCCAAACCCCAAAGACCCTCAAGGAGTCTAGATTTGCTCAAACTCCACGACAGTGTGTAGCACAGGTTAGAAGCCAGAAAGACAAGTGGCACTCTTTCAGGTACCTGGATCTCAGACCACTCATAACTTTAAAGTTTATCACCAAAACCTTGAAAAGCACATGAATGCAAAACTGGAGCCACTTGATTTGCAGCCAGCATTGCATCTATGTAAATGACAATCAGTTTAGCCTATTATAAGCTACCTCTAAATCTGTTTCCAAAAACTTAAGGCACATTTTTGGTACTAGCTGGCTGCATGTTTTGTTTCACTTTAAGCTCTCCTTACGTCAGACATTCCTGAATTTTTGCATGGAGCCATCAGCATCACTGCTTCAAAAGTCATGCTGTGGAATCTATTACAGTATGGAAAATACATCAGTTTAATTATTTTTTTAAAGACCTTACCATGACAAAGAAACTGCAGTGGGACTTCACTACAGAATGTTGAAAGATGACATCCCATGGTGCATCTGTCTTATTTTATGGCTAATACTCATTGTGTTTAAACACCAAGATAAAGATAATCAGACATCATGCTTCACAAAGTGTCAGCTGACCACCTATCAGGGTCAAGAATGGATATACCACTCACACACAGAGAGATTCATACAGTTGACTTAGGTACAACATGGAGGCTTTTACTTCCCTCTGATGAGTCAATTACTGGCCAGAGCAAGTGAAGGACTCTAGATCAAACAACACAGCAAGTCTTGTACGTACTGGATACACCACAATTTGTAGGGAAGAAGTGTTGTAGGGAAAATCCCATGCTTCTGATCCTCGATACACTGAAGTCAACAGGAGTTTCACCGTACTAAACATTAGACACACAGTATTTGAAATGCTGTAACAGAACTATTTAGCTCAGTATATCTGTCTGTATTGCCCACCGTTTTTTCTTTGCTTTGTAACAAAATATTCTGATCAAACATAAGTCACATTACCCTCTCTCTGACTCATTTTTCTCATCTATAAATAGAAATGATGTTACTTACCTACATTTAATTAATTAGGGACAGATTGTTGTTAACCGTTACCACATGTGCATGAGGAGCCAACACAAGGACCAGGTGGGACCTGAAGGGGCAAAATTAAAGTGGCACCGTGATCCAATTTCCAAAGGGATAGCCGTGTTAGTCTAGTCCAGCAAGGAAGAAACAAAGAGTTGTGTGGCACTTTAAGACTAACGGATTTATTTTTCGCATGAGCTTTCATGGGAGAAAATCCCACTTCCTCAGATGCAAGTTCACCCATCTTTGAAGCATCTGAGGAAGTGGGGTTTTCTCCCACGAAAGCTCATGCGAAAAATAAATCCGTTAGTCTTAAAGTGCCACACAACTCCTTGTTTCTTTTTTACCATGATACAACCCTATTTTATGCTGAAGTGATGTCCACACTAGTGTTTATGTGTGTCTACTGGTACACTGTTGTGCCATGCCCATAACCCGCCTATTGTCCACATCTGAATCTCTGACGCATATGCCTAAAGAAGGGAAAAAAATGAGCATGCTGCAGGGATACTGGTATGTACATGCCTCCATTGTGGTATGGACCTGTACCCATACTACAGTGTAGTGTGGACAGAGACAAGGGACATGTACACGGTTCCAAATTTCAGTAGTTCATCAAGCCCATTCCCACAATGCTTTGAACACTTTCCTGCCTGATCCTTGCCTCATAAATCAGGGTACCTGACCCCTGGTGTCAACAGCAGTAGTCAGCTGTGCTCACCACCACAGCTGTGAAGCGGACAAGTATTGTGGTCTTCATTATAGTCTGGGTAAACTGAGGCACAGGAAAATTGTGATTTGGTCAAAGTCACATTTGAGACCATGGCAAAGCCAAGAATAGCATTCAGGAATCTTGAACCACTGTCTCCTATTCTAACCATTAGATAATACTCCCTTTCTTGAAACACATGCACTCCACATGGGTATGGCTACACTGCAGTTTTTTTGAAATAAGAAGGCTTACTTAAAAAAAAAAATTACACCTGTCCATGCAGGCATTTTGGTATTTCGAAATAAGTGCTTCATTATGTTGAGATAACAAAGCACTATTTTGAAATACTAAAACCTGGATTTATTTCAATATTGATTTTGAAATAGCTATTTTGAAAAAAAGCCATTCCAAGCTGCAGAATTGGCTTTTTTCTAAACAGCCCTATGCTTTACATTTCCTTTCTCTATTTCAAAATAGAAAATCTAGCAAAGACTTTCTGTTTTGAAATAAGAACGCTGCTTTTTTCAAAATAGAGAGTCTTCCCCAGACTCCTATTTTGAATTTTGAAATAATGTTATTTCAAAATTATTTTGAAATAAAATCAAAATAATTATCTCAAAATAAGTATTTTGAAATATCTGTGGCAGCGTAGACATAGCCTATATATTTAACAGTCCACTACATCACAATGCTCATTGAGGCTTGCTGCCCTTTTCATCTCAGTTCACGTCTCCCTGTTTGTTTGTGGCTGTTTTTTGAAATTGCAGCTGGAGTCTGTGTGTGTGGAGTATATACACACAGATGCCTTCTAACCGCTTCTAGTACTACTCTGTATTCCCCTCATCCAAAATAAAGAGCAGTTACAGCCTGTTTGGCTCAGCATTGCTAAAGGTTAGAGACTTATTTGACTTTAAATTAATATTTTCAGTTGCTCAGTTAACTTTCTGTCAACCTTATAACCTACCAGATAGTTTGACTAATAATGTTCTTCCTCGCATCTGTCATCACAGCCAGAAATGCCACTTGAGGGAACAAAATTCTGATCCCCAAAGACAAACATAGCTTGAGGTCATAATTCATAGGCTGTGCAAAAGATCTAGGAAACTGGCCTGATACAGATGATGGGGAGAGGAATACAATTAGTGAGAGGTTAACTGTACAGTTGAAAGAAATAGCTCACACCAGCAATATCAAGGAGATATGCAGGGTCCTGACAGATTCACTTTCATTCAAGAGTGAAAAAGCAAAACAGCCTCTTACAAGACACACACTGAACAGATTAATATAACTGATTTTATGGGCTAGATCCTCAGTGGGGAGATATTGGCATAGCTCTACTGAAGACATGCATGCACAAGGTTCTGACTGGTGGCTTTAACGTATTTTCAGGTGGTCAGCTAAATCCTGTCACTGGTATCCCTTTAAAATTCCCCATTTGTCAGCAAATTTTGTCCTGCGTTGTCAGAAGTTTAAGCGTTGCAATGCCTTGAAATTTCACCTTGTCTGCAGTGTTTGTGAGTGACTACCAGCGCGACAGCTATTTTTGCAAGCTGACTGGGCAGTACAGCACAAGCTCATGAATCTGAAATGCTTCTTGGCAACGAAAAGCTTTAGGATAAGTGAGAGGTCAGATTATGAGATGCATAGTTTGGTAATATAACAGTGGGATAACTGGGAGCAATGGTTGATTACATGCCCTGGAGTGAATCTCATACCTGAGATTCAGGCCAGGTCTAAATACAGAACTATACGAGTATAACTACACGCAGGAGTGTGAAAAAGCTACACTCCTCAGCAACATAGTTACACCAACCTAAGCCACCCGCCATGTGGAAAGCACTATGTCAATAGAAAAGCTTCAACATGGCTACTACTTCTTCTCCGATAGGAAGATTAAATACACGGAAGAGGAAAGCTGTCCTGTTGGCATCAGCACATCTTCACTGAAGAGTTACAGAAGTACAGCTGTGCTGATGCTGCATTTTAAGTGTAGATTTGTCCTTAACAACAGCTGTTGGCTCAAGTGTTTAGGACAAATGGGGTTGTACTATTGATAAGCAATGTATTCCAGCCTATTCCTGTTCTAGGAGTCAAGTTTTGGCAGGCATTGTTGATAGGCACAATGGATCAAATTTACTCCATGTGTCTCCCACTGTAGCCAATAAATTTAGACTGCTAGCTATTCAATTCCACCATTGCTGATAGTTTTGTTTTTAATAAAGCTGTTGCTTTGTTTTGCCCCTGTACCATCACACAAACTTTTAAGTGTCCAATTCCATAGCAAAGCATCAAGGCAATAGCAAGTTCTAGCAATGGTGTGTACTCACAATCCCATTCGTTGCTGTCTACCTCCTTCTGCCTACTCTCTATCTATCACCATGCTGACTGCTACTCCCTGTTTTCCATATAAGATGGTGTTGCTGCAGATGGAAGAGTGTCAAATTAGAAAGACTAAGAATTTGGCACTTCTGTCTTTGAGGGATTTAGAATATCAGTGAAATTGTCTTCTAACCCAGTGGTTCTTAATCTTTCGCAGGTCATGAGCCACTTGGCAGCATACCATGACATGACACACTAGCCCGCCCAACCCCAGTCAAATCCAGCCATCTCCTTGTCTCTCGCTCTTTCTCTCTGACACAATTACCACTTTGTGATGACACAATAATGCATCCCGACACAGTGGTTGAGACCCACTCTTCTAACCTATTTCAATGTTCAAGAGTTAGGACAGTAAAGAAATCAAAATGTTAGCCTGCTAGTTCTTTATACCATTTCAAAGATCATATTCTACAAGCCCTTAACTAGATTCACTATAACTGAGTTAAGGTTTGTATAAAGCCTTCCGTTTCCGAGTCAGACTTACTAGCTCTAATGTATTATTATCCTTTCTTCCACACCAGTGTCTTGTTTTTGGTTTGTTAATTAGTATTGGTTTTCTGCTCATCCTTTTTGTCATGGTAGGCCTGAAAAAGCCAAGCCATTTTTGTAAAATACATGACCTAATTCTAACCTTTGAAGACATATTATATGGAAGTGCAATGTATGAGTAGGCTAGGGCTTTGATATGCATTTGTATCCTTAGTGGTTTCTTGATGATATTTACAGGTATCCTGTTAGAGGTTAGCAAGGTGAATGAAGCGCTTCTCTATCTCTTACCATTGTTCTGTTGGAAGGGGTCAAGAGGGAACATTAACATCTAAAGAGACCTTTGATGTACCAATGTAAACTGTCTGTTAATGCAGTTAATGACCTGTGGTGCACAGGAGGTGAAGGTTTTCCTTCAAAGGACAATATGTATTGCTATGCTGCACTTAAGAAAGTACCTGGGAACTGTCATCAAAGCCCACGTTAAGAATTGACCTGCAAATGCCCACCTTGCTAGCTGCAACTATAAAAGGACATTGGGAACCGAATTCCTTGGTCTCACATCTGTCCAAGCTTCTCAGGGAAAGTTTGGGCCACAGGATTGAGATCCCAGCCAACACTGGCCTGGAAACTGCCTTGCTAATTCTCATGGGGGAGAATTAGAACAAACTCTACACTTGGATTATTTGCTCTCTATTCCTATAAACTGGATTACTAACAACTGAAGCTATGAAACAAGGACTTATCTTCTTTGGACTCTAAATCATTTGTATGTATGTGATTCACTCTGACCCTATAACATCTCTCATTTTGTTTCTTTGCTTTTTATATTAAACCTTTAGCTGTAGTTACTAAAGGATTGGCTGGCAGTGTGTTATTTTGGGTAAGATTCAAGCCTATATTGTTGTGTGTGATGTGGCTGACCCCTTGGGGTCAGAAGAACCTATTTCTTTAACAGACCTAGTGGCTGTACTGGGAACCAGTGACTGGAATGCACTAAAGGGAGCCGGCTATACTATATGGTGGCTTCTTGATAGCCATTGTGGGGGATCAGAAGCATTGTTTGGGACTGGTTGGGGGAGTTTATCTCCAGGTAACCCACCAGCGCTGGGAGAAGCTGCTCTCCTTTTTGCCACTTGCCCTGATCTTTGCATATTCAGGTGGTTATCCCAGGAGGCCCGGGTCACACCTTTACCATTAAAAAAAGATAGCTTCTATGTTCATTAGCATGAAATATTTGGTACAAACATATCTTGACAAATTCTAGCCCAAGGAAGTCCTGGCTAGCCACTGAAATTGCTGCCATAATGGGAACTGCATTCTGCACTAAACCTACATTCAGTTAAAGTATTGTACACATACTTGGTGACTTCAGATCTGGGATTCTAAACAAAAGTAATGAAATGTTTATATTAAACAGTCTTCAGGAAAATGATCAGTTTGACAGTGAAACTAGAAAAAAATAATTCATAGGTGCAGGGGTTAAGGTATAATTTTGGGGCCCTGGAACCCTCCTAAATTTACAGGTCCCCTTCCCACACCACAGCTACCTTCCCCCAAATGCCTGCCCTCCACCTGAGCTAGTGCACCCCAAACGCCTACCCCCACACCAGACCCCTCTTTCCTCATATCCTTCTTCGCCTCAATCCCCACTCCCTAAACTCCCTGCCCCCATTCCAATCTTCCTAACCCCCCACCCCCTATCTTCACTCCATGCCCTTCAGCCCCCCCAACCCCTTCCCAGCTCACCATCCCGACCCCTTTTTCCTGCCCACCATTCCCCCATGCTTTCCCTGCCAACTGCCCAACCACCCCCAACGCCTGGCCCTCAGCCTCCATACCTGGCTAAGGTGGCCAAAGAGCTGGGCCGGGGGAAGGAGGCTGTGCTGCTGGCCGGCCAGTCGGGCAGTGAGAAGGGGCCCGCACCCAAGGCTGGAGCCAGACCCCATGCACCGCCTGGTCCCGGCTGGAAAGGGTGGAGCTGCCACAGGCTCTGAGGAAGTGAGGGGCGGCAGGCTGGCCCAGCATGCTGGCTCCCTAAAAATAGGGCCCCCAGAACAGCAATCTGGGGCATTCCCCCTTACTTTAACCCCTGCATAGGTGTTAAGAGATGAGTATTATCTTAGGGAATTTGATCTCCTGTATAACGCCGGCAATAGATTTTTATCAAGCAATCCTTGCATCAGGTCCACAATTGAACTCCGGTTAAGCAAGGGCATATCTTTCAGAAAGCCCTCCAGTCTTATTTTTAAGTTTTCAAGTGATAGAGAATCTACCACCTCCCTCAGTAAAGCTGCCACTGCTTAATCACTATCACTGCAAAAAATTGCACCTTATTTTGGGTTTGAACTTGTCTAACTTCAACTTCAGCTTCCAGGCCTGTTATTCCCATGCCTGCTAAATAAAAGAGCCCCCTTCTGTTAGATAGTGTGTCAGCACTTCTGTCAGAAGCAGCAGCAGCAATAGAAAGTCATCCAAAACATCCCAGCTGTGACCAAGACAACAAAAGAACTGCAGGGGGGATAGATTTTCAAGAGCTCTGCACCCACATTTGATTTCTTAAAAACAAAAGCCCAAAACCTTAGCATTAGACTGTGTCACCTTTACTTACCTTGAATAAGAAATCCCCTTGATCTTGATTGATTCCTCCAAATTAGCAATAAGCTCTGTGTGAAGAATAATAGTACATAGACTTGGTTAGATCACATTTTTCTTCTTAAAGACACAGGATGTGAAACTGAATATTATGCATATGTTATCACCACGGAGCATAGCATGTAGATGCTATACTCTGTCTTCCTGAAAACAGAACGCACATAATCATCTTGCTATGAGAGTAGAGGCAGCACCCATGACTCCATCAGCAAATGAAGAGAAGGGCTTAATACTGTCTATAGCATTCAGTTATCCCTTCAAGAGTGGTAAGTAAGTCAGGCTGTGTCTGATTGTGTAGGCGTCTTCATGTTTAGTCTGCATGGTAACTGAAAGGTTTACGATCAGAGATATGGAAATCCCTGGGCCTATATGTTCTTCAGTGTACACTGATTTTGGACATCGCAGTTTTACAGTTGTCACAGGCTGAGCTACCAGAAAAAAGGAGGCACACAAGCCCTTAAGGCCACTTTTAAAAAATCAGCCCTTAGTGTTTACATCTGTATTTTGCAGTGTTGTTGTAACTATGTTGGTCTCAGGATATTAGAGGCACAAGCTGGTGAGCAGATATCTTTTATTAGTTCAACGCCTGTTGATGAAAGAGAGAAGTCTGAGATGACACAGAACTCCTTTTCAGAGCTGGGAAGCATACAGAGAGTGTCATAGCTAAAAATATATGGTGAAACAGATTGTTTAGCATAAGTAGTTCACATGTATATGGAGGGACCATTCAAGGAAGTTGCCAGTTGTCACCTCTCCAGTCATGGGTTGAGGAGGGGAGGAAAAAAAAAGATGGGAGGATAGCAGATTATAGTTTGTTATAGTAAATTATTAATCTAACGTCTCCATTCAGGCCATGCTTCTTTTTGTGTCTAATGAAGGCATAAATTTAAGATCCCAGGCATACCGTTAGAAGGTGATATGGAGGTTTCCTTTGTACATGAAGGCTGAGAGATCACATATGGAGTGATTGCTTTGTGAGAAGTGTTCACCTACATAGGTTATATAGTGATTGTCTTTGATCATTTTTCGGTGTGTATTCATTATAGGTTGTAGTAATTGTCTCATTTCACCCACATGGATGTTATTGGGGTATTCACAGCTAAGTGAGGGAAAGATGACAGCAACGTGCACTTACATAGTACAATATATTTGCAAAGTACTTTTCAAACATTAGTTAAACCAGACAATACTCATGTCAGCTAGGCAAGTATTATTGATATGCTACTAAAGAGGAAAGAGACAGTCATCATGCCTTATCCAGTGTCATGGAGCAGAAGTCATTGCAGAGTCAGGCTCATTCTGACCTTAGGAGTCCAAGGTACATGATCCACTCCACTGATCACATTCTGAAAGGTCAAGTGTCAGGCTGCAGAGAAGTTAGTAGTCGAGTCTCCAGGGTTGGTCTTGGGACTAATCCTATTTAACCTTTTTATTACTGCCTCACTACAAACAGTGGGAATGTGCTAAAAGTTTGCAGATGACACAAAGTTGGAAGGTGTCGCTAATACAGAGAAAGACCGGGATCTCATACAGGCAGATCTGAATGACCTTGTAAACTGGAGTAATAGGAATAGGATGAGATTAAATAATAGAAAGTGCAATAGAATTTCTGTCATAAACTGGGAACGCAGCCGTTAGAGGCGGTAGAGGTAGTGAAGACTCTGGGCATACTGATTGATCACAGGATGACTAGGAGCCACCAATGTGATGTGGCCAAAAAAAGCTAATGTGGTCCTACAGTGTATCAGATGAGGTGTTTCCAGTAGAGATAGGGATGTGTAAGTACTGTTATACAATGTGCTGGTGAGACCTTATCTGGAATATTGTGTGCAGCTCTGGTCCTCTGTGTTTAAAAAAGATGAATTCGAACTGGAACAGGTGCCGAGAAGGGCTACTAGGATGATCTGTGCAATGGAAAATCTGCCTGATGATAGGAGACTTAGAGATTGGCTTGTTTACTCTAACCAAAAGAAGGTTGAGGGGAGATGCAATTGCTCTCTATAAATACACGAGAACGATAAGTACTAGGGAGGGGGAAGAATTAAAGTGCCATGCCAGCATGAACACAAGAATAAATGGATATAAACTGGCCATAAGGAAGTTTAGATTTGAAATCGGAAGCAGGTATCTAAACAGAGGAGTGAAATTCTGGAATAACTTTCAAAGGGGAGCAGTGAGGGCAAAAAACCTAACTAGCTGCAAAACTGAACTTGATAAATTTTGGTAGGGTTGGTATGATGGGACAGCCTAATTTGGCAATAGACTAATCTTGATTACTGTGGTAGACATGCCAATGGCCTGTGATGGGACATATTATGGGGAGGATTCTGACTTATTACAGAGAATTCTTTCTTGGGTGTCTGGCTGATGAATTTTTGCCCATGTGCTTGGGGTTTAACTGATCACCTTATTTGGGGTTGAGAAGGAATTTTCCTCCACTGCAGATTGGCAAAGGCTTTGGAAAATTTTCATTTTTCTCTGTAGCATGGAGCACAGCTCATTTGCTGGTGGATTCTTTGTATCTTAAAGTCTTTAAACTATGTGAGGACTTCAATAACTCAGACTAAGGTTAATTACAAGAGTGATGGGCGAGGTTCTATGGCCTTCATTGTGCAGGAAGTCAGGCTAGATCAGTGGTTTTCAGACTCAGAATCAGGACCCAGAAATGGGTCACAGACCCTCAGGCAGTGGGTCATGGTGCCTTCCTGCTGCTGCTGCCAAAAGACTGGAACACATCACTGAAAGATAACTTGTTGGGGCGTGGGCATAAATAAAGTTTTTTCAACTGGGTCCCAAAGAAAAAAGTTTGAAAACCACTGGGCTAGATGATTATATTGCTCCCTTCTGATCTTAATGTCTGAAGTTAAAAACCCTAATGACATTTTAATAAAGATTATCTCTTGCTACACAACACTCAAATACCACTCATGCAACTATTTTGGTTACTAGTTGTATTACAGTTGTACCTAGAAACTGGAATCAGCATTTAAACTTTTGGGTGCCTATACAAAAAGTCAAACTGAATCTTTAGATATCCAGCCCATCACTTATTGTGAGTTTTTTTTGTTAGAGGAAGGAATTTTCTCTCAAGGACAGACTGCCAAGGGGTGGGGTGGGGTGTCACCTTCCTTTGTAGCATGGGGCATAGCTCACTTGCTAGTGGATTCTCTGTACTTTAATTTCATTATATCATGATTTGATAGCTTTAACAACTCAGTTATAGGGTAGCGGTTTACTGCGGGAGTGGGTGGGTGACCTTGTGGCCTGCATTGTGCAGTAGGTCAGAATAGATGGTCATACTGGTCCCTTCTGACCTTAGCATCCATAAGGCTAGGTCTACAATAGCAAATTAGTTCGGACTAAGCAAACTGGTTTGGATCTAACACTAGTTTATACTAAAGTATATTGCAAACATACAAGTCATAGAGAAGATGGAATAAATCAAACCAAGAGGGAAGATCAGATCTGTATGTGTTTGGAAAAAAAAAAGTATTAAACACTCTGGCTGTTATTTTACCACTAGATGGTGTTGTAGGATCAAGTTCATGCTGGGCCTGTTAGACAAGGAGACAAAACCTCAGACCCTTATTCACAGTTTTGCCTAAATTAGCTTCACGGTTCCCTGTGTCACTGACAGCTTTTTTTTTTTTTCTTCTTCTTCTTTTTTGTCCCACTTCCATACTGAATTTCTCATTCCATATGAATGAAAGTGTAATTTACTGATGGTGGAATATGTTCCAGACAGTTTCTTTCCACCTACAGAGACTCAGTTTTCACATTTCTCATTATTATTTTATCTGCATTGGCTGCAAAAGTGCTCAAACTGAAGAAAGAAAAACATCTTTGGCAAGTCAGTAGTATCTGAGCTGTCCATAATTTGAAATAGTTACCTTGGTGCTGGGAGAGCTGGCTCATTCCCAGCAATGAACTCTGGCTGTTTCTCTAGAGTCAGCATTATCTATGAGACTAAAGGGAAGATGACAGACACCATTCTTGAATTTTTTCCCTAGATTCTAATGGTAAAGTCTGCAAACATGTATACTTTCCTGCTCTGAATATTATCCACTGGAAATATCTTGTAAAATAAACAGAATGTCATCAACTCTTGCAATTTTATTGCAAATCATCCCTGTTCCTGAAATCAAATGAACATTTGAGCATCTATACTCTCATTTTGTTAAAGTAATTTTTCAGCCCTTATGTTGTGGCAAAACACATCAACAATTATTTGCCTATTTATCGCCTTTGCAAGCCTTTGCCTAGTCAGGTGTTACATGCCCTTTCTATCAAAAGATGTTTTCTATACCTCAGGCTAAGGTTTCAACCTGCAGATCCACTGCACTTGCTGATTAGTAGTCTCCTCATGGTAACCACAGGTTGTCGGTTTGCCATGAAGCTATTTGTACTTTATGGATTTAGTATGATAGGAACCTTGGACACCTATAAAGAATGTTAACAGTCTCTCAAGAGCTTTACTAACCTGACTGAAGAACTGCACAAAACTGATAGTTACAGGGCCCTGATTTTCTCTACAACCTGGCTGCTTTGTCCTGTTCTTGTGTTGCAAAGCAACCAGAAAGATGGCTTAGTCACACCTAGGAAAAGGGATTGTGCCTGGAGAACCACCTTAATGCTGCTCTAAATCATACCAGAGACCAAACTGGCTCCAGAGGCACAAAGGTAGCATAAAGCCGTCAGTTCTGTACACATATTCCTTCCCCATGTGAGCCCAGCTTCACCAGTGGGTAGAGCAAGGTGTTCAGTATTTTCGCCACTGATTTGTTTCACATTTCCAGGGAAGGTAAGCTAAAGCTAAACAAGCTTTTAGAGAAACAAATGTCCAAGCAGGAATGGCCACTGTATGTTTTTTGTTCATGTTATCAGTGTGGCCAGGATGATGGGGCCTGAGCATGACTTTTCTGTGGCATGGCTGTATGTAGACTTTCCCCTGACTATGTGGATTGGGAGTCAGAATCTGATCCAAAATCAAGGGTCATTTAGTACAATACCCAAGCCAATGCTGAAGACAGACTTTCCGTCTTCCTCTCTGCTACAACATCACAGGTAATATCACAGATACTGAAGATAACTAAGACCAAGATGAATGAAGACTACAAATCACCCTACATAATTAAAGTAAAAATTTTGCTGCTGCTATGCTCATTTTTACATTCACTATTACACACCTACAAATTACTCACTGTATATCACATACCCACAAAGTACAGTACTAACATAGATAAGCAAGACGAGGAGTCCCATGGCACTTTTAAAAGCTAAAATTTATTTATCACATGAGTTTTCATGGAAGAAAATCCCACTTCAGCCACTTGAAGATGGGGAATTTACAGCGTGAAGTGCCATAGAACTCCTCATTTGCTTTGCTGAACTACACTAACACAGCTTCCGCTACCGCTACCGCTCTGGAACTTGGCCACATGCAAAATAGTGAAGATAAGTGAGTCACCATACAGTGAAGCATATGGCCTGACAACTAAGTCACAGTGGGTGGCCTGCTAAGTGTAGGCCAACATGAAGGCACTGATTTTTAGTAGCCTGCTGCTGCTCAAGCTTTGTGAGTCCTGGCTGCTTTCCAGCAGACAAAAGGTGTTCGGCCTGTCTCCCCTCCCTCTGGCTGCAGTAGAGGCTGTAGTGCCCAGGTATCCAGGCATAATGCTTTGCCACACTACCTGCTGAAGCCATTGGAGAGGAGTGCTGATCTCCTGTCCACTTGGGTGCAGCAAGGAACCGACACCAGCCTTGCAGCCCCACGGCAAAGCACTCTGCCTGGATCCTTAAACAGCAGGTCCCGTCTGCAGTCAGTGAGAGGGGCATGGCAGACCACTTTGGAAGACCCCCCAGAGGCCAGTTTTGTCTCTCAGCCCAGGTTAGGAACCATTGTACTATACTGATGAGTCAGTCCCTGACAAAGCTTGCAATCGAGGTGTCAGACAGGGTACAAAAATGGTGCTGGATTGGGTTAGGTAAGACAGCAATAAAATTTCAGCCTAAAATCATGTATTCCTACAACTGAAATGGTACGACATCCAGAATGTCTTACACTAGGAGGAGATTTTGCTAAGGGAAAAAAGATGGGCAGTCATCGTCATTGTTCCATAAGATAGCCAACCTGTGTTACCTATTGAAAAACGAGTCAGTCATTGTTGGTCAATAAACATGCAGATATTCATGCAAAAACATTATATACATACACAGTGCAACACTAATCACTACTTCTAGTGCAGTTTTCTCTGTACTACCTTCTCCAGTACTGGGGCCATTTCCTAGTTACTTCCTTTCTTGCATCCCCAGATAATGCAATATGTTGTTTCACTGATGCACTTTATTCCAGCTCCTTGCATCATCACAGTTCCCCACATCATGCTGTTTATAACCTCCATCATCTTCATTTAACCAGGGGGGTTGAAATAATTTCAGCATACTAAGTGTCATTCATTTTAAGAACCTCAGAAGTGTCAGACAAGAACTGGCCCCAGGATTAGGGCCAAAAAGCGTTAATGCTAGGTATTGTTGCTGTTTGAGGTGTGTGCCTATGTACGCCACTACATAGAGACTGATACATAATACTAAAAGAAACAGCAGTAAGAAAGCAAGTCTGTTTCATCACAGGCCCCCTATCACACAGTCTACTGTCCACCAGAAAGAAAACTGGCTTCTTTATCATTCCAGAAGCTACATGTTATCATAGCCCTTTAATGTTTTATTTATTTGGACTTCCACAGCACTACAACAAATGCTAGGCTTGGTTTCCTTCCACAAACGCTAGACTCCCTGCCTTTTCTTCTCTCCATACACAATTTATATAGACCTCTTACTAAAGCCAGACCTAACAGGATCCAGCTGTCATCAAATCAAACGGAGAACTTGCCCCTCTGTGTGTTCATCTTCTCAACACTCCCCTGAAAAGAAAAAGAAACGCCCACACAACTCAGGTGAGCCTTTCACTGAGCTGTGAAGCTGCAGATTTCAGCTATCTCAGGTTGGAGGAAGCGATGCCAGAATCAAATGGTCTCTGTTAGGTAGCGTTCAGGAGTGTTGCTCCCCCGGGGAAGGACCCAGGGCACCAGCCTAGGCCATGCCCCCTGGCCGCAGGCAATGCCCCCAGCCCCGATTCTGCACTGGGGCCTGACCCACCTCAGGCACCTGCTGCCACCAGCCTGGCCCCGGATCCCCTGCCAGGGACAAGGCAGGGAGCTGCAGCCACAGCCGCATACGGCCCAGCTTAGGATGGGGCCGGAAGTGGCCTCTGCCACCACCGGTGGCTGGGCCCCAGATCTCCACCCAGAGACTGGGAAAGGCAGGGGCCACGCCAGGACTCGGGGCACTGGCACTGGGATTTGGGGCATGAGCCCCGTGTGCCAGGCCCCAGTGACGCCCCGGTAGCGTTTATCAATAGTCTCTTCCATCTTAAATCAAGAGGACTCGAGGCTCACTATCTGCACTGACCACAGCTAGGGCAGAATAACTGTGGGAAAGATGCAGTGCCTTCGGCCAGCGGTTTTCAAACCATGGGTTAGGACTCAGTAGTGGGTCACAGACCATCAGGTACTAGGTTGCAGCACCCCCTGCTGCTGCCACCACCAAAATACTGGATGTAAGTTTTGGGTTGTGGGCATAAATTATTTTTTTCAACTGGGCCCCAAGAAAAAAAAGGTTGAAAAACCACCATCTGAGGCAAGTCCCAGGCCACTGGGGGCTTTATAGGTTAGAACCAAGATCTTAGATTCTGAGTAGAATTTAAGACTAAAATCATCGGGTAATATGCCTAGCATCTATGTCTTGTCTTAATTACAGTAACTGTGTAATGCAGCATGCGGAGACTCAGCAGCATGCGACCCTCCAGACAGAGGCCGCCTGGTGATGGTAGCGGGAACCAGCAGAAGTGTCTGTCTGGTGGTCAGTGCTCTCTCTACCTCACAACATCTCTGACTTCAAGACCTCAGCCCTACAACCAAATCCTTCAAATCCCGCCCCTTCAAGGCAATCAGGTCCAGTGCCAGCTGGCCCACTTACGTCAGTAGTGGGGACTGTCCATCTGCTGCTCACTTGTAGCATCTGTGTCCACTGCCTTTCTGGGGGTGGGGGTACGCATGCAGAACCCAGGCCAGCCCACTCCTCTGGGTCCCAGCGTGACAATCCTACGCACTTTGCCCAAGAACCACCTCAACTCCCTCTCCTGCCAGATCTCAGTTTAACAGGTCCCCTGGGTCATTTCGACCGTTCTCGGTGGTAACAGAGGACAGAACAAGGAGCAATGGTCTCAAGTTGCAGTTAGGGAGGTCGAGGCTGGATATTAGAAAAAACTTTTTTACTAGGCAAGTGGTGAAGCACTGGAATGAGCTGCAAGGGAGGTGGTGGAGTCTCCATCTTTGGAGGTGTTTAAGGCCCGGCTGGACAAAACTATGACTGGGATGGTTTAGTGTGAATTGTCCTGCCTCTGGCAGGGGGTTGGACTAGATGACCTATGAGGTCCCTTCCAACCCTAGGATTCTAGGATTCTATATTCACACCTCCGCAGGTATCAGAGTCTGCATTGCTCCTGAACCTGCCAGCCTGCAGCGTGCTATCTTTGGTTTTGTCTCCCACACACAGGCCACCAGCACAACCTTCCTCCACAATGGCTAGAGGCAGACTGCCCAGAGCAGGAGCGGCAGCCCTCTCTTTATCCTAGCCCCTCAGCCCTGATTGGCCTTGCAGCCCTCTGTACCCATTGGCTACAACCTTTCTGCAGGGCTTTTAACCCCATCCTTGCTTGAGCAGGGAAAGTACTCCACTATACAGTATGACCACTGTATGTGTTTTCCCATTTAGAAATATATGTAATTATTGATTATGATATTCCCCACTCTCTGCCCTAGCCCTCCCCCCATTGCTCTTGTATATGGCCATAAAAATCTTATTTCCTCAGTTCTTTTGCCTTAGCCAGTTTTCATCAGGTCTTTACCACTCACTTTGGTTACTAAAAGCCCATTCTGTGAGTGGCTAAGCATCCCCAGCACCACACAGGTTAGGGGTCTGGTAAGGAGTTTTACCAAAAACTTCGGTACATGGTATGTACCAAAATTATAATAAATTAGTTACAATTCACAAGATACAAAAAAACTGAACCAGCTTCAACTTAATTCATGACACGACTGATCTTTTCATCCCAAACTGTGTGTAATCTATAGGGGGCACCTTTGCTGCAAACTCACTACATCGGCTGCAGCAGGGAACTGCCATCTCCTTCTAATTCAGCAAGAACTTCTGCCATTCTCTTTCTGTTTGCACATTCAGGGTTGAACATGAGCCCAAGTTTGGACTGTCTACTTCTGTGCTGTAATAGCTGTAATTTGTAGGTGGATAATTGCTGTTTTTACACCTGGGTTTGTTAGCACAATTGCATGTGCACATACTTGCCAATGAATGCATCTGTAGCTGGGTTTCAACCAAATGCCAGAAGGCCCTGTGGACGGTTCCTGAGTCATAAGCTCCCCCAAGCCCTAGACTTCTCCTAGACAGACAGGAGTGGAAATGCTAGAAGGACATCAGCCTTTCCTCTCCTGTGGGTCCCAACCCAGAGCCAAAGGCGGAGAGATGTGGATTGTCACGGTCACTTCTCCCTGGTGAATCGGCCCAGCCTCCTCTGTCCTGCTTCCTACCTCCCCACTCTGCCTTTGATTTGGGACGTGGTGATGGCCTGATGTCCCCACGACAGGCACTCCTAACCAAACCAGCAATTTAGTCAGTCAGCTGAGCAGTCGCCAGCAATCTTTCTAGCATCCAGTTACTCTCCTTCAGCAAGGAACTTGGGACTGGAAAAAAGACACACTCCAATGGGTGTTACACACAATCCAAGCCTTCTCCCCTGCATCAGTTATCCCTGGAAGTTGTAGACGGGCTGTAGTGTTGGTGGAGAATCTATGCCATGGACCATGCCAGTCCTTAGAGTATGGAGTGTAACAGCTGGTTAGCCCATGGTAATCCCTCCTAGGTTTTGGATTTAACTAGAGTGAAGTTAGCTGCAAATGGAGAAGCTGCATGTTATATTCTGGGAGCTGCAGCCAGTGATCTGGGGATTCTTTACCTTAAAACTATATACAACATCTTTGTGACTCATTCCAAAAGCTCCTAATCTCTTAGAACACAACACTGGTGATAAGGGCCAACAAGAACCAGAGAATAAAACAAATAAACGTTTTTTTTAAAAGACACAAACTCTTTCAAACTGCTGATTTTGTAGGTTTTACAACACTGCCCACAGAAGCTATAATCTCCTGCATTTACAGATGCTGTTCTCTTGGTCTGCTGTGATCAGCATTTTACAGCAATTGTGCCTAGCTCTGTCAGACCAGAAGTCTTGGCATGGCCATTTTAAGTGCATCCCCTCCTCCCAGCCTGTATCTGATGGGCCTGAACATGTCTGTCTTAAGTTCAAACAAACCATTCCCTAAACCAACACAAGAGTGCACACAGACCACTGCCGATCATGATTTTTGGGACAACAAAGTTATCAAGGGCCTGCCTCATCTCCCACAGCCACACAATACACCTTGCAGTCTTAACTTTAAAAGAAAAAGTTTACAAAATTCCCTGGGTTTCATGTCCACTCTGGGACTCAGATAGGAACACATCCACCAGACTGGCTGCGGAGGTGTGGGACAGGAACCGGAAGTATTAGAGAGGCTTAATCCATCCGGTGAGCAGTAGATGCTGAGGGAGACAGACACCTTCCACTGGCCCTTGAGCTCACCAGAGATGTCGACTATCCCAGGGATGACCCACACTATCAGAATCACTGGAGACCCTCAACACTAAGGAATTGTTGGGGTTGCCGCGGGCTGAGTACCTGCGGAGGTGGATGACGACCACAAGAGTCAGGTATACATGGGGATGGGGTAGGAAGTAGCCCAGGGATATTGGACCACAGAATAGCTATGCTCGTCCTAAAGCACTCTAGTCGGTATGTTTTAGCCATGGCCCCACCAACCCAGTGGTGAAGCATTCAATCACGGTTAAGGGCCTGGGCTGGGACAGTAGAGTTGGGTGGGCCTGTCCCCTCACATTCCTTCCTCTGCCATGCCGCCCCTGGTAGGCATGTCCACTGGGCCGGGAGCCTTGTATCCCTGTTCATCCCCTGTGCTAGAGACAATAGACTGCTTGGTTGCCCAGTCCTGCATGAGAATTGGGGCACATGACTTTGCAACTGCTCTATTTGACTTTGGAGTGCCAAGAACTGCTAATCTCCCCTCTGAAAGAAACTGTTGCTCCAGGATGTACCAGCCAGGAGATTTGGCCTCCCTCCAACAGTGACAATGAGGAGTGGTCACCATCCCATGCTTAAATAAGTCTGCAGCAACCTCTTGACCCCCGATGATCCATTTCAACCCAGTTTTCCACACGTATCTGGTCACCCTATCCTCTACTGAGACCATCAACCATGTTTCTAATTAGTGCCAATTGTGAGGTGCACCTCTGCCCACTAGACAAGGACTTATCAACTCATTTCAGAGGCCTCCAAACAGACAGAACGTGACATGACGCCGCAGTTCCTACACTGAAATGGGCTGATTTTGAGCTGGTAAAGTGGAAAGACTGTATAACTCTTTATCAATCTGTCCTCATTCCCACCCAAAAACATCCAATTCACAAAGCCATCCCATTTGCAGAATTTAAAATTGTTCTAAAATAATTAAATGCTAGATTTGCATTTTCAGAATATTCCTCATCTTCTTTATATTTTTAGTAAATGAAGAATGTGTGGGTATGCTACTCTACATAAATGAAAATATTTTCAATCTTGATTTGAAAAATATTATCTAGACCATATCAGCTATATGGAGAAATTAAAACTGAGATTGTTATGGGGGTCTTCATTTATGTGAGTTATGAAGTTGTCATCAGACCTTTAATTTAATTTTTCAGTTTCTACTTAATTTTCCACACTGATGGCTTTACTGATGCTGAGATCTGCTACTGTAATAGAAAATGCCTCAAGTCTCTTACTAGGCTAGGGATTGGAAGGGACAATATTAATAAAATCCACTAACTTCTCATGCCCCTAACAGCTATCAGTATACTCATTTACAACTGATATGACATTTAAATCATTTATTTTTGCTTCTGATAAATGCACTTATTTAAACCTGAGTAAATAGGATATTTGGGCTCATGTGATCATGCATCTACTGAAAGACTGGTCACTTTAACACCACAAAGAAATGTTTATTTCCTAAGCCTCTCCAAGTGTAAGCCACAAATTTGCAGATATCAAAACTATATTAATTTTGTTCTGTTCCTTTTGAAGCCTGAGAAACAGATAATTAATATTCACAACATAACATAGCTATTTTATAGGTAACATACATTATCTTTCGTTTTACATAAAACAAATTAAATCTAGCTAGATCAATACCCACAGAAACCCAGTGAGAAGAAAATGCAGCATTCCCAAAAGCTTAGATTCTGTTCACCTGACTCTTTGATCACCACATTTATAGTCTGTTAAGTCAAAAGCAACATCTTGACTCCACTTTCCTTCACGAATCTTGCGGTGGAATCCATGCAGACTCTTTCTCCTCCACTGCTGGAATCACTCAGTTAGCTTGTCTTCTAAGCCCAGGGACAGATTAACGCATGAGCCAAGTGTAGGCTGTGCCCCACTACGGGAGGGACGGGGGCAGCCTAGAGACCAGGCTCTGTGCTTCTGCCCTGCACTGGAAGCCACAATACGCACGTCCGTCGGCCCCAGCTCCTCCGGGGCTGACCGGCCGGACCACAGCTGGCCTCTGGCCCCAGGCGCCATCCCCCAGCCTGGCTGATCTGTGCCAGGGGCCTATGCTGGTGCAGGTGGCTGGGCCCCAGGTGGGGGGGTCCCACTGTGTCCCTGTGCCCTGGAGCTGCCCTGCTAGGCCAGGGATTGGCAACATGAAAGATGAGAAGAGCCATTTTTTTTTTAATTTCTTCAATAACCAAGTGTTCTGAGAGCCACAGTGGGTGTAGTTTCCTGGTGGGGAAGCTGTGGACTGGGCTAGGGCACCTGCCCGTAGTGCCCTGGCAAGGGAGGGATTGAGGGGAAGGAGCCCAGAGCCAGGAGCAGGCTGTCTGAAGGTTTCCCTGGTGGCGGTGGATGGCGCTGGAGCTGGAGCTGGGGTGCGTGCCACCCACAGGGTCTAGCAGTGGAAGGGGGCAGGGCCAAGAGCCACATGGAGGCAACCAAAAAGCCGCACGTGGCTCCAGAGCTGCACGTTGCAGACCCTTGGTCTAAGCCAGTGGTTTTCATGCTTTTTTCCTTAGGACCCAGTTGAAAAAAAAATCATTTTACCCCGGCCCAACAATTACATATTTCAGCAATGAATTCCAGTCTTTCAGAAAAGGCAGCAAGGGGCTCTGCAACCCAGTATTTGAGAGTCTGCAACCCAGTACTGGGTCTGGCCAGACCCATAGGTTGAAAATTACTGCCCTAAGCTAACCAACCAGTCAGTGAAGCATATAGTTTTTTCATGTTTTTTTTAAATACCTATTACTAGAAAAATACAAAACTGAGAATAGTAAAATAAATGAGTATCTCCATTATCACATTTAAAGAAAAACTGGTGAAGCATACTAGTTGAGACAATTTAATGAAAACAGATTGGCTGAAATCAAACATTAAACGTCTACAATTAAAACAAAATATATTAGCTTTCATTTTCTATAATCAACACTGCTGGGGCTTCCTTGCTGGAGGGTTAACAGTATCACTAACCTGCTGCAAAACGCTTCAGAGTTAGGGAAAACAGACTGCTTGCTGCTCATGGGCTCAGCTTCTTCCAACCCATCCTGTGAACATGGTCCTTTGTAAACAAGCCACCCCGCCTCCTTTTCTTCATGCACATGAACTTGTGTGAATCCAGCTACAGGGAACCTATTAAGCATACCCAGACCTACTACACCTCGTTCCAGAAACTTGTGGTTGGGGGTGCTAGCAAGGAGGACCCAGACACCACTCATTCCTACCCACTGACCAATGGACCTCTTAAAGAGAAAGCTGCTTATTAGGTATGCGGGTTATATAATCACAAGGGCTAGCCTGCCTCTATTAAAAAATCAGTGGGAGTTTTGCCATTGACTTGAAGGGAGCCACGATTTCAGCCAGGGAGTTTAGAAATAAAAGGCAGTGTCTTTTTTTTTTAACGGAGTGGTACCAGTAGAGAGGGAGTCATTTCACTGAACCGCCCGCTCACATCAAACAACTAGTGAGCGCTCACAGAAATGACAGCGACCCTCTGCTCCATGCTGTTGGAGGCTTTTGTTTACTGTGTCAACGCCGCAGCAGCCTGTCACGTCAGACAAGGGCTGGTTGCCTGCCACAAGCACTCCATTGCCAAGATGCAGGTGCACACACGCATGCACGCACGCACGCGCACACACACTGTTTGGTAAACATCATATTAACTTTCCCACCTTGGCGGTGCAGGACTTGGCAGAAAGATTGAACTGCTCAACAATGGGAGTCAGGCTTTGAAAGCCCACCCACTGCTGTCAAAATCTTGGGATAGTATCAGTGGGGTGATTGGGGCAGGAAGAGCGTGCCCACTGGTCTAGCTGGAAGGCAGGAGCCACAGAAGGCTCCGCTGGGAGATGGAAGAGAGTAATATTGCTTAACACTGATGCAGGTCTTTTTCTATTCTAAGTGATGAATAAGTCTCTCAGTATCTCTGTACAGCAGGAAAGTGTGTGGTAGAAGTTTAGTAATAGCAGATGGGGAAAATGAGGAAGAGCGGTCAAGAGATTTAGCCAAGGTGACAAGTCTGGTAAAGCCCGATTAGACTTCATGGAAGCAGAGCAGGCTAGATCCCACACGGCCACATCACAGGAAGGACCTACGCTGGAAGCTGTAAGAGGAAAAGCAGCAGTGGCATTATACAGGACTATTGAAAGGCTCCTACGCAGCGGCACCAATTAGCAGAGTGCACAAATGCTCTCCCCCCTCCCCAGTTTTTTAACTTGCTCGCTCTAAGTTCTGTAGTCCACAGAGCCAGGGCTCCTGCAGCCTGACCGTTTTGAAGCCGTGGTATCATACGAAATCAGAATGGCTTCTGCTGGCAAAGTCTGGAGCATTGCTCAGGCTATGTGGCTACAATGCCACTAAAATTTGACCAGCCAGCCCTGTCAGCTGGAGGGCAAACCAGACCAAAATTTCAGTAAGTGTTGGTGCAACTTGGCACATAAGAGTGTGCCTGTAGGGTGGAGCACAGGGGACTCTGCTGAAAACTGAACTCCACAAGGTACTTTCTCATGGACTATGAGGGGGAACTCCTCACCCAAGAGAGACCTTAGTTGCCTGTCATTGAGGAAAAGGATGAGTCTAAGCAGGGAGTGGACCGGGATCCCTGTCCAGGGGCAGGGACCAGAATTTGCCCTCTGCCCCAATAAATATTTGAACTGATGGTGCCACTAGAGAGTTTCAGGTGCTTGGTGCCTCTCAGGCATTGACTTTATGCTTGTAGCCACTGTCTGTGAAAGAAGACAAATGTGGTAACAGAAAAATACAGAGAATAGAAATGATGAAGGACACAGGGGAAAAGAGATGTTGAAGAACACCACATCCTGCTCTGCTATTGCTCCAGGGATGCAGTCATAGCAAACTACTAAAAACAAATACACAGCCTGGCCAGGGGTTATGTTTCTCCTTTAGATGGTTTCGAAGTCTTTTAATAAATCTTATGTTAGATTTGGAAAGGCCCCATTGTTCCAAACTGCTCTAAACTGCTCTTTTGAGTGATATCCTTCCACAGGGTAGTGGGGAAAGGCAGTCAGTACCCTCTACAATGGGCAGTTTGTTCTTCGCCCATGTGCTGGAGCTTGAGTAACTGCTTTCTAGAATTAGAGCGTAGGCCCTTGTTTAGGTAAAGCTAAGCAAGAACCTTACATTCTGGCTAATTCACAGAAACTGTCATGACTTCAGCTTGCCACTTAGGTGAAGGAATTAATAACACTGCCACTGCATCATCATGGATTGGGCCTATCACTGGTTATGTCCCATAGACATACCAATGGCTATGTTGGATTCTCCGTCACGTGATGCCTTCAGGTCAAAACTGAATACCTTCCTGGACGATACGATTTAGCCAAGCATGAGTTAGTGGGCTCAATATAGAGATAAATGAGTGAAATGTGATGACCAGGGATATACAGAAGGTCAAACTAGATGAACTCTATGACTTTAAGTTCTGTGCAGACTCAGGGCACCATTAAAAGACATTTTGCTGAGGTCACACACATGGTGAGGGCCTTGCCTATGTCACTTCACTCTTGCATACATGTGCTACAAGAGCAGGCTGAAGCACAGGACAGTGATGCTGTGGGACCTTTCAGGAATACCCTGGAAGTTGGTGTTACAGCAGACAGTTGTCAGAATTAAAGAGTCAGCAGGTGCTAACAGTTATACCTTGGTTATCACAGAAATTTCCTGTTTCTAGGAGGAAACTGATATGAGTGCGTGGAACCCTTGAAAGCCCGCACATTGGATAGGCAGCCACCGTATTTGTGCACCTGTTATTCTGCTGACAGAAGGCTCTTTACATTACTGCATAATCGCACCCCCGTGCTGCCAAGATTAAACAATATGTCCTTTTAGTAACGTGGCTGCCCTTGTAATTCCACTAGAATTGCTAACCTGCAATAGCATTTGCAAATATATACTGAATGTCTGAGACTATAGCCTTGCAATTATTAGTAGGGATGACCTATGGATAGAATGTGAGGTTTGCTAATTAATCGCCCAAGTGCAGTACTTAAAGTCAGTGTATATTTCACACATTTTTCTCTGTCTGCTAATTGGCTTTTTAGCAGTTTTAGTTTTAGGACTTTTTCACACCTAAAGGGAATGTGGTGTTAGAAACACTTTTATATGTCAACCTAGAGATATGTCTGACAAGATGATTCAAGACTAGCTGTAGAGCAACAGGCATGTTATGCATATATGCATGATTACTGAGCCAGAACTAAATTTGCAGAAAATTGAACTTATTGCTAGACAAATTGAGTCTGCTATGGCAGAGGCTAAAATAATTGTTTAGGCGACTGTAGGCCCTATCCAGCAGCTAATTCATTACCCATATAATCTCTAAACCTGCACTGAAGCAGCAAACAAGATGGTGGCAAATTGGGTACAGTTCATATATTTAAGAAGGGCTGAGAGTATCTCAGGGTCCATTTGACACAAATGACCTCCTGCCGTTATTCAAATAGCTCAGGACACAAAATAGCCTTGCAGATGATTACAGCTGTCACAAGTATAGAAGAAACAAGGTATTCCACCATAGCTTTCATTCCCAAAATCAGCCGTGTCAATTCTCTGTTCTGTAGTTACTGTCTTATGGGCAGATAAGATAATGGTATCTCACCTCATCCTGGTCATAAACTGCTTTGCTACATTGGTATTTGCAGCTTGTATGTGGCTTCTTCAGGGCAATCACCTTTTTAGTTTTTGATGCTGAAGGGGGAAAATCTCGTCGGCAGTGAAAACAAGCCAGGAGATAATTCCAAGGTCTCCTTCTTCATGCTGAGGCTCTTCAGTCCTTGTTGCTCAACACACGTCAGCAGGAAAAAAACCAGTTTTGATTAGTCGGTGTTTGTGGCTCCACCCTACCATATGCCCTCCATCCACTGAGGCAGAACACAGCCAGAGACTCAGCTGGAGGTCCCACTGCCTGACGGGCTCTGAGAGGTGCTTGCCTTAGTCTCTGGTTTGCTACAGGTATGTGAAATAGTCTTCATGCTCTTGACATCGCCATGCTCCTTCAATGGCTTTTGGAAAGTTCCAGCAGAAAGTGCTCTTGCTGAATGAATAGCACCAAAATATTTTGGGAATGGTACCCATTGGCATCATGAGGTTCCCCAAGGGAATCATGGTAGTTTCTGGCACTTTGACTTCTCCCACTATTCTCCTGGACCACAGCTGTATGCTGTAAGATGGTTCAAATAATCCCAGAAACAACTGCATCTGAGAATTGTGCTGGGGTTGTAAAATACACACCAGAGGAGCAATGCAATGGCAAGGGTGAAGATGAGTGCTAAGAGTGGAGGTGAGGCAAAATTGGAACAATCCTTAGCCAAGGACAGCACAGCCAGGGGAGTGCACCAGCCTGCCAGCTCCTACACCCATGCAAGCCCATCAGCTCAGCTGGCACTAGTGCAGATATGGTGCACATCCTTGGGCCACTGAAATGAGGCTTGCCACTGACTCAGCTGTAGTTTCGCCTGCAGCTACTTACCTGACATGCTTTCAGGTAACCAACTTAAACTGCATTTGGTGACTTACTGGTTGGAAGCAGTCCTTGGGCTTTGCTGATTTAGAGGCAAACTGCACAGGCAGAAAAAAGCAGTAAAGCATTCTGGTGATAGATAGAAACATATTTACATATATAGTGTCTGTGCCTTTTATTGTCTCTTTGCAGCATATAAAGATCACCTCAATATATTTTAAATGTAGTTATTCCTCTTGCATTTTACATTAGAAATAGCTGGTCTTGTATTCCTTCTTCTTGCTTTGTCTCTGTGTTACCCATTTAAATGATAAACGCTTCACAGCCAGATCTTCCCTGTTGGTAAAACATGCAACACTTCAGGGTCAAGTTTAAATCATAATACTAATGATGATTATTAGGTTTTTCACTTCCTTGGTTTTTGGTGGAAGACTCTTTGGAGGACTGGTTAATTAGAATGGGATACTGGTATCATCAGACGCTGACTCTGAGCTGCAGCTTTGCTTCCTCTGGGGGAGGGAATGTTGGTGCTTTATCAGAGTGCTTTTATCCCAATTGTTTCAAGAGAAAAGTAGGAGCTGAAAAGATATTAAATGAAAATGAAAAGGAACAAAAATAAAAGCAGAATCTAAACCCCAGCAGTCCCAGCCTTCTCAGACAACACTTGTTTCATATCTGCTGAGTCTCAATGGTGAACATGGACACATCTGTTTTTTGGAATGAACCTTTTTACTGCTTTGAACATACAGATTCCCCCCCCACACACACACACACAGAGTCTCTGAGTCTGGTCTCACTTTTACCCTACTCTCTTCAGTGACAGACTGTACAGAGTCCAGCACAGGACAGTTCAGTTGCATTTGGAATGCCGTTTTTACACTATACATGAATTGTCTGTTTGCCTTTGTGCATGTAAAGTTGTGTCCCAGGCGTTGCAAAAAACATGAGTGTGGTAAAAAGGTCAAAGGGTAGCTCAGCACAGTGGAATGTATGAAGTATACTTTGATGAAGGCAGGAAGTGGTAGATGGTGCAAAGCTACACACTTCAATAGCAGGAATTTAGATGTTCACTGCAGATCTTCTGTCGGCTTTTGTAATTCTTCTTCTTCTTCTTCTTCTTCTCTCTCTCTTTTTTTTTGGGGGGGGGCAAACAAAGCAGAACATTTTAGATGGGAATCTAAGGAAGAGAGAGGCCCTTCTACATCTCACATAGGATAAAAGGGCATAGCATATACCTTGAATCTTTATATAACACCAAACTCACTCTCCCGGGGTGACATCCTGGCCAACTGAAGTCAACAGCAAAATTCGTTTTGACTTCAGTGGGAGTAGGATAGCTGTCTTCATGACCTGACTTATGATACTTTCTTCCCAAGTGTGGGTGTCCCCCTGCCAGTTTATCGTAGCACTGGATCATCTGTGTAACACAAATTTTATGAGTTGGGACATTACAACTGTATCTGCATCTCTGCTTGTTTTGCTGTATCTGTGTTAGTTCTGCTGCACCATGCAGCTTTAATATTAGAAAGCATAATTTTGGATAATATTTATATATACTTACTTTCTAGTGGTAAATCATAACAGAGTTACTATGGACTTCTTTTATGTATGTTAAGTGAAAATATATTTTGTAGCGGGAGGAATATCTTTAATGGTGAAGTTAGTTATCTTGGGGCCAAGAGCATATGTAAGTGGAGCTACTGTAAAGCTTTGTGCTACAAACTCAGGCCTGTTTGCATTAGATGTTCTGGCTACTGAGACACAAAGCTCAGCATGTGATACAGAGCTGAACATAACCTTCCAAAAATTTTGGAAAAAGGAAGCTGTTCAGACTTGTGCTCATTTTTATATCCCGTTACTAACGTGATTGTTTGGAGTCCATTCCTTGGCAGGTAAAGTTTGGGACATATTTATTTGATTTGTTTTGATTTATAAAATCCACTAATCAACATAGTGTGTAATAGCTTCATACTGTTTGCTGCATGCTAATTATCCAATGCATGTAATTAGTCTTTTTATGTTAACCTAACAAAAGACAATAATGCTGTTCGTTGAGTCTAAACACATGTATATTCCAATCACTTCTATTCGGTGACGGTAAATATCACAAGACAAAAAAGTAATCATCCATAAAGCTGGTATGTTTGAGCCATAAAGGTTATTGTGGTTTGTCTTATATCAACACAACAGTTTTACCTTCAGTGGATTTTTATGCTGCCAGATGTTTATAGAAACAAATGGATACTGAGCTCATGGGTAGCCCCCTTAGACTATGAAAAAATTAAAATACACAAGTGGCATCAATGCAGTCTGCTTAAAACATAATGAGATAGAAAGCGGGTGCAGCTCTCCCTTCATTATAGAGTTCATCACAGAAAAGCACCGACTGACATTTGCCATTCATAAGTTTACTTTTTAGAGAGAACACTAGCATCTTTAATCATTTCACTAACAGTATCCTTACGAACAAAGAAATAAAATCATGACTGCGAGTTCAAACTAAAGATAGAAGTGTGTACATGAAATGAATGGGTCAGTCACCAGCTAAAGAGAACCATCGATTTAATCTATTCCAAGGCCCAATGGGACTGCAATCATCTACGCTGACCTCCTGAATAACGCAGGCATAGAACATCCCAAAAATAATTTCTAGATCATATCTTTTAGGAAAAAACCATCCAATCTTGATTTAAAAATGGTAAGGAATGGAGAATCCACTGTGCCCCTTGGTAAATTGTGCAAAACGGTTAATTAATCTCACTGTTCAAATTTTACCCTTTCTCCATCTAAATTGCTCTACCTTCAGCGTCCAGCCCTGGGATCACGTTATCCTTTTCTCTGCTAGACTAAAGAGCTGATTATCAAATATTTGTTCCCATTGTAGATAGTTATGAACTGTGATCAAGTCACTCCTTAGCTTTCATTTTGTTAAGCTATATGCATTATGCTGTGTAAGTATATCACTATAAAGCACATTTGATAATCCTGTAATCATTCTCGTGGCTCTTCTCTGAACCATGTCATTTATCAACATGAATTGTGAGCACCAGGCGTGGACACAGGCTACCAGTAATGGTCATATCAGTTCTATAGAGAAGATAATCTGTCCTACTCATCATTGTGTGGCAGAAAAAGCTACACCGAGCTGAAAAAACATATGTGGGTAGAGTTAGAAATATTGCTGCTGGCTGAAATGTCAAGGCTTCTTTCACATGACTGGTAGGCAACCAATCCTGTATATTGCAAAAAAGTTTGTCTTATGACAAAAAGACAGGGTCTGTATAATATAGGTCTTCAACCAAGGACGCTTTCTTTGTAACACTGTTGTGGTATTTTTTTTAAGTCTAACTTGTTGAACTGATGAAAACACGTCAGCATTAAACTGCTGCTAAGCAAGTTGACAAAGTTGGGTTAGTGGATTCCAATCCATGCGAGGATTTATACACATACTTAACATTATGCATAAGTAATCCTATTGAAATCAATGAGACTGTTTCTCTACATAAAGCATGGGTATAAATTTTGGCAGGATTAGTGCCTTAGACTGTGATTTTTAAAAAGCTTAAATGGCGTTTTCGCTAACTTTAGAGGCCTCATTATTAGCCAGACACAATTTTGACACCTAAGCTTTAAAGTATCGGGGGTAGGGGGAGAAAAGACAAGAAAAGGAGAACTTTTCAGTGGGGACACAAATATAGCTTTAACTACTGTATAATACAGGCAGAAATTCAGCTGTCCCAAAACAACTGATTATACACAGTTCAATAGCTGGTACTGTATGTCAGCAGCGTTAATACAAAATGTGTTAGTGCTAAAAGGGACAGCTGCCAACCTGTCCACTGAAATCAGATTAAATATCTACATCCAACTCTTCAAACATGTGAATAAATATTGAGTGTTCCTATTATTTCCCATCTGTGGTGATTCTGTAGCATATTTATGGGTCAGGTTGCACACTTTCAGAAATTGCAGCTTTCTGAGTTGTAAGATGGATTTTATTTGATGTTGAAGGACACATAGCTTTTGAAGAAGCAAATACAGAATATAGTGAAGAAAGAAGCTTTGGAGGACCTTCATCTCTCATGTGATTAGCAAATGTGAATGCCAGTGCTTTGACTCTGTAATATTAAGAATGACTTGCTGACAGTACAGGATGTCTCTCTCCGTCAATTGAATAGAGTGGAGCTAAAAATTGAAGTAAAGGGAATGTGAAAGTCTGCCCGAAGGGAATGTGAAAGTCAGCAGTGACAGGTCTAAGTGAGAAGAAGGATTGACCAGATTAAAGATTATGGAAGGTAACACTTCCAGGATTGTCCTTCTGTGTATGAGATTGGAAAAGGACTTGCTTTGACCACCTTCTAAGTAGGATAAAAATAGGATGACACAAATTGCTTGTCTTCTTTTTAGTGACTTTAAAAATCAATCAACTGACTGATTTTTTCCTGTAAGTGGGAACATACAATACCTGATATAAGAATACATTCAAAGCCTCTTTTTCAAGTAAGTTGTCAGTAATTTTGAAGACTGCATAACTGGTAGTGAGATCCCCAATTTTTTTATTATTTTATTTACTATTTGTATGGAGCTGAAGTGGTTCCATACATAGAAAGAACTACTGACTTTTTGTATATTACTATGGTGGAAAAAATGCTACAGATGAGCCCTTCAGATGCGAGTCATGCAGGAAGTGGGAACTAGATCAAATTGTAAAGGCTGCATAAAAAAACCCAAAAAAACCCCCCAAACAAACAAAAAAATAACCCCAAAACAAAAATGAAGCATGGAGGGACAAAAATGAGAAAGCCCAAGACACAAAATGAGATTAATATAGCTAGGGATATAGCTCAGGGGTTCCCAAACTGAGGCCTGTGAGTTCATGTGGCTCTTTTACAGTTAAAGCATGGCTCACAGAGGCCTCTATGCCCCCCCAACAGCCATTCTCCACCTACCAGACTGGGTGGGATGATCAAGGCTTCTGTCCTGCAGCAGGATGGTGGAGCTAGAGGACTCTGCCCAGCACGGAGAGGGATCACAAGGGTCAGTAAGTTTCCCCCCACTTCCCATTATAGATGGCAACCAAAAACATGATACAAATACATTAGAAGCAACAGGAATACCAAAAGACTAGGCCCATTACTTCATGTGGAGGGAAAGACAGTAACAGAAAATGATGAATGCTTTTTTTGTTTCAGTTTCCACAAAAAAGATTAGCAGTGATCAGACTACTAACGTAGGCTATGTCTACACTAGGGGGCTATTTTCAGTCAACTTCACAAGGTTGACTTTAAGTGGACCTTGTGAAGTCAACTCAGGGTTATGTCTACACTAGTAGATATACCCTGGGCAGGCTCAGTTTCCAACCCCTGCCCTGACTCAGGGCACGATCCAGAGCTGGGGTCTCAATCCAGCCCTGGGAGCCCGATGTGTCTCCTGCCTCCCGAGCCAAGGGGCTGGGAGCCCAATCTGGTTTGCAGCAGGGGCTTGGAGCCAGCTCCTGCCAGCCAGAAGCGAAGGGCTAAGGGTGGATTGGGTCCCGAGTCTCTTGCTGGTGCTGGCAGGAGGCTCAGAGCCCAATCTGGCCCCAAGCCACTTGCCACCATGGGCAGGCAGCTGGGCAGTCCTGATCTCAGGACTAAGCTGTGAAATTGTCCAGGTTCTGCTACTGGGCTGTCTCCCCCGTGGCAGAAACGTTGCCATCGGGGAGAGAACCCTGTCAGCCTGGCTAATTTCACAGGCTATGTCTATACTACAGAGCTCTGCTGGCAAAGGTGTCGTCCGGCAGCCAGCCACTGCTATCATTATAGTGGGTAGTGTTCTCACTAGGACCACTTCCAATGAGAAAAGAGGCAGTGTTTGGGAGCTGAGAGGTCAACAGGCTCCTTGGGCCCGCACCTTTGCCAAGAACCCAGGCACTGTACCTAGGGACCCCCCGTTGTAGGGACTGGGAGCCCCACTGGCTGCAGCCCCATTGCCAGTGGGGTCCCGGGGACCCCAGCTGCTGCAATTCCGCTGTCGCTGGAGACCAGGGAGCCCTGCCAGCTGCAGCCTTGTTGCTGCTAGAGACCCAGGAGCCCAGGCAGCTGCCTCTGCTGCTACTGGCGTCCTGCTGGCAATATGGGAGCCCTGGTGGTTTCCTCAGTCTCCCCATCCCCTGGTGGCAGAGAACAGCCACTGGGGCTCCTGCATCCCCAGGGGTTGGGGCGCAGCCACAGGGCTTGCCAGCCGGCGGGGTGGGTGACCTGGAGTCATGGCTTGCAGCCTTGGCAGATCACGCCCAGGACCTCGTAAGCCCCAGGCAGCAGAAGCCCTGCTCCTGGAGGGCCCCTTCTTGTCAGTTTCACTTCTCTAACAGAGCAATGAAATTGACAAGGATGACAGCTTCCCATTGGTATAATGAGGCAGAGCGGCCACACCAACACACTTCCACATTAACTTTGCCAACAGAAGGCGTACGCGCTTGTTTTGGTGGTATTATTTTGCTGGCAAAAGAAGGCAGTTTTGTCAGCGAAGAGGAGACTCTGGCGTGTACGTGAGGACTATTTGGCCAACGAAAGCTGACTTTTTTCAAAAAAACTTCCTAGTGTAGATATGGCCTGAGGTTAGACATTCGAAAAACTTCCTAACTGTAAGGATGGCTATATGCTGGAACAAATTAGCTACAGAGCTTTTGGAATCGCTACCACTGGATGCTTATAAGAACAAGTTAGAGCAGTGGTTCCCAAACTTTTGGGCTTGAGGGCCACAGATATCATTTTTTACAACCCTGAAGGGCCACCAGTCTCTTCCAGCAGTCCTCCCCCCTTCCCCTACTGCAGCCAGAAAGAAGGACTTTAGTGGGGAAGCAGCCTCATTTGCTGATCTGTCTCCCTGGCTGCAGCAGGGAAACTGTATGCATTTTTGTATCCCTGTGCGCGCCCTAGGCATTAGCTCCCTTTTGCAACCAGGGGAACAGAAGCCCTTGGTTCCAAGAGGGAGCCTGCACCTAGCAGGGCCATCCCTGTCCCCCCCCCCACCCCAAAAAGGGTCATGGCCTAAGCTCCATCCCCTGCTGCCCGGCCCTACGCCAGGGGCCCAATCTGCAAGGTCATCCCTGAGCCTGCCTCCCTGGTTCCATATGCCAAGACACCAAGAGCAGGTGGCATAGAGCTGACGACACCATCTTTTTCCCACTTGGGAGTTCCTGTGTGCCAGGCAAATCCCTAGCTGTCCTATTATGGTAGCTTTCTGGATGTCATGCAGTACAAAATAGTGAAAGAGGGTCATGATGTAGCCCCATACTTCTACACAAGCACTTTGAAACTTGATATCCTGTCATCAGAACCTATAGAAAAAATCAGTGAGAAAGCAAGTAAGACGTTCAGCAACAGGCATCGTATCTGCACTCTGCTCATCAGTTCCTCTTTTCAACAACAACTATTTTCCTGGCTAAACTGCGTTTCCTTCCAGCATTCATAGCCAAGTGTCTCCATCCACATCTTGAACAATCAGAAGATGCTGATGTTGACATATATTGTCCCATGCTCCACCCACATCCCCACTCTCCCTTTTGTTTGCCTGCAGATCAGCTCTTACACACAAGGACTATGGCTACACTTAGATTGTTATATCAATTTAACTTAAATTGATCTAATAGAATTGAAATAAAAATCATTACATTGATTTAAGTTAAATCGATTTAACATGTCCCCACTAAAACCCCAAATCAAACTAGCATGTCCAGGGACAGGCCTTGCTAACAGGAATAGTGCTGGGGATTGTGGCGCCTCCCTGCAGCAGAGTGACGCTGGCGCATACGAGTGACATCATCAGGGGAGCACAACGGCGCTGTCCCCTTTTGGTGCCCCTCAAATGCCGGCACCCTGCTGCAACGCAGGGGCTGCTTACTGTGTAGCGCCGGCCCTGCTTGCTATTTTGATTAAGGAGAAGGGCACCATGGGAGCTATGGCTAGATGGCCCCCAAGACGGGCCATGCCCACACTCAATATATAGAAGGAGGAGGGCACCTGGGAGGGACAAGGGCAAAAAGTGCTAAATACAAATAACAGTTAAATGGAAATAATGCGACTACACTGAGCTATTTTGAAATAATAATTTTAGTTTAACTGTCATTTCGATATAAAGCAAAGTTTTATTATTTCAAAATGATCGTTCCTTATTTCAAAATGAGGGAGCTCCTCATGTCAAAATAAGGAAAGCTAGTGTAGGCATGCACTGCTTTAGATCAAAATAATCATCATTATTTCGATTTAAAGTGTAAATGTAGACAGACCCAAGGTGTTTGTCTGGGGGCTTGTGTCCAACATATCATCCAAATGCCAGTGTGATTGAGAGTTTGAGGAGCCAATTTAGCTGGTGGAACCCAAGGAACTGTGACACAATTCAAGACTAAATGTCAACATACTCAAATGTTTATGAAAAAAACCAAAGGTGAGATGGCAAATGCACACTTGATTTGTTCACTGAAATGTTCTTGGGTGACATATGAACACTACAGCCATTCATTCAGTTTTGGTCATTGTCAATACTAGCTTAACTAGGAATTTGCTACTGATGGCTCCAGACTCACCTTTTTCACTTGCAATAACTTATCCAGTATAGCTAAGGGTCTAATTTCTGCTCCCACTAGAGTCCATGCCAGGGCCAGACTCTAGCCTTGAGTTGTTTGCAACTAGATTTTTGCCCCCTCCTTTATTCTACTAAGCTGACACTGGGCCGGATTCTGCCATGTTTACTCATATTCAGCCTTTATACTAAAGCTACTCATGGAATACTCAAATGAGTGCCAGTGCTTGCATCTGGTCCCTTATTTTCACTACAACTTTGCTCAAGGTGTGATGAGGGGCTGCTTGACGATAGCAGGAAATATTGTCCCTTAAGGGGCACTTCCCATAGCGCTGTTGGTCCATTTTAGCGGTTCCCAACCAATGGCCTGTGGGGACTTTCAAAGCGGCCCATAGCTCCCCTTCTGTTGGCTGCAACAGGGAGTCACTGCCGAAGGACCCAGGTAGAGCACATTTCTGCAGAGCTAAAAAAGCCATGCAAGCTCCTTGCAGCAGCCGAGGGGCTGGGAGATCAACAGTCCCCAACCCTGTCAGTAGCAGGGAGCATGTCAAAGTGCTCCGCCTAGGTTCATAGGTGCTGCGGAAGGGAGCCCCGCTTAGGAACATCGGTTGCATGCACAGGGCTAGAGGATGCATGTGGTTCCTGGTTGCAGCCAGGGAGACAGGAGCTCAGTGAGGAGGCAGCCTCCTTGCTGAACTCTTTGTCAGACTGCAGAGGTGGAAGGAAGGCCTGATGGCGGAGGCTGGTGGCCTTTCAGGCTTGTGGCTATATCTGTGGCCCTCAAGCCAAAAATTTTTGGAACCCCTATATTATGAGATTGGTTGTTTGATAAGTTAATGCAGTAACATGGTCCAGCAACCACAGTTTAACACATCCCTGACATTCCAGTTCTCTTCTCTATCGCTTGTACTAAATGGAGTTGTCAGGTCAAAGCATCTCATTCCATTTTCATTCAAACATCTACTTAATATTCATCATGTTATTGGGTGACATTTTATGTCTGGAGAAACACGTGTCTCTCATAAAATGACTCAAGGGCACTAAAGCATAAAGTGTGTTTAAAACTGTATAAAGAATTTTGAAGTCACAAACAAGTCATAAAACAACATGTAGCCAGAAAGCACTCTTTCCTCATCAGCTTTATCAAAGTGGATCTGATCTGTCAAGCTTGTTTTATTAAGCAAATGGATGTAGAAAAAGCCAGTGGCAATTCTGAAACATATTAATTTAGTTTCAAAATTGGAACACAGCAAGTGAGGAAAGAGGCCAGATGAACAGAGTCACTCGGAATTTTTTTATTTACAAAACTGATTTGAAGCTTTATGGAGAGGTATCAGAATTGACAAAGGAGCAAATGAAAACCTAAAAAAAAAATAACTTCAACAGCAACAAAGAAAATGGGACAAAATTACATGACAAATTACTAAAAAGAAAGGAAGAACGTACTTGAGTCTATAATGCACTGTGTGAAGACTTCGGGTATTGAAGTCAATGGAGATATGTTGAATTACTTCCATAGAAGAACTTTTCCTTCCCTTTTAAACCACCTGAAAGGTTAAAAGTTTTATGAAAGATGGCCCCTTGGCTATTTTGCTAAGAGAACGCCAGGTTATCACAACTGAAAGCGTTTTCAGTGTAGTATTTTTCCAGAGCTCTCAACATTGGCATAACTGCTTCTGTCAAAGCCAATGGCAAGATTAAATCAACAATAAAACTCCCACTGACTTCAGTGGCAACAGATCTGAGCCATCACTGAGTGCTTTTGAAAACAGTCAGCTAAAATGCTCATTTACTTTTCACCATTTATGCCTTTTGCACTTTTCAGCCTTTTTCTGTCTATCTCAGGTACTTACAGAGCCCCATTCTTGCAGTATCAAAGCAGTTCACGGTCTTTAATGAATTCACCCCCCTCCTTTAAGGTACGGTTATTACCACCATTTCACAGAGGGTGAAATGAGGCACCGAGAGACTATTTTCCAAGGTCACACAGGAAATCTACAGCAGACCGGTGAACCGATCCAAGTTTCCAGAATCTGAAGCTAATGGGCTACCCCACAACTCATTTTTCCCTTCCCTTGTCCCGCTTCTTCCTCCCAATGGGTATGAAGTACAGCTACCTGTCTTGTGCAGCTCCATGCACATTTTATGCAAATTAAGTAATAACATAATTAGCATGCCCAAAACTTCATGTTAACTTTTTTTTTTTTCTTCCCAGATTTAATTGCTCTGCAGCCCTGGTGAAGAAGCCCCTTGTTTATGTACATGGCCGAGGAAGACAAATGTGTGTCTCACCCATGCACAACATGTGTGAGGCTTGTTCTAAGGTAAATGTTCTTTGGAGGCGAGGTGCAGGTCAGCTCAGTCTCCATGGCCTATGCAGTTTTTAAGCACTCTACTGAGTTCAGTGCTGCCAACTCTGATGATTTTATCATAAGTCTCACACACCTTTGTATTTTTCCATGTAGAAGGAATTGTAATAATTGGTCCTAAAAAGTTAGAGAGTTGAATTGTAGGAAGCAGAACAAAGTGTATAAATGTTACAGTAACCTATAACAACAAATGAGTCCAAAGGAAAAGGTCTACTGTTATAACTGAAGAACTGTTGTAAAATCATGCCCACTAAACAAGAGAAATGTGGGACTGAAAAAACCAATGAACCAAAATGAGTGTGTCAGACATTAGGCCTAATTGGACAAACCAGAGAGGAGAGATTATTCTGCTCAGCTCTTCCCTTTGGGGATTCTTAAAAGAAACACTTTTTGGAGAAATTAGGTAGAGGAAGATTTAAGATATAAATTTACACAGAGCTTTGACCTGAAGGAGAGCTCTTTGTGAACTCAAGAGCTTATCTCTCACACTAAAGAAGTTGATCCAATAAAAGATGATGTCTCAGCCACCTTGTTGCTCATCTAAAAGATTGTCTAATGGGGGAGGTTCCTTCTAAATACTCTTTCCACATCAAGTAAAAGGAAAACAAATGTTGTTAAACTGAAAGCCTTACTCACTACTTTACATTGCAAATTATTTAACTGGTTTTCCTGCTGTGCCTATATTTTCCATGGAAAGTTTAAAAGTCTTTTTAATTGTGTTTTCCGTGACACTAACTAGGTAGAGGGCTCTGTATGCCAAACCACAAACCTTATTTAATATTGGACGGTCTCGATGTCGTGTTAACATCTGACTCTGGAGCCGTGTATCCCGTTGAAATTAATATGACAAAGGAAAAACTTACTGCTGACACCCCCCCACACACAGTCAAGAGATGCTGTAACCCTGCAGTAGTCTACTTCTGCTGACTAAGCCCTACCGTTGGCATACAACAAGTTCAGAACAACAGTGGTCCACTGATCTCACACCAGGCCTTCAGCTCAACTTCAGGCTTTTTAATGTTTGTTTCGTTTTCTGCCCTTATCTTTGTAGGTCTTTGCACCACCACCCTTGGTGGCTAACAGGAAATACCAAACTTGCCCCCACCCATTGGACGTTTGAGGCCAAGGTGCTGGTAGAAATCAGCTGACGTCTATCTATTCTGACTCACTGCTTCTTCTCTGAGCTAGGTCTTAGTTTAGCTTACCCTATCCCAAGGCCTCTTTACAGCTCCTGCCTGGATCACTCCTCCATGGAGCTCAAGGAAAGGAGATCAGTTACAGGAAGTAAAGCAAATACAAAGCCCCTTTGTCAGTCAGCTCTACTTCCTGCAAGGAGACTTTAGTGTCTAGTAATCTCAAGTTATCCCTCTGGCCCTAGCGCAGTCTTTATGCAATCATGGACTAGGTTTCCTTTGGCCCCAGCCAGGCCTCCCTTCAATGGACTAATGTGACATCTCAATTCCTTCTCTCCCAGGCTTTTATCTCCTCCCTCCTGGCTTGACACATCTCACAGAAGAGGCAGCATAGGGCTGCTTTAGCGCAATGCTTCTCAACTGGGAGTATGCAGAGCTCTTCCAACGGATACATCAACTCCTCTAGTCTATTTGCCCAGTTTTACAAGAGGCTACATAAAAAGCACTAGCAAAATCAGAACTAACTAAAATTTCATACAAGCTTCTTTACATTGCTCTATATGCAATATGTTGTACCGTAATATTTATATTCTAAGTGATTTGTTTTATAAATCTATGGTTAAAAGGAGAAACTAAGCCATTTTTCAGTAACAGTGTGCTGTGATGCTTTTCAATTTTTATGTCTGATTTTGTAAGCAAGGAGTTTTTAAGTGAGATGAAAGTCTGGAGGCACAAGACAAGTCAGGCTCCTAAAGGGGGCCTCAGTAATCTGGAAAGGTTGATAGCCACTGATTCAGCAAACAGGCTTTTGTTAACTTCTTCTGAGCCAATGTGGTGTCTGTATATTCCCCATCAGATTCCTACAGCCTTTTATACATTCACGGGATTGGGTGAGAATCTTAGTCCCCCCACCTTTTTTTTTTTTTTACATAGTAAGTTTTTAGCCATCATGGTCTGAGAAAACATGCATACTAAAAAAGCCACACCACAAGGCAAATTTAGCATACAACGTTATATGATTTTAAAAATAACCTATGCCATGATTCAGGGATCCTAAGTCATGATTTTAGAATACTTGGGGCTGGCAGTTCCATGAGTCTTTCAGTTAGTGCAAAGTATGGTGTAACATTTGTGACATGGTACTGGAACAGGGACTCTTTGGAGTAACTAGTCATGCATAGAGGCCATCATTCATCGTTACATTATATATTCTCTTACCATTAAAAATATCATGCAGCATAGTAGAGACAGAGATTGGGGGGTTATTTTATTACAAATACATTTCATGGGAATGGTGGAGGAATAAATAACAGAAATGCTAGTCCATGGCTCACTCAAATAAATGAATAGAATGCCACTAATCTCACTGGACTTTGGTTCAGGTTCAAAGACAACATCATGCTAATTATCAGAGGGAAAGTTTGATAAAGCTTGTGAATGATTGCATGACCAAATTTCTGTAGAAAAGTCAGAATGATAGTGGTACAACGAAACATACTCTGACCTCTCAAAAGAGGGTGGTAGTTTGTTTTAGTAAGAAATCTGACTAAAATTCATTCAGCATGAAGCAAATAAATCAATAGATATGTTAATATACAGCTTTATCCTAATATACCTTATGGGGAGAAATAATTGTTGCATATCAGCTTTACTCCAGGAAGAGATCAATAGACAAAGCAAATTAGATGTGACACTTGTTATAACTGCCTTCATCAGAACCTTTTATTTCAATTCACACTGTCACAGGCTTCATCAACTGACTGCATTAACCGTCTGAGTCTGACATTTTCTGTCATGCACTGCAGTAACTTTATCCAATAGGAAATAATTTACAAACATGCAACACGCTATTTTACTCTTGAAAAAGAAGTAGCAAAACATTGTAATGTTTCAATATAATGGGAAATCACACATACCTTCATTCTTATAGGCATAAAATAGAAAAGTCATTCAAGAGATAGTCACTCCGTCTGTTGACCATGGTTCATGACCATGAGTGCATACCTCAGGGTAGACTGGCAAAACAGGGTAGACACCCCAAACCGGTGGTGTGGTCTGTGATGAGTTCACCAATGTAGTCACAGATATTACCTCCTGAATCAGTTTCACAGACAGTCCCCCGAGAGTCTCCAGTCTATCTCACCATCCAGCCAAGGTGAACTTAGTGATAAATAGTCACTTACACCAAAAATTTCAATGTAGATTGTTTCCAGTTCCCAGAAACCAGTCACCTACCTGCCTCCATAGATCAACTAGTATCTTTATTCTCACACCAAAGACCATGCCTGTAGCCAGTTCTACAATAAACTAACTAAACGTTTATTAGCAAGGAAAAAGAAATGAGAGGTAAAGGTTAAAGCAAGAATTATACACACACAAATGAATTACACTTGCCTCCTAAAAGTGACAGAGTTGTACTAAGCTGGGGATCTCTGCTTTAGTTTGGTGTCTCTGGCCCATGAAAGTTCAACCAGCAAAGAGATGAAAATCTTCATGCAAGTTCCTTTTATTTCGCTCTTCTACCACTTAATCTGATGGGACAAGGCCTTCTGCGTGTACTTCTCCATGGGAGTAAGGGGAAGTGAACAAAGTTTCTGTCTTGTGCTAGCCCTCTTAAGTTTTGATAGCCCTGTTGGATGGGTAGAGAGAGATGATTTCTGTTCTGGGTTCATCAGTGCCAGTGAAAACATTTTCAAGGTGATAAAGCAAAATTTACATATTTCCTTTAGTATGGAATGTAGATATGACAGTGGGATTAATGCATGAACCAGCTTCTAAGCATTTCACGGAGTCTGAACAATAAATATATTCTTATAAAATGAATACTAGTTTTGAGCAAAACTGCTACGAGCTGGTTGGGTTTCTACCTATGATTTTTGTCTGTTTTTAGGTAATGCCTATGGTCTGGGACAGAGCTGTCACTTGATTTACCTGAATCACAGAGATAAAAGTGGGGGGGGTTGTTTTGTTTTGTTTTTTTTAATATCTCTTTGTAAAATGTGCCTATCCTGTACAGCCCGAGGCCTGGTCTCTACTGCTATGCTGGGTCATTGGGAGATACACAAGCTACGTAGGGTATGTCCACACACAGTCTTTATATTGAAATAATGCTAATTATTTTGATTTAAAAGATTGCAGATCCACACTATGTTTCCTTATATCCAGATAAGGAGCTTCCTTATTTCACAATAAGGCAAGTAATTTTGATATAATAAAACCTAGTATTATAGCGAAATGACAGTTAAATCAAAACAGTTATTTTGAAATAACACTATTTGGCCATGTTATTTTGATTTAATTGTTATTTCTATGTAATACTTTTGCCCTTCTCCTTCCCAGGGTGCTGTCCTTTTTCTCTATATTGGGGGGAGCATGGCCCTTCTAGGGGGCCATTTTGCCACACCTCCTATGATGCCCCTTTCCCAAATCAAACTAGTAAGTCCTGTCCATGGACACGCTACTTCGATTTGAGTTTCTAGTGGGGACCTGTTAAATCAATTTAACTCAAATCAATTTAATGATTTTTATAGTGATTTTATTAAATCGCTTTAACTGCCTAAGTGTGGACATAGTCATACTGACTTACCCTCCCTTACAACAGCATCTTACTGGGCAGCATCAATCGGAAATGCTCTTTGTTCAATTCAGCATTACTTTTTTCTGAGGGGCGGAGTTACTGCATCAAACAGAGAACACTTCTGGGATTGATTGAGCAGATAGCCACTCAATTGATCCCATTGCATCAATCCATGGAGGCTGATGCAGAGATTTCAATAGAGACAAGCCCTGATCTAAGTCAGAGGCCTGCCTTTTTTTCCTGCGTGTGCAGTGTTGTGCATTGAGTGGAAGTAGTGACATCAGAATTGTAATTTGTATTTTGACAAAATAGCACATTTCCTCTGAGGGAAGATCAACAGATTTTGCTGTTAGCTGAAAGAAACTATTTACTCAAGAAAATGAATAGTTTGGGTAAGACAAAATTAAGCATTAAAATTAAGACTAAATGAAACTTTTCTGCAGCATTACTCTGTTTAGACTTCATTTTTATTTATTTATTTTTGCCAGCTAAGTCACCGATTCTACTAATGGGAGAGAGTGCTGCTTTAGACATGCTGCTAATTTTTTAACTGTTGTGTTTTCTAGATCTGCTCAGAATATGCGCAGATGAGACATGGCAGTTTAAACACCAATAGCTCCTCTCTTCTTTATCTATGATAGAGCTCCCACCAGGGCCAGATCAAGGCCTGGGTGGGGACCTGGGGCCACCCACCCTTGTAGGCCATCCCCCCGCTGGAGGTCAGCGTCATGGGCTCCAGGGCCTTGGCCAGCAGTGCAGAGGAGATTCATGGGGTGTGTCCAGCACTGCTGGAGATGGTCTGTAGGGTGGGGGCCACAGGTAGTGTTGCTGTGCGGGGTGAGGACTGCAGGCCAGCACAAGCTGGTGCTGCTGCTGTAGGCTGGGGAGGGACAGGCCAGAGGCCATGCACGGTTCTTGTGCCCTATCCCTGGGCTGCCTCTGGAGCACCAGTCAGCTGGGCAGGCAAGCTGAAGCTGAGTGGCAGCACCTCGCCATTCAAGCCACCTGGGCTGGATTTTTGGGGACTATAGTGGTGCCATTTAGGCCAGGGCTAGGGATTATATCCTATAAGCCACTGTCTAAATCCAGCCTTGGCTCCCACACTTTCTAGATAGCTGGAAAATTTTAAGGAAAAACACCTGATGTAAACAAGGCTCCTGACATTTGTATTCTGTGTTACCCATTTCATGGGAAGGGGGCCTTTGTTTAATAAAAGGATCAATGTTGATTGTCAAAAAACTGTGGAAAATTTATTGAACAGAAAAAATATTTACCAAAGTCTACTCTCAGTTTAGCTCACTTGCCTGGCATTTTTCAAAATGTTAAAGGTGCACGATAGGATCTAGAAACTGCCATCACCAGATCACCTTCTAGCCTTATTTTGACTCATGAAACCACAATGAAATAAATTTTGGCATGCGCTTCCAGAATACATTAGTCACCAACAGACAGAACTCCACCATCCATAACCTTTCTGCTGGACAAGTGGCAGCACCAGTACTATATGGTCACTTTTGATCTTCAAGGTGTCCAAGCTTCCATCAACGCTGGGCTTTTGCAATGCAATCATAGAGCAGGAATACACAAGGTAAACTCAAATTACATACACAATTATATCGCATGAGTTCAATCTCTGAACCAAAGCTGACGTGCATGGCTCCAAGTCCAACCAGTTCAGTCCCAATGCCAGTCTAAGTGCCGACTCCATTAGAAGTACCCTTAATCTAATGTTCCAGTCCTTGGCAAGAGGCCTAAATCTTTTCCAAATTCTTCACTTGTCCCAAATTTGAACCTCTCCCAAGAACTTCAAGCAGCTCTGGACCAGATCATTAACTGGCACAGATTTCTTACATGAAGCACAGTGTTTAAAACACTAATCTAGAACTATCTACACACTAACACTGAACAATGAGCAAACTTAAATAAATGCACTAGGGATGACAAAACCTACTAAATTGGAAGAGCTTGGCACAGAGAAAAGAATCTTCCAATGTTCCTAAAGAAGTGCGAGGGAGGGGGGCCAGCATTGCCCTATGTACTGGCACATACACATGCTGCTACAGAGGGTGCTAGCCCTAGCCCTCCAGGTACCACTAGGGCAATGGTCCCCAACCTTTCACCATCAGATGACACAATGCATAGGTTTCAGTGGCAACTGCCCTTCAGAAGATCTACTGCCTGGGGACTACTTCACTAAGGGAAAAATTTCCAGCACTAGTGCATGTGGCACATACCTACCTAATTGGGAATGGACAGGAGCAAGCACTTGATGAAGAATTGCACCCTCAATAATTGTCTAATTTGTATTTTCCTCCACCTGAACAATTAGTACTTTGTGTTCCAATTAATTTGCTTGTTGTTGAAACCATTATTTTGCAGATTTTTCAACAGTGACCCTTCACAAAGTATATGTGATCCTTCATAAAGCAAATTAAAATGTTAACACTTTTTTATCATAAGGAAATTGAAACTTTATGTTTATTTTTGTTCCATGAAAACATTGCATCAACGCCAACACCTGTCCTATAAATTGCTTTAACTCACATCAGTCCATTTTGCATTCTTTTGGAGGAAAAAAAAGAACAAGGTAATTAAAGCAAGTAAGTGTGATTACTGGGGAGCACGAGGTGGGGAAATATGCTTTTGCACATTTTAATTCTTCCTTTAGTAACAACTGGTCAAATCTTGCTGTATCTTGCTTAGGGTGTAATTCAAGCAACAGAGTAATGCACAGTGTAATGTAAGACCTTATTGAAAGTTTTGCCATTTCCACTATACTAGTATAGTTAAAGACAACCCGCAGAATGAATGCAGTTATACTAATATGACTTTGCTTATACCAGTATAGTTATTTCTGTCAGAAGAGGAATAAGCTTTAATGGTACAAGACCCATTTATATTGCCATAATTGTGTCCACACCAATAAAACTATTGGTAAAATATCACAACTGTAACTAAAATAAATATTTTGGTATGAAACTGAGTGTAACCTAGGCCTTTATTTGTTTAATCACTCTTGGCGCAATGGCTGGATAGAAGTCATTTAGCATTGTAAAAGACTGGGTTTGGAGTGGTGATTGCTTTGATCTAGACCTGGGGAGAACTCCACTTTAGCTCTTGATGAGCTAGCAGACAAAGGGAAAGAACAATGATGACCACGAGGCTTTCTTTAGGTTTTATAATTGACAACAGCCTGTTCTACACTTGACTGTTGCTCAAGTAGCTCTATTGGTCGGTGATATGAAGAGGTGTGATCACTGACCAGCAGAGGGAGGTAGTGGACTCTCCATCTTTGGATATTTTTAAGGCCCAGCTAGACAAAACCCTGGCTGGGATGATTTAGTGGGAGTGGCCCTGTTTTTAGCAGGGGGTTGGACTAGATGATCTCATGAGGTCCCTTACAACCCTATACTCTTTGATTCTTGTTTTCCATGTTGGGGGGGGGGTGATTTTACAGCCACACTAGGAGCATTTTATTGGCATTATATACTAGTATTCTTTTACCAGTAACTTGTTCCCATAACAGTCACAGCCTGAGGCTGGAATCACAACCTACTAAGTGTTACACATTCAAGTCAAATGACAGTATCTTTATGAGCATGGCCAAATAAGTGATGCCAACATGTAACTGAAAGTTATTACATATCTGTCAGGTGGTAGCTCAGTGCATCAATAACATCAAGTACATCGCTGGCATGCAATTAAATAATAACTATCCAGAATACACCTTCATAAAAACTGGTTATAAACCAAGTATCTGCCCAGGATATGCATGAGCAGTTGTGAATGGGGTTTTTAATCCTTTGTGCTGGTAGAGTATATTATTGTTCATTTCTGATTCTATGGTAGTTGCATAGCATGATGTTATTTCTGCTGTCTCTTAGCCTCAGAAGACAAGAATGATGGTGTAACTCTGAAAGGAAGGAAAGTCCAAGGGACAAGCTTGCTCCTTAGAATCTCAGAACTGTGTCTCAATTTCAATGCCCAGTTCAACACAAGCCACGCCTTCTTTAGACTCAGATCAGCTGTTCAAAACACAGCTCTGTTTTAAACTGGCCAATTCCAATGAAATCATTTGTGTTGCCCCGGATTATACCAGGCACCACGTTTGACCTGCTGTTGCATAGTTGGCCTGATTTTCAAAGGCACTGAGCACATTTTGCTTCCATTGAATTCTATGCGAGTGAGGTTTGCTCAACAACTCTAAGATATAGGTCATGCATCTTTAGTTTTAAAGTATAATGGAAAAGATTTCATTGATACAGTTAAACCAAGGTTTGCCAATATTTAATACCCGCCACTGGCATCTCCTTCTAAGTTCCGTTTTCTCATAATTGAAATTTTCTAAGATAATGTCCAATTTAAACATTATAAATTAATTATGTGGGTATAAAATATTTTCATTGAGATCTTAAGCATGTATAACAGCTATAGATTTGAGAGTGATGCAGCAGCTGAAAAGATGCAGTGTTTGAAGCTGACAACAATGATGTGTAAACCAGAAACAAGAGATAGTGAACTTCAATCAATTTTTAACTATTTGAGTAACATCACTGGGGTAGATTACCAATGGGATATAGTAACTTCTCCCTCATTTGAAGCCTTTAAAATCAAGATTGCTGGATTTCCTAGCAATATGGTCTGAACATGGATATGGGCACTGCCAAACTGGATCAGATCCAAGGTGCATTTAGTTCAGTAACAATTCTTTGATGCTGGCTGGCAACTAGTTGTTTTAGAGGAAGTTGCAACAGACAGAGGTTTGGTAATTTGCCACCCCTTCCCCACTACAGTAGGTCTCATCCAGTGTAAACCCTAAAGTATGAGATTTAATGTCCATTCCAAAACTAGCATAAATTTGGAAAACTCTGGATATCTATATAAATATCCAGTCCCCCTTTTTAATCTTGTTAAGTCCTTGGCTGCAATGACTTCATGTCTCAATGTCCAATACAACAAGTTTTTGGATTAGATGCAATAATAACTTGCAATTCTTGTGCAGCAGGTCAAATTACTTATCATAATGGTCCTTTCTGGTTTGAAAATCTATGAAACTATGTAAGGTTAGCAGGAGCTCTTGTTAAATATGGAAAAGATTTCTTTCATTATTGGTTGGATTTGAAAGCAAAGACCTTAACCACAGTTCCAAAGGGGAAGCCGTATTAACTTAATTCAGCAAAACAAACAAGGACTAAAGCTTCAAGGCCCCTGACAAAGTGGGATTTTCTCCCATAAAAGCGCATGTAATAAATACATTTATTAGTCATTAAAAGTGCCACAGGACTCCTTGTTTGTTTTGCTTAACCGCAGTGCTGCAGCAGGGAAGCCCTAGGAGTTAATTGGTTACAAACTTTTGAAACTCTATCAGGGATCTCAATCTGAAATCACTGCAAGGGCCTCATGAGGACTAGGCCATTAGCCCGAGGGCTGCACCACCGAAACCTTTTCATACAACAATACAAAGTATAGTCAAAATGAAAAATGAAGAGTAACATATATATGCCAAGAGTAAGTAAGAAAGAATTACTTCCATTCCAGATGGAGGTATCATCAGGAAGACAAAGAGTAAGTAATACTTTAAATTTTGTATGATCAATTGTTTGAGGAATTCTAAGTGTCGTTGTGGGCTACAGGAAATAACTTCAGGGGCCACGGGTTTGAGACACCTGTGTGGCACTATAACTAAGGAATGCACACTTTAAAGAGCAGACTCTCTTCTGACCTGTTTATTGTACTTCAGAATAATCAACTTGTGATCCACGGACTGCCTATGAATTGGTGTAACACCAGCGCACACAGTATCTGTGAACTGAAGACAAACCAGTAATGCCAAGCAACTGATTTCTTAGCTAGAGCTTGCCTTTCAGGGGGTAATACTTCATAGTAGAACAGTGCAATAAACACATTGAGCATTTAGAGCAGATGCTACCAATTGTGGTTAAAAAGCAGGGACTGACAATGGGAAAAAAACCCCACGTATTCATTGAAGAGCAATGACAATGGAGAGATGAAACATCACAGATTGGCTTGTAATTCAAAGTGTACTATACATTCATGGTGAAAACAGCAACTAAGAGCTGTAGCTGTTTGGGGGGGGGGTTGTTGGGTTTTTTTTTTGTTTTTGGTAAATATATATATACAGACTTTCCCACTTCACTGTTTTTCTCATCAGCTTGTTTAACTGGTGTTGTTTCCTCAGTCTCTATGAACCATTCTGCCTACATCTTTTCCCGCAGGGAATTATTGCAACAGTTTGGCATTCTACAGTCTTTCAAAAATAATTGTACGTGGGAACTCACCAGCTTATGCTCTTCCTTCTCTTGAAACATATTACACCATGTATATTTGAAATTCTACATTAGGTAATATTGCCACAAAAATCTAATGGAGCTTTTTTTTTTTAACACTGTTAATAGCTCTAGACTAGACAGTAGGACTGGTTGAAAATTTTCTGTCAAAGTTGTTTTTCAACATAGACTGAGTCTTCTTCTAAAAAAACCAAACAAGTATTTTGTACAAAATGTCTACTTTCTGCTGAAAATTAGAAATTTTTTAAAAAAAACTACAAAACATTTCTATCAGGAAATGTCACTGCAGTATCTCATGGGAAATTGTAGTTTGCAGCTCTTATTCCCCAATTCTACTCTGTAAGAATGAGTTCCATATGCTTCCTATGATGCACTGTGCTATTTCCCTCATAAAGGAGACTAGTTTGCATCATGGGAAATGCAGTCTGGCCAGGATGGCTGAGGGGCCATGAGAGACCTGAATAAAAACTGCCATGAGGTTTCACAGTATCATTTCTGATTCAAAAATTTCAGTTTCCAGTCCACAGCCTCTTAGTTTTTGGCTGAACATTTTTTATTTCCAGTTTTTGACTGAAAAGTTAATTTTTTTGACAAAAACAAGAATAATAATTTGTTATTGTTTTTGTCAACATTTTCCTTGGGAGAAAAAACTCCATTTTCTGATCAGCACTAGTAGACAGGATGTGATACTGTCCAGATATTCAGGTGAAAACTCTGGCCTATTTAGGGCTTTCACCTGGTAAGGAATGTGATTCGAGGCATACTGAAGGGAAATGAACATCTTTAACGTGCATTTAACTCAATATGCTGGGAGCAAAATTCTCATTCTCTTTAGCATTTTATTTGCTTATAAATACACATCAATACCACAAGATGGCACTTTCTTACTTGCAACACATACTATTACAAACACTTATCATCTTCAAATGTTCCCCAGATGTTTACAATAGCAACTTTTCAGTATTTTTCAAACATTTAGAAAAGCAAAACCCTCTACAAACAGTAGTTGTGTTAGATGTATATTAAATGAGGTCAGATAATTAAATTAAAAAAAGAATTTATAAATATTTCATATAAGAAAATTTAAATTACAAAAGCATAGTTTGTAGTAATTAAACTGAATTAAAATTTAAAATGGCCAAAATGTATCTACATGGTTTGATCTAATTTAAAATACATTTTCAATCAATCGAATCCTCTACCCAGTCATCAAAACATCTATTTACTCATCTCTTTAAAAAACATATTTGTTTAAGAAACCACCTATATCACTTCTTGTGCTGTAAATTTAAACAATCCTTATTCGGTCCTAATGATGGAAATGCAGCAAAATCATATTCCAGACTAGAAAACAGCATAAGAAAGCACTAACTTTAAAAAAAAACCAGAGAATCCAGTTATTTCAACACATTCTTCTTTGTGTTTCTCAAAATACACAATCCAGCTTGAAAGTCTTTTGAACTAAATGTAAACACTAGAAAACTCATTGTTGAAATATGTGCAAAATAAAGAACTGTGCACTAATATAGTGCATAATGATGCAGTGTCAAACTTGTCATTTACATTGAATGTCATGTTTTTCCTAGGATTGTCATGCCTTCTTTTTTTTTTTCTTTTTAAAGTAAATCTTATTTTAAAAATGTTGATTTTTGTATTCCTATTGTCAAACAGGAAGAGATGTATTTTCAGGTCCCTTGGAAAAAGATCTGCAATATCTAAAGATCATTGAATCCATTTTTTCAAATAAACCAGAGGCAAAATTCTACATTTGCAGTATTTATATTCTGCCTGCTATATTACATGTGAAGATATTCCTCAAAAAACTGAGGAGTCTGAAAGTTACAAAAGACTAAGCAGTTAAGGCAGTGGAAGTCAACATTTGGATTTCTTTTCAGCTACATATCTAAGTCACCATCATATGCTAAGGTCAGAGGCTTCTGTTGTGGAGGAGTACTTTGATGCTGTTTTGGTTTTTTGCTGAAAGAAAAATGAAACATTTTTCAGAAATCAAAAATGTGAACTGAGATGGCAGTTGAAACCCTACAAATACGTACGTAGCTATTTCCATTTGCAAATTACATGAGAACTAAAATACAAAGGATACAGATAAGAAAACAGATAATGAGGCATTTTCTGTACATACTCATCTAAGATTCCTACTGAGTTCTAAGGAATTATAGCCTAAGTGAAGGCTAAGGTGCATTTGAAAAATATATAATCTTTATTCTTAATCTGTACCGAAAGCAAAAGAAGTAAAGAGCAACTGCATCTCACAGAAACATCAATTTAGAAACAATTCTGCCTCTATCTCAGACATCCTCATTCCTTTCCTCTCTCTTTATTGCATAAAGGGAGAAATATTTATTGTTACAGAGAGTTTTATAAACTCCTCCTTATTCCTCAAGGGATATCATAAAATTATATTTATGAGGTCATAGCGCTAAACATCTCGATATTCTCAACCTGTGAGGCCACAAATAATGGGTAGTTGTGACTTTCATAAAAAAGTAGCTTGCATCAAAATTTCTAAGAAACACACATATCGTGTTATAACACGTACTCTCCTAGGAATAAGAAAAGCACAAGAGAAATGTATATGGGCTAGATATTGGACACAGCAGAATGGTCAAGCTGTCAGTGTGACAGTTATGGCTGCCTGATTCTCTCCCTAGTTGTGATTAAAGTTAGAGCAGTTTTTTGCAGAATTAGCATTTTTGGACAGTTCTAATTTACTCTAACACATAGGCCAAACTATTGTAATACAATGGGCCAAATATCTTCTGTAATTTGGTAACATTATTGATTTATTTAATTTCAAACTTCTTAAGTAAAAACAATACACACAGAATACTTACCAAACAAGATAGGATGTAAAAATCAGAAGAAGCATGATGAGAAAACCTCCAGCAGATACTCCATACACCCAGATCTTAAGTCCACCATCTATTTTAAATTATATTAGATGGAGGGGAGAAGAGGAGACAGAATACAAAACATATTTATTCTGTTTCATTTTATTAATATTTCTAATCCTTATCAGTTAATATAAAGAGAATGACCACATAATGCCTTAACACTTAAGAATAAATATTAATAAAATTACCAGCTGGAAACAGGCACTAGGAGCTAATCTAAACTGGTTGGAAATTTAGTGTGGAACTGGCTATTGCTTTAAAAAAAAAGTGGTTTCTTTAAAATCTAAATTTTCTGCATGAAAAATTTAATTTGATAATTTTTTATTTTATTACTGTGAAAATCAAAATGAAATAATTTTGTTTCAGGTCAGGTCATCCCAAATAGAAACACAGTCTCCCCTCTTTCTGGTCTGCTGTGATGTTTTGTAGAAGTCAGAGGAAGTGAAGATACAGAGTCCCTTCCACAGATGATAACAGGGAGAAAAGACATCTTAACTAAAGCTTACATGATGCACAGTGTTAGCTCAAGTGGGTGCAGTTCAATATGGAGCTGACCCAAACAGAAACATTTTAATTTGAGAATATTCCCTTTTGAACAAAAATGTCGGAATAAACCAGTGACATTTCTGAATCAAATTTGCCTTTCAGTTCAAATTCCAGATGACCACAAATGTCAACATATTGGATTGTCCTGTGATATAGACTTTCTGCTTCTCATTAAGTTCTAGAGCCAATGTATGCCTTGCAAGATGTCCAGATACCATGGCAACTGATGATGCATGATACCTTCTCTGCCTGCCACTTTTTTTTAAAACAAGTCTATGACACAGCTACACTTTTCTTACGAGAGATGCTGTGCCAACTCACAGACAGATTTGCCAAGGCATGCTCAAGGCAAATGCACATAAGCCAGGTCCTTTTTCAATAGAATAACTGAACAGAGAATGCACAAAGATCACTCTCACATAAGTGCAGCAAATTAATTTCTTTTAAATCTGAATGATGAGATTTTTTCAGAGAGTATGGGATAGGGGTATTAGTTTCTTGAGAGAAGTTTAGGTAGTACTTGCGAATGTTACCAACACCTTCTTGGCCTGCATTTTCAGTGGTGGTGTAATTGTAAGATGGAAGCTTGTGATACAATAGATCTCCGGTACCCCTTTGGTTTCACAAATGTACTCTCAAGGAACTGGGAGGAACAATAAAAGGCAGAGAGATGCAGCCTCCAAAATCCATAAAACACCAAGAAAAGAGGCTCTAATCTTGTAGGAAAGCTGTCCCCCTGTGCTAGCACTGAGGTGCTCTCCCCTACCTCATGCTTCCTTAGTCAGTGACGGCAAGAGTTGCATTCTGTCTCCCTCGACGGGAAGGACTCATTGTGGAATGTCTCTTGGCTTTGCTACTGATATTTCTAATGGGTTTGGAGAAGTATGCTGGGCCTCTCAGCCCGAGCACAGAAGACGGAAAATATCCTGATGGTCACACAAAAAGCCCCCCCTTGCTTGATTTGTCAGCTTCTCCACTTCCTTGCCAGTATAAATGCAGGGGAAAATCCAGCCTTAGGTAGTTTAAACAATATTAAATTATAACTCGACTTGAGGAATGTCTCTGTACTTCACAGAGGGTAGTTTAATAGGAATTAGTTAGATGATTATTGCTTGGTCCAAAACTAATTCTACATGGTCATGCAAAACATCTTAAGGGATTAAAATGTCACCCTCACTAAGTTGTTATGAAATGTAATTTTACATATAGTTAAAAATGTAACAAGTAAGTGAACTGAAAAAACAATTGACAAACTTGAGAGAAATGGCCACATACCACTATTGGTGTATTGCCTGTCCTTCTAGACCAGTGGTTCTCAACCTTTTCTCTGCTGTGGCACACCTTGATACCTTCAAATTTTTTGAGGCACACCACCATTAAAAAACTCATGCATATTCAAATGAAATTAAATTAAATTACTTATGAATCACTGTTCCCTCTAAGGCACGCGGCAGCGCGGCCGCGCGCTTAAAAAAATCCTGCCGCGCAGGATTTTCCTGCCCCCGCGCATGGGGCAGTTCAGGGTGGCAGCGTGGCCAAGGGGAAACGAGCTGGAGTGCTGTGTCCGAGCACGAGCCTCAGCCCAGCCCCTCGGCCAGAGGAAGAGAGGGTCTGTGGGCTTGGGTCAGCCCTGCCACTCCTCCCTCCCCTCCCTTCCTCGGAGATTGTGGAGGCTCCGCCTCTTCCAGCCGGGGTCTGGCCGTTCGCATGGCCAGCCCCAGCCTCCAGCCCAGGCTCGTGGTTGCCGGCCAGCACCGTGGCCTCCTGCCCCCTGCCCAGCTCTTTGGCCAGTGAAGAGGGCTGGGGGGGGGATTTGGGTTTGTCAGGCAGCTGGCAGGGAGAGTGTGTGGGGAGGGGGGAGAAGGGGTCAGGATGGTGGGCTGGGGAGGGCTTGGGGGGGCTGAAAGAGGTGGCATGAAGATGTGGAGCTGGGGGTGGGGTTTAGGAGGGCTGGAATGGGGGCAGGGAGCTTAGGGAGTTGGAATTGGGGCAATTCTTCAGCTTTTTAAACAAGTGGCATGGCAAAGAGTAAGTGCCATTCATATCCTGAAGTTTGAAACTCCTCAAGTGGGAAACAGGGAGTGCATGGTGCCAAAATGTCCCTTCTGTAACTAGATAAAGCTGTGGAGGTGAAAAATCTCTAAAAATCAGTTGTATATTTCCTGAAAGCTAGTGTGGATGTTACTTAAGTGGAGTGACTGAACAGTGAGAGTGTTTGAGCATGTTAACCCCCTGCTTTCAAAGAACCTGGAAGATGTTTTCTCCAAAATCCTGTAACTCACAACAATTCATTACAAAACAAACAAGGAGTCTTGTGGTACTTAAAGACTAACAAATATATTGATTGCATGAGCTTTCATGGGAGAAAACCCCATTTCATCAGATGCTTTGAAGAACAATTCACAGAAATTTTAGAGATGTAACGGAGATATCAGATAAGTACTTGTTTTAAATATAGTAACAGCCAAAAGACTGGGAATCAAAGGAGCCATGAGATTATTCTCTTCACTATGCACCCTAATCTGTCCATCAGAAGAAACCATAATGCATTAAAGTGATGTGGTATTTTGGCAGAGATTTTCTCTTAAATTGAAATGTAGCCCCAAAATGATGGGGCAGGTAAAGATACAAGGGACTGAAAATAGGCTTTTAAGAAATACTGTAGCCTTATCTTAAAGCAGCTAGAAGCCCATTGTTTTGATTTCAGCTGTGTTTAGCATCCTTGTTGTAGCAGCATTTTCCTGAAAAGGATGCCTGGAATCTTTTTTTTGATTTTTAAAATTTCAATAGAATTTACCCCTCTGGGAGCATCAAGACATCTTAAATGCTGCCAATTTCCAAAGCGGTAGCCATGTTAGTCCATTCCAGGAAAACAAAACAAAACAAGGAGTCTCCCACGAAAGCTCATGCGAAAAATAAATCTTAGTCTTTAAGTGCCACACGACTCCTTGTGTATCTTAAATGCTGTCAGTGATAATTAGCTGTCTTCCGTGTAAACTGTAACTCTGCATGTAGAACACAGGAGATGAGGGTATTAGGCAGAATTGTGACTCCTAGGATCCTGATTGAATATAACTTTGGTCTTGGGTTGTTTGAAAGCCATGGATTAGTTTCTTTTGATTGTATAGCAATTTGGGTAAATTTTAAATAAATTCGGTGATTTTAGTAATAAAAAACAACTTTAAATAGTTTATATTAATTTTTCATTGGTCTAGATTTTTCAATAATTTTTGTTGCACGAGTTTGCACACAAATTTTATTCAGAAAAAGTTTTGCACACGGGTTGAAAATTTTGCACACAAGCCGCCAAACCTTAGAGGGAACATTGTTATGAATATTCATGAACCATGGCATGGTGTTTCGGAAATGCTCCTAGGTGGGGTGGTAGGGGTAGCAGAGCAGGGGTGGCAAAACACGGGAGGTCAGGAGTTGTGTGCAGTGGCAGGAGTGGGTGTGGGGAGCAGAGCAGGGCAGGGGTGGAAAAGAGGACAAGGGCAGCCATGTGGGGAACAGCACGAGGGTGGCAAGAGAGGAGAGAGGAAGGGAGAACAAGAGTGGCTGGGGGGGGGGGCAGGTGGGAACCTGGGAAGTGGGAAGGTCAGGCAGGGGCGCATGGCACAGCACCCACTTCCCCCTTCTTCACAGTGGCTCCCTGCCACCCAGGGCAAATCCTCACCCCACTGCTGCTCCCTCCCACCCCAGTGGGTCCCATCCTCCCCTCCCCAGTCCCCTGCTGCCTGTGATGGACCCTCCCATCATTGCAGGGGCCAGAACTAGGCCTCCAGCCCCCAGCTACAGCCATCCCACCCCCCCCAACTCTGGAACTCCATGTTCTGGTGCCTAACTCTATTTTTAGGGGGGCCAGAAGGCTGCCTGCATAGGGGGCCCCAGAACTGTGTTCCGGTGCCTTCCCCCTTACTTTCACCCCTGCACTTCCCAGCCTTGCACAGCCCACGTGGCTGGGCTAAGCAGGAAGGGAACTTTAACGCCAGCTCTCCGGGATGCTCATAGCACACTTTGGGTGTTGCCCCGGCACGCTGGTTTGGAAGCACTGTTCTAGACCCTGGCTCTGATCTAAAAACCACTGACTGTCCTATTGGCTCAGATATTGAGCATCCAGCGATTAATTAGTGTATGCAAATCAAATAAGTTAAAGTAAGATTAAAGTTTATCTGAAGTCAACAGATTAAGATATTCCAGAATAGAGGCAAGGCTATGCATTAGCACTTTGAAAGAAGGCCCACCCAAGCTCCATTCAAGCTATTTTTGCAACTGAAGCTTTCATGGGCAGTGGCCACATGGTCAGATAGGAAGTTCAGAAAGCACTCATTTTGTGGAAGATCCATCCATGTCAGTCATAGGCCCTGTGAAAAAAATCATATCTGGCTACACCTGTGCTCAGGCTGTTTTAACTCAGTCCCATATGCTATAATAGAATACATCTCTTAGAGTTTGTGATCATCACAGACTAATTTGAAAACACAGGAAATATCCTATCCTACCCTACCTGGTTCTGTAGTGTCATTTTGTGTACCTGAACATTAATCTTCTTATGGGAAGCTTAACTGCTATGCCTGACACTTCAGTTTGCATCACTATTGTTTTTTCATATAATTACTCTTGTAAAAATTGTTTAAAAATGAGGAAAAATAAAATTAAGAAAAATACATGGTGGGGAAGAAGAGCTAAAACCAAATCTAGAAGAGTAACCCAGTGTGTTTGTTTCTACAGACTCCATGTTTTTAAAAGTTCTCCCATTCAAAAATTTCTCAGACAAACATAGGTGTTATAGTTGTGCTGTTTCCCAGAATTATTGGTGAGATTACTCAGTAAAGAACAGCATCCAAATTTGTTAATCCGATACTAGAACTACAGATCAAATCCAACACTTATTGAAGTAAATCGGAGGTCTGCCATTGATTTAAATGAGCAAGGATTAATTCAGGGTATCATGTCAGTGAGCAAAGGCTAACTTTGGGCCAGATTATGATTCCCTGGCCTAATTCACAACTGGCTAGCACCTTAACTCTACGATAGTCCCATTGAAGTCAATCGGACAACACAGAGAGCAAACTGGTACTTACTCTGAAGGAATCACAACATAATACATAATCTCTTTCTTCTGGTTAAATACTTCTTAATGAAATCTAGCTTGTCTGTGTATTCATTGGACTTTTTTTTTTTTTTTAAATCCTTTCAAAACATGACAGCACATGATTAATCAAACCTGTTTCCAGTCATGAAACCTGTAAGACAACTTTCTGCTTTAAGACCTTTCGAAGAACTAATGATGCAAGGTGTCTTTTTCTGTGTTAGCAACATTTGTAGCACATCACTAGTTAATAGCTACAAGTGATTCCAAGGAGCTCCAAGAATTCCGTATGGTGGTGCTTTTGCCAAACTTTACTGCTTCACTCACTCTCTATTATTATTCAGTCTCAACACAATAAATTATGATTATGCTGAATGTGACAGTGAAGGAATAAAAGTAGAGTACAAGTAGCATACTAGTCTCACAATTTAAACTCTCCTACACAGTCTTTGAGTATAAGATTTATAAAGTATTACTTCTGCAGAGAAAAGTTATGACTTCTTTGTATTTCCAGTCTTTATTACCTGGATTAAAAGGCTGAATAGACCATCCTTTGAAAATGTCATGCATTTTTGAATTGACAGGTTTATTCTTTCCAGTAGGGGTTTTAACATCAGCTTTCTTATCTTCCAAACCTGGTACCTTCATGCAGTAATCCAGGACTCCATTTGATCTCATTATTTCTGTATATCCTCTCTCACAACTGCAGACTCCACTCTAAGCAACAAATATTTATTTAGCATTAAACCAAATAGTACGTTCTGACTGCACAGTACAAATTCCAGGTGGACCATGTTTAAACTGACAGATACCTACAGTACGTGCATTCATTAGGTTAACCTTATATCAAAACAAGTCTGGTGAATCAAGAGATAGTTACAATGACATTAGGGGAGATATTCTTTCCAGATGATGGTCTACCTGTGTATAAAGTCATTATTTTTTAGCAGAGAAAATAACTAGAGAGGAAAACTGCATTTGTGTTGGCTTTTTTTAACATTTAAAACTACACTACATGTATTTCCTCTCTCAACTTCAATAATTTATTTTAGTTATTTAGATAACAAATCCTACAAAGCATGCCAAGGAAATTTGTGGTATTTTTTCTGGTCCCCTCCTCAAGTAGTCTGTGACTTGATAATAGTCATAATCTCAGAAATGTCTTACACTATGCACACAGACACTGAAAGGGCAAAGTACATAGCATACATAGTTCCTCAGCCAGAATAATAATTTAAAGTACAACATTTTATTAATTTGAAGAGCAGCAAAACTTTATTATTATTATCAGAGGTAGATAAAAGCACTTCCCACAGACTTGAGACTTGCAAACTACAATGATATGACCACAGGTACCACGTGAATCCTGGCACCACTGAAATCAATGGGATTTCACTCATTGGGCCTGTTTATTGAACTGCTTTGCCAACAGAACTGCTTCAGACAAAAGAGAGTTTGTTAACATGGGATTCAGGCTGAGAAACTATCACGAGCTTAAAGGAAAAAAACAACAATATGGGGAGATTTTCAAAGTGCAATATCTGTAGCTGTTGCAGATGCCCAGCCTCTTTGGAAATCATGCCACGTCAGGTGCCTAACCAAGACACTCAAGTTTGAAAATGATGCTCTTTGTTTATGAGAGACAAGGTGGATGAGGTACGACCTTTCATTGGACCATCTTCTGTTGGTGAGAGGAAAAAAGATGTTATCTCACTCACCTTGGTCTCTCTAATATCCTGGAACCAAAAGGATGACAAGAGCACTGCTCTTTGATTATGTTGAGATAGGTCATGGCTGTTAGGGATACACTAGAGCAAGGGATGGCATGGCACCAAACCACTTCTGGGCAAATATCCTATCTCAGATGCCTTGCAGGCCCCCAAAGGGCAGGGGAATGTGCCTACTATACCACTTCTCCAGTTGTTTGCTCCTCTCTGCACCAGCTTGACTTTGTAGGGCTATGGAGCTGTGTCACTGCCTCCTCCTGGCTCTCTCTGTCTCCAGCCAGGGAAGAGAAAGGGAACAATCACTGAGCTCCCATCTTTAAAATAGTTTCAGACCTCCCATATCAACAGCCTGCCTACATCTGTATGTCAGAGAGGAATGACCGTTCACAAAAACTAAAATATGTAAGAGATTCAGAAGAACTCAATTAAAAAACAAACCGAAGATGTGACACTATCAGCCCACATAGGAATTGTGTGTCTATAACAAGTCTACTTTTCCTTTTAGGATCTAAATTCTAAACATAAATTCCCAGACTCATCTCTAGGTGGTGTCACATGCATACCATCTAGTGCTGGAGGGGCTAGCTTCCTTCTAAGATGTTGAAGATAATATAATAGACTCCATGGTATTTATTCCTAAAATGTCTTCCGCCATAGCCAATTACCTGGGTGCAGTAAGAGAACGGCTTTTTGCATTCTGGATTGCAGTGTCTGGTTTCAGCAGGCTGGGTCCGAACAGAACAACCTCCTGCAAAAGAAATTCTCATCACTAAGATCTTTCAAGAATAAATTTTATAATGTTTTGACAAAGATTAATGCTTAACTTGCTGTTCTTAAAAAGCATATTTCTGCTTAGTTTTTAATTATTTTATGCAGTTCATAATCATAGTCTTTCTGATTCAGTTAATTTAGCTTCACAAGGTGGGGAATTAGAATCCATTTTAATGACAGGAGAAAGGCTTTGACTTTCCCAAAGCCATGCAAGAAGTCTGGCAAACCTAGAAATTGAATCTAGATTTTCTTCATCCCACTATGGTGTCTAATTCTCATGGCCACTTCTCCTTGTAGTGCTGAAAGCTTTCATGTAAATATGGAAAAGGTGAACCAGTTCCTTAAACTATTTTGCCATCCTTAAAGCTAATATTTGTTATATGACTTTAAAAAAATCATTATACTCAGGAGTGTGGGTGGGAAGATTTCTATTTTCATATCTACTTATTTATATAATCAGAAGGGACATGCAAACCATGATGACTGAGGCACTGGGCCCAGAAGTGCGCTCCGTATTGAATGCTTTTCTGTTAACAGAGATGGAGGGGTACGTAGATGAACTTTCTGGGGCATACAAGGGAAAAAAAATCGCAGTATGTGCAATCCACTCATGTGATTTCTCCCTCTTACTCTAAAACTACATGAGACTTACTCTTACTCAGGTCTTTTTAGTGAGTTTATACTTCATTTGTGTTTGACTCACCAACAAACATGAACATAAATTGGTCAGATCATCTTATTTACATCCTAGTCCTGACAGTGACCTGTTAACAACATTGATAATTTCATATCTGTACTTCCTACCTAAATTTAAACACACATATCTCATCACTGAAGGGACCTAATCAAACCATCCAAACTAGATTTTGTGCAATCTATGTCTAAAATCAGCCAATAATGATTTTTATTTCTTTCAAAGATTTGTGTAATTTTAAAATCTCTTTACATTTCCATTCCACGCTAAACCTATAAAATTCTTAGCCAAGCATTCATACCGTGACTCAGGCTTTATAGACTTACCTGTGACATTTACCCCATCTGAACGCTCGCACCACACTGTCCGATCGTTATCTCTCCAAAGGCTAGCTTTCCAGGCATAATTATAACATTTCCCTCCTACATTTTAAACAAGGAAACAACAGTTAATCCTCACAGAACTACCAAACCATAAACCATTGATGAGAATAAAACCAAAGCCTGTAGCTTCAGTACCTGAACAAGGCCGCGTCTCCAAAACTTGCTCAGGACAGCTGTCTTGGTTTTCAAAAGACTGAATGATAAATGTTCTTGATCGAGACTGGCGACCAGTGGTCTCAAAGCTCCTGCCATCAATACACATTAGCTCACAAGAGCTCCACTCTGACCAGGCTGTCAAATGGCAATCACCTACATGTCAAAAGAGTAAAACACCATTAGCCGAAGGAGACAGTCTCAAAAGACAGTTTAAATGTATAGCAAGTCTTTTGGAAATAAAGCCAATTATAACCCACAAACGTGGCTTCTTCGATTAATTTTGTATCATATTGGATCAGAAACTGCAAAGTAAAGGAAAATCTCTTTCAAAAGATCTAGAATCAGCAGACCAAACACACAGCTAATCTACAGAATCACATGTTCTTATTACTGTCGCTTTCATTTTCTCTCCTCTGTGCTCTCCAGTTGCGTGGCAGAAAGTCTGCTGTGTCTTGTCTTGGATTATACTAGAAACCACTCATGGGCTGTATATTCCTGTATACTTTTATTAGAACAAGAGAGCCCTGATCCTGGCTGGAGGCAAGTAATAAACAGCACTTTGATTTATGATACTAGTTGTGATTGTTCAAACTAGAGGGATCCCTGCCCCCACGAGCTTACCCACTCTGAAATTTCCAACACCCTCTCAGAAGAATTTACCTGGGCAAGGCACAGAACATGGTAGCTGTAGTTCCTTATCTTTTGATGGCAGCTCTCCACACAATGCATTTTCTACTTGCTTGGATGGAACAGACATAGAAGCGTCATGAACCATACATGTGAGATTACGGACTTGGAATCCTTCACCACATTGTCCCCCCTACAAGACATAACAAAGACACATCTTGCTAATGTAAACATTAAAAAGATAATAATAAGCAAATCCATATAGCACTTCTACCTGGACAGGTCTCAAAGTGCTTTATAGACTATAATCCACAAAGGTATTTAGGTGGCTAATTCTCAGATTTAAGCAGCTAAATCTAGGGTTCAGACACACAAATCCCAATGTTAGGCTCCACTGAAATCCATAAAACCACTGCCAAACCCTACTTAGATGCTAAACCCACGTCACCTGGCCCAGCTTTTATGAATCACATTTCTTAGGTGACTCTCTCTTTTGATTCATTGTACAGGTGGTCTAAGTACCTAACACGGGTTTTTCAGATCACAGTGTTATTCCTATGATTTTCTAGGTGCCCAAAAATCGGGTGCTGTTACACTAGTATTGCTATGCCTAAGGCCCTATGTAGATCCAGGCCTATGTAACTAGATTGTTCCCACCTCCTCTGTAGGCATGCAGCATTGCAGGGAGGGAAAAATCAACCTCTTTCTTGCACTTTTATGAAGCAGCTGTGACTGGGCAGAAGGACAGTACAGGTTTTTCTCCCCATGCACTGATTAGCAGATCTGGCAGGATTAAAAGGGGAGATCCGTTGGATGGCTGAAAGGTGTGTACCAATGCTCTTGCTAGCACTTTACACCACGCAGATTGCTGTAGAGTTGTAGAACTGAGGAAGAAAACTGTCAGGAACTTCCTGAGGTCAGGGTAGATGGATGGTGGCTGTTGTTGCTCCACACTGCCCTGTCAGGGTTGGGGCTTCAGTGACACGATCAAACATAATACACAAAAATTATTTCAGCCAACACAAAATGTAATGACCTCCAGGATAGAATTGATCACAGCTGTTAAACAGTTGTGTAACTCTCTAAATAGGTTGGTCAAGGAAATGAAGAAGAGTAAAAGAACCCCGTGACTCTGTAGGAGGAATTCAAGTTCACAGAACATAATGGTTGCAACTGGAATTAGGCCTTGATAATCAGTAACTGTAAAAAGCAGAGATCATTACAGAATATTTTCAAGATCTTTAGAACTTCCCAATCAATACTGGAAACTGAAATCCTCAGTTTCTCCAAAGAATTGCTACATGAAGGGTAGAAGGAATGCAGCCTTCCTTGCATCCCCCTGACAATACATCACAACTCTGATCCTAGGAGTTAAAAGGTAAGTCAAGCTTTATAGAAGTAAAATCCTTCAATAGTTCAATGAGACTGCAGAGAATATGGTCAACAAGGTATGTGTTTATTTTGTTAATTATGTGGACATTTACTGATCGAAAAGTGAACAGAGACCAGCAATTCATATTACAGACCCTACTTACTTGTCACAAAAAATTAGCAACTTTTGGTTATCTAAACTGGATCAGAGCTCAACCAGTTCAGAAAGATGCCATACCTTACTACTGGTCACTTGAGCCATCCACTGTCCTTCACTGTAGCTTTAGAATACTTATTAAAATGACAAACTTTATTAGTAAATCAATAGTTTTTTATTAAACAGGTGACAAAAAGGCAATCACGCCTTGCATGATGCTGTAGGAGAGGAGATATGACTTGTGTAGGCAATGGAGTTTTTTTGTTGTTTTGGACTTGAAATGATGTTATGTTTATTTTACTACATATGTGCAACTTGAGTTTTATGGAAATGAGTATTTATAAAACTCCTTAAATAAAAACTCAGGGTAGGAGATAAAACACTTTTTTTATGAGGCTACTCTGGATCACTTGGCAGGAGATTCTTTGAAAATAATAGACCTCATTCACAGACCTAAAGGGCTACCCAAACATATTTTTTCAGCTCTGAACTTGATAGCACGAATCTCAAGACTGGCTCTCCCATATTCATGCCATACCTTTCTCATTTTTTCTGCACCTCCTCACTGACAGGTAGTGAAATATAAATGGAACTATAATGAGTTGGATTTAAAGCAGTTGGTAATCAAGTATCTAAGGGAAGTATTAGTACATATTTACTGTTTGCAGCTAGACATTCAGTTTTCAACATTGTGTTTCAGTCTAGTCTGTACGTAACTTACTATTCTAAATTACTGTTTCACTACATATACCTCTGTTGCAGGCCTAGATTAATGGTGTGTGAATAGCTCATTTAGCTGACAAACTGGTTTAGAGTTCTTAGAAATTATTGGTGGAGACAAAATATGATGTGGAAAGAACTCTCTGGGAAGACAGGTACTAATCAAACTAAAGTATATTTCAAACTCAAAGGAATAGCACAAGAAAATTACTAATAGATATTGGAAACGACTAAAACAGATACAAATTCTAGCTGATAGTAATACTCCTGATACAGTGGTCTCCGCTATAAAGCCAACATTTATCAACACAGTTATTATGGTGTGATACATCAGTGACACTGTTGGAGTTCCCTGTATTTGGAATAGGAAATAGCTGCTGTGTCTCAGATACTACTCTGAGATAAATGTTAGCTTTTTAATGGTGACCTCTGGCTATTATCTAAGATTGGCCATTTGTTCTGTAAGTGACAGAACCTAACCTAACTCTTTCTGATACTGGGATAGCCATACTTTTTGAAAGGTCATGCTTCCATTTACAGAAGAAAGGGAAAGCCTGCTCTTTGCCATATGTGGTGCATAAATAACACAGGAGCATAATAGTGGTCCCTATTCTCCTCCTAAAATTATATAGGACCCATTCCTAAACCCTCCAGTAGAGTTCAGTGGGAGTTTGCCAGAGTAAAGATATCAATCACAGGCCCAAACTGAACAGGTGTTAATCAGAATAAGGTCTCCGAGGAGGTAATCAGATATACATAGCTCCTGAGAATAAGGTCTTCATGGTAAATATTCTCTCACCTGAGGGAAAAGAGTTTTAATTAAGGGTTTGATTGGACAACACTTTCCCAAATCAGTGAGCCTCTCTTTGGCTACGTGTTCTCTTTTGTGAGCAAAAGTCTGCCTGATCAGACATTGTGGGCCAGATTTGCAGCAGTATTAGGCATCTAATGACCTACTGGTGCTTTGCGGGATTTTCAAAATTGGCTAAGCATCTTACTCCAAATTAGTGAAAGTTAGGTACATTGGGAATCTATCTGCATATTTAGAAGTCTAAATATCTTTGGAAACTTGGTGTTAAATGCCAATCATTTGAAATTATATTAAGGCCCTGGATAAATGTTTCCTTAATGACTAACTGCTTGGCTTGTGTTCCTTTAGCGTCCAAATAAAAAACGAGTAATACTTCATATTGCTTATGCTTCTTTAGCCAGGTTCTGAAAGGCTCTCACAGTTGATACTGTAATCATGTAACAGAACAACTGCAAAAAAAAATGGATTTTTGATACTTTTGGAAGCTGAGTTTAGGATTCATTCCTGGGGGGAAAAAATCACCTTACTTTTATACACTCTTCATCCTTAAGAGCTTTGCTAAAGAACATTGTAAATGGAACTACTCCTCCTTTCTCCCCACAGATGTGCAACCACCTCTGACAGCCATTTAGTAGAACATAAAAACATAAAACAGGAGTTTAGGAAGGAAAGAAGAATACTGTATCCCACTGAAAGAGCAGGGTGAAATTTGGGGTAGACAGGATGCAATTACTTTATCTAGGCTGTAATTAGGCCAGGCTCCAGATTTAACATACTGCTGCTCTGCAGAAGGTGCTGTCAAATTAATAATATTAGCATCTACCTAGTAGTACTCATCAGAACTAATTGTGCTTACCAGGACAAGATTAGAGCCCAAGATATTAGGACTACCTAAAAATCATATTTGCATGCCTGGGTCACATTTTCTGTTACATCTCTGGTCTGCATTTAGCAGAAATTAAAAAAATAGGAGGAAAAAAGGGTCATAAGGGCTGCTCTAGATTATCTCAGACACATTAGCCATCACAGGCATACTTGCCGCACCCTCTCAGGTCTCTCTGGGGCAAAGTGTGGAAAGAAAAGATGGCACAAAGCCTGCTACCTCGTGATAAGGGGGATCAGACGAGAGGCCATGGGATCTGCACTTATACACACGCATCTCTCATTGCTCCACAGTATGTAAAAACAGCCATTGAGATATCTGCACTGAGGTGCTAAGTTATGGGAGTAGATTTCCTCTCCCCATTACATGCATACTCTTTCTTCACAGAGGTCACTTATTGTGTATTAATGGAAATGAAGCAACCTTCACCCTGTAGGAGAAACTTCAGTGTAGAAAATTCACATCATTTTAAGTTACCTTGAGTTCAGGACTAACTAATATGTTTTAACATGTCAAGCAGGATCAAACAGATTACTGAGGAAAGGAAGGAAAAAGAGAGAAGAGAAATCAATACAAACATAAGGCAAGATGAAGATAGCGAGAAAACATGAACTCCCAGTGCTGACAAAGCACTGCAATTTAAGCAGTCCTTTACATTTCCAGGCCTATTTGATAACTCCACTAACAAGAACATTGTAATCAACACTCTACATAATCACTTTAAAATGTAGTGTTTATAGCATTTTAGATGTCTAGGGACCTACTCTACACAGTTATTGCTACTTACAAAATAAAACACTACTAAAATGTGCTGCATAAATTTTCTTGGTAGCATTACTGTAAGTAATTAAATAATGGTTTGCTATGGCTGCATCCAGTAAGAGTTGGTAGAACTGACTTCAGTACTGATATATGTGTACACTACTACAATCTGTACTGTTACAATCAGTTTCGAATGGTGTGACTTCATTACAGCTTATAAGTAGCTGCATGGGGAACACATATTTGATATGGGCTCTTCAGTCTAGCAGACAAAGGTATATCATCCTCCAATGGCTGAAAGATGCAGCTAGATAAATTCAGATTGGAAATAAGGCACAAATGTATAACAGTGAGCGTCACTAACCACTGGAACAATTTACCAAAGGTTGTGGTAGATACTCCATTACCGGCAATTTTTGAAACAAGATTGGATATTTGAAGAGTTAATTTGAGGGGAGGTCTATGGTCTCTGTTCTACAGCGGATCAGAGTAGATGATCACAATTGTCCCTGCAGGCCTAGGAATGAATCTAAGGTCTGGATAAACAGCAAATACTTTTTATGAGGAACTCAGGTTTTTTGAAGTTGATTTTAGCATGGTCTTAACAGTAGCAAAAATACTTCTATCTCTGAAGAGGTCTGTACATTAATTAATTTGGTCACACAGTTGTGCCATTTGTTACTGAAAAGTGTTTCTATGAGCATCACCTGAGAAGTGTTTCATAAGCATGACAAAACAACATACCTCTATTTTGCATGATGACCATTCCCCAAGAATCCAGCTGTAGCAAGGCTTTACCGGACAGTTTCTGTACTGAGTGAGCTGTGTAGGGCATAGCCTTCCTTCTCCTTGTGCCTGCATAATTATGGAGCGAGTACGTATCATCTGGCCTAAACAAATAGAGAAGATACTGGTTCATGGTCCTAGAAACAGAAAATTTACTGTAAAAGGAAAGGTTTCCAATAGTTCTAGCTTGCATTACTAGTGATTACTGAAGCAGACTACAATGTGGAAAACCAAGATGCTTTGAGTAACATAACAGAACGGGAGGGTCAGCAAATAATGGTTCTCTAATCAGATGTGGCTCCTTTCATGAGACTCCTGCAGGGTACTACTATTTGATTGCTATTCCGTGCATTCTGCTGGGCTACCAGGGCACTACTCTGTAAGAGAGACTTCTCCCAACAACAAGAGAGTGGTAGGAAAGAAAAGGAATTAACTCACTATATGATAATATTGGCTACGTCCCCACTAGCAAACGTTAATTCGAACCTGTTAATTGGAAGTAACAAGTTTGAGGTTAGTTTGAACTAACCTCTAACTTATTAGCTTGAACTAACAACATGGGCTACTTGAAACTAATGTTAGTTCAAACTAGTCTACTTTGTTAGTTTGAACTAACTGCCCTTAGTTTGAATTTCTTAAGTTCAAACTAAGGGTTAGTTCGAGTCTATATTGAACTCAGTTTGAACTAACTATTTAGTTCAAATTAAGTGTGGGTACTTACTAGTTCAAATTAAGTGTTCCTTAGTTTGAACTAAGGAAAGGCTAACGTAGATTGGGACCAATTTAGTTGGAATTAAGCCTCCTTAAATTCATTGTGTCTTTGGGTGAGAGCACTGCCCCAAAATCCAGGATCACCACATGCCAATGTGATGCCAGGCAGAGCCTGTGGCAATGTCATCTAGTTGATTGACCATTGCACTGGGACTCAGAAGACCTGCATTCTAGACTTGGCTTTGCCATTGGTTTCCAGAGTAACCTTGTGCCATACTCTTTACCTCACTTTGCCCCTATGTAAATGATGCTGCCCTCCTTTGTAAAGCACTGTGAGCCCATTGATGAAATGTGCTACATGAAAGGTAGGTATTGTTATACAACTGTTAGAAGGGATCAGCCTGTGATTGCTTTGTCACTCTCCCTTAGATGACAAAGCAACTTGTCACTCTATTCCTTTTCTTTCTCCCTCCACCTTCTCTGTCACAATGCTCTTTGTCTCCTCCTTGTTCAGTGCAACTCTTTCATTTTCTCTTCCTCACATTCTTCTCTCCACATCCCATGCTGTTTCTCTCCTCTCGTCTCATACCTTGTCTCTCTTACCCAGAACTTCTATCTCTCCTGTAAATCTCTCTCTCTGTCATCCAGTCATTTCCACTTTCCCACATCCTCCCTTCCACAGACTCATTTTCTCTTCCCTGCCTGTAAAGACCAATGAGGCTGAAGCCACAGCATAACTTTTGGTCCTGATCATGCATCTGGAATTGCCAGTCTCCAGAAGTCAAAAGGAGTGTGTCTAAGTGCAGAGATCCACCTGTAAAAAAAATGCTGTAAGAAAATGCAGACCTAAGGGATTTCTAACTGGTGCCTCTCTGTACCCCCGTCTTGCTCCAAACCCCAAACATCCTTAAAACATGCTATGCTTTCTTATCATACCAGTCTGAGCTGCCTCAATTCTAACATTATCAGCAATGTTATGTGAAATTCTCTTCCCCCTGGATCTGGGTCCCTTTTATGAAATAATATTAGTTTGCACCAATAAAAAATATTAAATCTTATTGTTATTACTTATGTATACGTATTGTGTGTTAATGTTGCTGTTAAGCTATAAAAGTTTCATCACAGGGGTGAAAACCGGCATCTGACTACTCTCCCCCACTGCAGTGTGTTTAAATTCTGTAATAAAGCTGTTAGCCTTTAATTCTGCACTCAAGTTGGGTTAACTGTTGTGTTTTTCTTCAACACATCCTAGGAGATGTTCATGCAGTGCTATGGGCTCTGGTTATATTTTAATACAGAGTTTAACTCTTGACCACGTAATTTTGATACAGCTTCTGTTTGTTTTTAAATGTTGTTTCATACAGATATATTGTATGAACAGAGAACCATTGTCTACTCACTCTGACTTAACAACTTCTTATAGACATGTAGTGTGAAAGTCTTCTGATTTTTCTTTAATTAAAGTCATCTGTGAATTCTGTCTATTTTCATGAGGCTTAACGAAACTGCTCACAAACTAACATATAGCACAGCTATGAAGGTTCTTAATGTTAAGTTAATCAATGAAGAAGATTATAATATTATCATTATTAATAGCATTTTCCACCACTAAACTTTTTTGTATACCTATGTGGGCAAAATTTTTGGAGAAAATGCTTATCTAGTTGCCTGTGGCCTTGTTTAATAAACATTCAATGCTCTGATTATGTCAATCATACTATTTTAAAGCATAATTTTAATATATTTTCCAAATATATTCCTTGTGCATGTGAAACATTCAATGAAATACCTGACTGAGTTCTGATGTATTGTTAAATATTACAAAACATGTAATTTTTATGGCAGCATCATTTTAACATTAAACATTCCAATATGTTTTCATAGCATTTTTATGACCAAATTACATGCATCTTGCTGGAAAATTGCAAGCACTCTAATAGCCATTACTGTCCGTAACCACTTTTATAACGTCTATTAAAATCCTATTTATTTTCAGTGAAAACTCCCTAACCCACTGAATGAGAAAGAAAAATTAAGTTACCACTTCAGAAATAATAGAACCTAATGCCATTCATTAAATTAACAGCAATTCCATTTCTTTCCACAAAAAGTGAAAGACTCACAGAAAAATGCACTATCTGAAAATGTTGCAGCTAGAATCCTGGTTACCATTAGAAAGAAGAAAAATGCTGTAGGCAATGCAAGCAAGTGATGTTTACAATCATGTTACGGACAGAATTTTTCCCTTAGATTTGAATGGAAGTGATGTTAGATGAGATGGGTTCTGAGTTACTACAAAGATTTCTTTGGGGATCTCTGGCTGGAGAGTCTTGCCCACATGCTCAGGTTTTACCTGACTGCCATATCTAGATTCAAGAAGAATTTTTTTCTACGGGACAGACTGGCAGAGACTCTAGGGAATTTTCATCTTCCTCTGCAGAAGGGCATGATCATTTGCTGGTTGTTTCTCTGTACCTTGAAGTCTCTAAATCACTGTTTGGGGACTACAATAATTAAGTCTTCATTTCAGGATCTATTACAAGATTGGGTGGGTGAAGTTCTGTGGCCTATGTTGCGCAGGTCAGACTAAACTAGATGATCATGATCCCTTCTGACATTAGAATCTATAGTTATGTCTACACTGGGGGGCTCTTTTAAGTTGACTTAACAAGGTCAAATTTAAGTTGACATAAAGTCAACCTAAAGGTACGCCTATACTGGAGACAGTGGTAGACATAACCTGGGCCCGGGCCTGGCCCCACTCCACCCCGGGGCCTGATCTGGCTCCCGCCACTGCCAGCAAATGGCTAAGTGTCAGATCAGGCCCCAAGCTGCTTGCTGCAAGTGAAATGTGGCTCAGAGCCAGCTCTTGTCACCACCAACAAGTGGCTTGGAGCCTGATCTGCCCCTGAGCCACTTCCCACAAGCAGCAGGCAGCTCAGAGCTGGATTCTGTTGCTGCCAGATTGGGCTCTGAGTTGTTTGCTGGCAGCTTCACGAGCCAGCTCCAAGCTGCCTGCGGCAAGCAGCTCAGGGCTGGATCAGGCTCCAAGCCGTCTGCCACTTAAGGCAAGCAGCAGGAGCTGATTCTGAGCCTCCTGCTGCTTGTGGCAAGCAGCTTGGGGCTGGATCCAGCTCCAAGCTGCTTGCTGGTGGTGGCTGGGGTCAGATCAGACACTAGGGTAGGGCCAGGGTCCTAGCTTCTGCCATCCGCATAGGTCAACTTAACTCTTAAGTCGACCTTAAGGGCAGGTATTATTAAGTCAGCTTAATGCAAGCCCAGTGTGGACCTGAAGTTCCTTAGGTTGACTTAAGGGTGGTTAAGTCAACCGAAGGCTCCTGCGTAAACATACCCTATGAGCCTATGAATCTGAGAAACAGCAAAAAGGGGTCTCACTACATGATGGGTCAGACTAGATTATTATAATAGTCCCTTCTGACATTAAAAACTATGAGCCTATGAATCTGAGAAACAGTAAAAATGAGTCTCACTAACTGATGGATAATGCACACCTGACATGGACATAAGCAAGACATGTCCAATTACTAACACTGCAAGTGAAAGACACACTTATGGTATGGAACGCCCATTTGGCCTGAAAAATTGTAAGCATGAACTTGTGCAGAGATGGGCCAATGGTCCCAACTGCATGAAGTAAATGGTCCTAGAATCTGTGAGAGCTGGGAAATGCAGCTCCTTTTTGTATTTATTTTTGTATTTATTATTTGAACAGCCAATTTGTAACCGTTTGTCTTATAGCTGTGCTTGAAGATACAAAAAGTAATCAACCGTTGCTAATACATGGCTAGCCAGTCTGATTTCCAAAAAGCTGATTTTGCTAGTGAAAAGCAAACATCTTTAAGAATTGTCAATGGACCACCTTACAAAACGATTATCTATACATTCACAGTGGTGTTCTCCCGGTCTGAGTCTTTGTTTGTCATTTTTAAACCCATTTTCAGACTATTTTTAGCTGAGTTCTTACTTGCTGTAACCAAGGGTTTTAAGAGAATTTATGAAAAAAGCTTTCCCCAACAGCACAGCATAGTCAGCTCTCAGAGGATCAGATTTAATGCAGTGACCCAATCTCACAAGTCCTTGTACCAGTGCCAGTTTTAGTCCATTGGGGGCAGTCAACAGGATTATTTGTGGAGGACCATGACGTGGAACACATAACACGGCCACTCTTCAGCTGCTAGGGGCTCTATGCAATTGCTTAGTCTCCTTAAGCCTAGTACCAGTTCCACTTGTAATTAAAAAGCGACTCGGTTTCAGTGGGCTGCAGAAAGGCAATGAAGGTGGTTTTGGGATCCTGGATGGAAAATGGCCGACAACCATCAACCAAGTCTCCCCTTATGCCACTGCAGGATTATTCCCATCAGTATATTTCCTCTACCCTCTCTAGTTTTGGAAGTATCAGGAAAGAGGGCTGTCACCAATTCTCTTGGAATCGAACATAAAGTCAGGTGTCTAAAGACAAAGGTATCTTTTAGGTCAAAGAATTTTAACTGATTAAAATGTTTAAATCTCTGAAAAGAACGTATGAAACTACTGACATTAATGAAGTCATTTATTTTAACTGCGCTCAGATTGGCATATTTTTAGTAAAATTAAAACTGGCTGGGAATTAAAAATGTTCATTTTTAGAAATAAATATGCCAGATAGCCTCAACATTTTATGATATGAAATATTTTCCTGATAGCTGCTTACACAAACTATTTTTCTCACCAGTAAACTACGAATTCACAGGCTCTTGCTATCTCCCTTCTCACAATGCTGTAAATAAATCATTACAAAATAAGAGGAGCGGCTCAGTGCTGAAAGGGCATATTCCCTTGGGACCATGCACTGAAGCTCGGATTCTCTCTGTCTACATACTCTAGTCAGGTGGTCAATAGGAGCTCAGGTCAAAGGAACACTAAAGTTATTTACTTTGTAGATATCTCATTGATAGAGAGTGTTATCCTCAGAGGTTTGAAATGAACTTTCTCCTTGTACAATCTCTGGACTGGACATAGCAGTGTAAAATCTCTATTGGTTCTTGTATCTCTCAGTGACCAAACTGAATTTCTTTTTCATCTGCTACACACTATTAAGTGATCTGAAAATACAGAGATAAAGCATGCTGAAAACTGAAAGCATGAATACCTCTTCACTTCCCCCCAACCTATCAGAAGTTTTGCAAGAGAAGATTGCTGAGTTAATTGTTGCTTGTTACTGCAAATTTTCTTTTTTTGAAACAATGACTATGTTTTCATTTCAGGAAAGCACTTTTCCAACTAAAGAGCCTCCTCCTTTTAATGCCTTTGAACACCTCAGAGCAAAGTGTGACATCAGTGGAAACCAAGAGCCTAAAATATTTGCCAAGGTCAACAGCAGACAACTTTGCCAGAGAAGTTTATTTCTGTTTATTTAGGCCTTAGTTGTTGCAAACTTTTGTGTTCCCTCTCAAGCAAGTAGAGCAGAGCAAAGCAGTGAGAGGATGGCATCACATCACTTAGTATGTGTCTGAAATAGGATTGTGGAGACCAGGCTAGGTAAGACAGAAGGGAAGAAGGAGTATAAATACATAGCTTTTTGTCCACCTGGAAAGCAGGTACACTACCAATGTCCTAGCACGCACTGAAGTTTAAATATCTTTGTTTAGACAAATGACTAGGCCCCCATTTCAGAGAAGGTTGTTTTTAATGCATTCTTTTTTAGCCTAGATCTGTCAGGCCAGTCCTTGCTTAGTTTTCTGAGCAGGTGAGAAAGCAGTCCTTTTACAACCTTATGAAAGATTTGAGACAAAACCACAAAGAATTTTTCACAAATTCATTTTCTTACTAAAATGAACTGTATTTGCTGGAGTTTCCCCTCAGTAAAAGTAATTACAATATCATCAGTAGACTTTGGGTCACGAGCTTAGAGCACTATCCATTAACTCAGGTATTATAAATCCTTGTACAGTTGTACTGCAGTAAGCATGAGGACTTTCAGCATATAAAATGAAGTCAACCTAAAGCACTAAACAACATCCATAACAGAAACTGCTGAAACTTATAACTGTAACAGACAAATGCAATTTATTTACATGCCTTTCTAGGCTTGGCAAAGGCAGGAAGGAGAGACGCACTCTATTGATCATCATTTACAAGAATCAATACATCTCCTTTTGTTGCTATATACCACAGCTAGAATGGGAGTGACATACATGACACGTACATTAAAAAATATGACTTGGAGCTGCTGTGAACTGTTCCATGACATCAAACCTGAATAGAAACAATAGGACACTCCTACAGTCCATTAAAAACATTACAGCAGAATAACTTACTATCAGGGACAGGCAGAATAAAAATGTCAGTAATGTTCCTGAGTTAAGGGACCTTAAACTATAAATGCATCAACACTAAACTTTGATCTCATCAGCAGTATTTCTGTTATTCCCTTTAATAGTAACTAATGTTTCCTGAGCTGGATCTTCACAGACTTTCAGAGAAAAGTTGAGAAACTGATTCATTTTGTCTCTCAAATACAAAATAAGACTAAGAGAGCAGTTGTAACGGTAGTATATGCAGTTTATCTTCCACTGATAATTTTTGAGGCATGTGCATTTTCCTATTTCCTATGCTCAGGACAAAGGTACCAATAGTTTCCTTCATTTATTGTTATCCTTTGCTATTTAAAGTATAATTTATGGCTCAGGTCAGTTCCCACTAAAGTCAATGCAAAATTCCCATTAATCTCAAAGGAACAAGATCAGATCCTTACACTGCCAGTGTCAGAGTTTGGACTTGACATTTTATTTGTCTGAAAAATGCAAAGAACAACATTGAAGCTATAGAGCAATTGTTATGGATCACTATCATAATTAATAACACAGGATAAAATAATGGAAACTGAGAAACCTCTGATTTTGCTGCAAGGACAAAGGTTATCTAACTGAAATCCAGTCTGAGATCTTGGTTAAAAACACAGACCATCCTCCTGTCTTATATAAAGTGATATATTGCTGAAGGCCAACCATGATACAGACCCTATGCTTATCTAATTCTGTCTGTATCATGGTTGGCCTTCAGCCAGAGCCATAACTACGGTGGGGCAAGTGGGGCTTTGCTCCAGGTGCACCGGAGCAGCTGCATTGAGCTGCTCCATTAAAGGGCGTGCTCCAAGCTGCTTGCCCAGGCACCGGCTATTGTAAGGAGCACAGGATTCTTTATTCACAGCTCTGCCTTCAGCAATGTACCACTTTACCTAAGATAGGAAGATGGGTTTTGTTTTTAATCAAGATCTTGGGCTGGATTTCAGTTTGATAAACCTTCGCCGTTCCATATTCCAACTTCTCCTTCTACCTCTAAAAAAGCAAGGTGGGGAGGGAGGGAGGATGTAGGAAACCACTTGTGCCGACAAAGAGCACATTTCTGTAATGACAGCTCTTTGAAGATGTGCTCCAGTTCTCACAGGGACATTTTTCTGTGTTCTTTACTGTATTTTCAGCCAAGTTATCTGGCACTGAAATCAGGTTTACCAGCTGGTATGTGCCAGAATCACCTCTGGAGCTTTATAAAAATCAGCATTAAATATGCTATTCTCCAGTCATCTGGTATAGAGGCTGATTTAAGCAGTATTTACATACTACCATAAGTAGTTCTACAATATCATACTTTAATTCCTTCAGAACTCTTGGGTGAATATCATTTGGTTCTGGGGACTTAGTGGTTAATTTATCAATCTATTCCAAAGCCTCCTCTATTGACACCTTGATCTGGACACTTCCTCAAATTCGTCACCTAAAATAAATGACGCAGATGTGGGAATCTCTCTCATATCCCCTGAAGTCAAGATTGATATGAAGAACTCATTAAATTTTCTGCAACAGCCTTGTCTTTCTTGAGTGCTTCTTTTAGCACTTTTCATCCAGTGGCCTTACTGGTTGCTGGGCAGGGTTACTGCTTCTGGGTATACTTAACATTATTTGCTGTTTGATTTAATGTCTTTTGTAGTTGGTCTTCAAATTCCGTTTTTTGGTCTGCCTAATTATACTTACACATTTGACATGCCAGAGTTCATGTTCCTTTCTATTTTCCTTAGTATGAGCTGACTTTGAATTTTTAAGAGATCCTTTTTTGCCTCTAACCACCTCTTTTACTCTGCTGTTTAGCCCTGCTGCCATTTTTGGTCCTTTTTAAAACTATTATTTGTGATATACATTTACTGTGAGCCTTTATTATTGCGTTTTTGAACAGTCTCCACACAGTTTGCAGGTATTTCAATTTTTAACTGTTTCTATTAATTTCCATTTAACTAGCTTCCTTATTTTTATGCAATCAATTTTTTAAGGTTATATGCTGCTTTTGTGGGTTTCTTTGGTGTCTCCCTTCCCACCAGCATTTTAAATATAATTATATCATGGTTCCAATTACTGAGCAGTGCAGCTGCATTCACCCTTTGGACCAGATCTTGTGGTCCACTTACAACTGAATCAAGATTCGTCTCTCTCCTTGTCAGTTCCAACAAGCAGTCATTAATGGTGTCCAGAAATTTTATCTCTGTCCTAACTGAAGATGACATATATATCATCAATTATGGAGATAACCAAAATTCCCATTATTGACTTTTTATCAAATATCCCTGATCTTTTCACAATTACTGTTACCATCCTAGTCAGGTGGCCTGTAGTACACTCCTGCTGCTACACTCTTATTCTTCAAGTATCCAGCTACTCACAACCCAGCAGGAATAATTAAGGACCCAGTCTTGGAAGGTGCAGGGCACCATCATTTTCAGTTGGTTTCAACAGGATCACTGACTTCAGAACCCTGCAGAATTCCTGATCTGGACCTCAGGAAACTGCTCACTTCTCAAACGGCTAAGAAATTATCAGTTTGGGAGCTTGGCATGCTGAATATCTTCATTTGAGCCTCAACATGCTCTACCAGAATCATGTTCCCTCTGCAGCATTGTATATGGCATAAGAAAGCCTTTCACTGTTGTACAGCATCTGGAGTAATCTCTGCTTCATTGGGTAGTCTGCTTGCTTATTAGAAGTTATGAGAAAACAACTTGCTTTTGAAGATATGCAGGAGTATCTCTGTTTATCATAATGTGGGATTGAGTCATAAAATAGATATGATTTATTTTAGTTGATCTAAGTACATGAGAATTAAACTCTCAAAAAAATTAAAGAAAAAATACTGCTTGGAATTAAAAATATTCTTAGTATGTTAGCTATTAAATAATATTTGTGAATTATTCATTTATGTTAAATTCAGGGAGTACTATTGTACTGAACTGATGAAAACTCAATAGGCAAAGAACACAATCCAAATATTAATCTCTCTGAGAACTTCTGTTACCTGCTTTTATCTCTGAAATCCATCTAAAAAGATCCCTCCACAGAAGTTATTTATCTGTTTTTAATTTGTCCTCAAATAAATTTGATTCAGACAAACACTATGGACCCTGAAATCTTTAATGGCAGCTAGAAACTAATGGATAGCAGAAGCTTGGAAAATGATGTCCCAGATCTATTTTAAATTAAACCTACAGCCCTTATCTTCAACGTATATCTCCAAGGATTTAAAAAAAACTATGCAAGACTAGGCAAGACCCTAAACCTATAACTTATTCTTTGTGGGTGGACACCTTTACCTGAAGTCATTGGAGCACTACTCAGGTACAGGGATCTATGCTCACAGTCAAGTTACCAGATATGGATCTAAGGCTATGTTTAGACTGATGGCTGCAAATTTATCACTGTCAAATTGATATATCTGGTTCAACTTAGTGGCAGTAAAGACGTGATCAACTGATTCAGAAGCTGACCTAACAAAACCAGCTCCTCAGGTGTTGTAGCACCTTGTTGATGGGAATGCACTTCCCATTGGTGCAGCGCTGTGGATATAGTGAGTAGAATGGGAGTTATGAATTTGACAGGAGTTATGCCAGCTATCCTGTATCACTTGTGTAACTCCCATCGACTGCTGCCAAATTTCACAAAGAATGTAGCATTTACTTTTTCACAGAGTTATTCTTAAGAGAAATAATTATTTTAATCATCATAATATTAGCAGTGCTGAAATTATTAATCCTTTTTAATAAAGCACAAGAGAGGTTTAAAATTTAAAAGATATCCTGAAAGCTCTCATCAGCTTCCATTTTGCAAAACATAAATCCTACCAATAATTCAGTGTAAAAGCAAAGCATATTTGCTTCTATTACTGAATTTTCAGATTTCAGAATGAATTAGTAAAATAATTATTAGTATACAAGTCTATTATCTATATTGCTTTTTTCATGGGTGGATAATTCAAAAACAGTCTGATGAATTTTACTAAATGTAACAATGTACCTCTTGCATCTATTAAGAACCCCCCCCAAAAGATACTTTTCTAATGATTTAGTAGTTGTTTATGTGATTGTCATGATTTTAAAATGTGCACGGAAGTTTATTACTATTATCTGTATTACCATTGCTACATATTCTGTTGGATTTGCTGAACTGTGGATGTATTAATGTCTTTACCGTGCATTACCATTCCAAGGGATGCAGACAAAATGCAAAAGAACCCTCAGAGACCAACTTACCTCCGATGCCACAGGTGTGGGAACATTCGGACCAGGTTGACCATTTGGAAAGCTGACAGTTCACAGCACATTCCACAAAGCAATGAATGCTCAGTTTTTCAGGTTTGTCCAAGTTTAACTACGTATATAAAAAGAACCATGCTAAATTGTCATTTTGCTATTGCTGATCATAAAATTAGAAAACTGAAAATTTTTAGTGACTAAAGTGGTGCACCTCATGTCACCATGTATACAGAGTTTTCAGCAACAATAGTAGCTTGCATTTTCATGACATTTTACATCTCAAAGACAACCACGATGCTGCAAACTCTGGGCCCCATTCCACAAATTCTTATTCCCATGATTTTAATAGGACATAACCCCTTCCTCATTGACTTCATTGGGGCTACTTATGTAATATAAGGTCTGTTGGACTGGAGTCCTATAGACATACAGAGATTACACCATCATTGAAATCTTTTGTTGTGGTAGAAAGAAAAAGCCAAATGCCCAATCAGTTCACATTATTATTCTGGTACTCTTCACATATTCTGATTCCTGAAAACCTCTGACACTGGCTAAATCCAGTATTGATCCTACCAATTTACATATAGCATGCAAATTTTAACTGTATAGCTCCACGCTGTAACTTAGTGTGTAATGCCAGTGTACTGTGATTTCCTAAGGTGTGTGTTAGATTTAGGCAATTTCTTTACTGTATTAATAAGCTTCACCTGCTCACAGTAGTTCATATTTACTGGTTTTCCATCACTGCGCATACAGCTCAAAAGGCGGCTCCGAATCCCTTGTCCACAGGTTGCATTTTCACTTAGCTGACATGTACTCCAATCTAAAGATACAATATAATTGCATTTAATACAGCAAACCCTCACCGTATTTCATTTTTATCTTGAATTACAAAGAAAGTTAGAAATCTTCATTTAACTGCAAGACTTCAGAATGTGAGTGCATATCATGCTAAGAACACAGCAAATGAAAAGAAATTATTCTTAAAGAAAATAAGCAAATTGATGGGAAATTCACCGTCATATTTCCAATGTCCCTTAAAAAAAGATACATGAGAATATACAGAAAACTGTTAAATGCCGATACTATGTATCATTTGAAAACAGCTGGCACATTTAAAAGCTCATATTATTTTTCAAAAGTGAAATTTTAATTTAATAAAGTAGCTGTAAAAGTTTCTGAAGTGCTATTTTATTTTTATTTCCGTTGTCTCAAAGCAAAGCTCATCATCAAATGGAGCTTTATCTAACAAAATATTTTCATTCTAGAAAAAGAATTCTTGCATCTTTGCTAGCTGTCTTACACATTGCATGAAGTTCAATTACCCACAAACAATTTTCTAAAAATATTTATCACTGTGCACTTTCCAAATTATAATGTAAAAAGGAAATCAAATGAAAGCAAGTTTGAAACCCCTTTAAAAAATCAAGATGAAAGAAAAAACAACGTCATGTCTTACACTCTTAAAAATCACAGCAAATGTGAAGTGTGATTCTGTTCTGAAAAGCGACCCTTCAAAAAACAGTATGATGATGATTCATGTTTGTGTCTTGATTGCTTCCATTTTGAATGCACTTGGATTACTTCATATGTAGAAATGTCACTTTTTCTAACTGCTAACACTACAAATTTAATCTAGGGTCTGAAAGTTAAACTGTGTTCTGTCCTCATGCAACAACTAAAAAGAGGAAAACTGTCTGCAATTATGTTTCCCAAATAGCTATAATCAGTTGTAATTAAGATTCTGAACAAATTTTAGTCTCAAGTACCACCCCTATAACCAATATAGTCTTCAAAGTATGCCCTGGAGGTTGGTCATCTGGTATGACCGACTTCAATAATATTGACAACGTACAAAAACCAAAGAGACTCCATTTCATTCTTGCTTAGTTATGATGATTTTGCAGTGATAATACAAGTAATAAAATCTTACCTTACCCAAACATGCACAGGTTTAATGAATTCAATGGAACTACTAACATATTTAAAGTTAAGCACTTGCAGGCCTGGAGCTTTAATCATTATGGTAAGTAAACATAAGGTTAAAAACAGATCTGCTAAATAATAAAGAGTTTTTATACAAAATTATTTTTAAAAGTAGAACTGCTTTAAATTGTTATGCCCCTTCAGATTTAAAGTGGTGGTAAGAGAGTGAGAAAGATGAAACCCTTCTTTTTTCCTGTAAATTATGTTTCTGCTTACCTGTTAGATTGTACTGATACTGAAAGCAGTTTTGATTGAGAACACAAGGTTGCATTTGTGAATCTTTAGGACAGGCCTTGGCATTTAATGGAGATCTTAACACATGTCGAGTCCGTGTTTGCATAATATTAGGGTCACATACCTAGATAAAACATCCAATAGTACAAAAGAGTTTAGTAAATAGTATATCTAAAGTTATATATATTCTGACATCAGACCTTATTTTATGTTATTTTGCCTTTGTGCTGTTTAAGACCTTTTAAGTCTCTTCTGTGATGGACCTATTTTGGAGGCAGAATCAACAGTTAACAAATCCTTAACCCAGTCCTCCTAAGCGTTGGCATCTTCTGCGCTCCTCTGTGAAATTACTGATATATACACCACTTTTCCAAGTATCAATCCCATCCAATCAAGATAATGGGTTAAGGCAGATGGCCAAGAAATAATTTTAAAAGTTTTCTGCTTCACCCCCATGAGATTTCCCGAGCAGAATTCTGTCACAATAAATATAGAAAAAAATGAGTTACTACAAGATTTTTTGTTTCCCTAGTTGTTATAGCTGAGCTAAAATGTGCTTCACATCTGAGAGAGATGGAAGAGGGGTCTGACTGAGACACAAGACATCACTGAGTGACACTTACATCAGATGATTAATGCTTAAGCACTCCTTTCTTCCGACTCTCAAAAAAATCGTTAACCATCTGCCAGTCATATTATTTGTAACTTAAAGGCCCCCACTTTAAACAGATAGCACTATCTAGCAGGAATCTTTAATACCAGGACTGCATGGAACATTATCAAGGATAAATGAGATGACTGTTTCCAACTTGCAAGGTAGAAATATTCTGAAGATTTAAAGCATATATTTTCTGCTAGAAAGCAACAGGAAAAATTATAGCAGAACATTCATTTGTTACATATTATTTTTTGCACATACTGGTTTTGACATTGTAGGCAATACAGGACCACATTTTCAAAAGCATGTGCTATATTATGTAGCTTCCTATGTGCACTTGCAAACTTAAATGCAAATCCTGATTTACATGCACAAAAACCCATCTGCACATACAAACCAATACCAGAATTTGCACGTTTCAGTTTCCATGTACACATTAGGTGTACCCAAATGCAATTTAGCATTCACACGTTTCATAAACACTGCATTGAAGGGTATGTGGAGGTTACCAAGGAGCTTTAGGCAGCCATGCATACTGGTTATGTCGAGCACTGCTCAAGTCAAGAGACAGGCTGGCCTGTTACATGGGGCCCCTCCCATCTCTTCTATCTCATTTTCCAAAGAATAAAATTCCTATTTTCCCAAAGCATTGTGTGGAGGCCTAACAGAGCATGTACCAAGGCATAAAAATATCCTGCCCATTCCTCGGTTCTCTCGTCACCTCACTGGCTCCAAAAGCAGGAAGAGATGTACTGCCTACGGCAAAGCACACAAGTGTGGTGCTATTTGGTGGCTGGGAGGTCAATACGGCATTTGCCAATCTCCTCGGAAAAACAATGTTGCAAAGCACCATATCTTCATTTCCAGAGAAGGTGAAGGGCATCTTCATGTCCCACCCCCATTTGATCACTGGAATGAAATGCTCCCGCACTCCCCATTACATGATCTCATGTCATCTGCAAGAGCTTTGGAAAAATGAACTGCCTTTTCTCTCAGACTGACATCTCCAATATGGGGTGGGACATCCTTGTATTTGAATGATTTGTAATCTTGGACTATGAATGAATATACGTAAGGTAACACATAGGACAAGTTCTTTCTGGAATAAATGTGGTTTTGCTAATTCTTTTGCATAGAATTGCTGGCTGACCATCTTAAATTTATGTCATTTCTGACAGAACAGCAGGTAATAGGTTGTGCTGGAAGTTTTTAGGTGAAAACATGTAAACTCTGTAACAATAAGATTTTTTTTTTATTAGGAAAACTCGTGATGTAAAACTTATATTAAAAATAACAATGCCACAGAAATTGTGTTAATTGAAGTTTTGCACATGCAATGTACACATTACATAAAACCTTAAGGTGTGATGGGCTAAAAGCTGATTGGCTACAGATTAAATAATCTGAAATGTACAAAAGTCTGGGTGAACAGAGCTCAAACTGGAGAAACACTGAACCAGAAATTGAAGAACCAGACCAAGAGATCAGAAGACCATCATGGAAGGTGGAAGGTCTTCCTTGTGTCCCAGAATGTGATAACTTTGGCATCCCACTTTGTTTTGTCTGTTATTGTCTAATATAAATATGAGTTCAGATACTATTCATGACAATAATTCTGTGTGAAATTAACTGAGCCTAAGTTGGGTGGCGGTCTAACTCAGTTTCTCTACCATGACACACAACATAAATATTGAAAAAAGCCTCTATTAAATGTATGCAGTTGAAAAATTGTTCCTGAGTATGCTTAATTCACGACAATACACCATTAGTTCTAAACATTGCTCAGAAGAAGAACAATAAAGATACCAAGAAAAACACTGCAAGATGGACAGGAAAATGTCAGAAATCTATTTTCATAACGGCTTGAGGATTTCAAGCAACGTTCTTCAATAATTCATACTGAGCTCTATTTTCAAATTTAGAAACTCTTTATACAGCTATCTGCTTAAAACTCAGTCTTATTACTTTATAGCTGCCTGTGAATACTGATCTCAGTGTGGGAGAATATGAATAATTCCCTTATTATGAATGCTAAAAAGTAATGTCATTGCACTGCAGCACAAATTCTCACCTCACTTAGACGGCTGTAAATCCAAAACAGCTTCACTGACATCAATGGAGCTTCTGCCAGTTTATACCAGTGTAAGTGACAGCAGAATATGTGCCTGGTTTGGAAAATAGCCAGAGATAGCTCAGCTAAATGTACTTATCCTGTGTTAAGGGACTATGGTAATGTTCTTCTAGTTCTTTATCTAGTTTATTTCTAGTTTTTAATCTAAAGTTCTAGTTTTTTCTCTAGTTCATTATTTGTCAAATAATTTTACAGTTACTGAAATGTCCATTGTTACTCAGGGAATGGTCATCTACTCACCTAAAATAAACAATTATTCTTAATTATCTAATCCTATGATACATGTTTCCCACTTTATACCTGTCCTACAGTTAATTCCATTGCTTGTCCTCACAGGAAAGAATTACAGCTTAACTGATTTATCAATAAAAATCAAAGAAGACACTTCAATAGACACCTCCAGTTAGTGTTCTTCTGCCTCCCTTTACTTTACAAAAAAATCAATAAATGTGCTCTAAGAAACTGATATGTGCCAGCTCTGAAATACCTGCTTCTGTTTCCTTCAACAGGATAACATGCCAGCAGAAAATAACTACTCTTCACATGGATCTTTTTAATAAAACAGTATTTTTTCCTGTCATATATGCATCAAGCTGTGTATGACTGTAGCCAATTAACATAACTCAGCACAGCACAATGAATATGCGGTCATGCTGGAACACCTACTGACTGGAAAGCAGGCTATTTTGTCTCTTTGAATCTTCATAACCACTGCAGGTACCAGAATAGCCACAATTCAAACAGGTCAGAGTACATCTTGCACCTAAGGCTAACCAAAGAAATAAGCAGTTTTGTTACAGTTCTGAAAACCATTATTTTGATCAGTTAAGCTGATGAGATACGATGTTTTGAAATAACAATGTAAACAACAAACTAAATGTTTTCACCATCTCTGAAAAGTAAAAGATCTCAAAGGGAAAGAGTTCAGTGATCAGGCTGAATCCTTGGGAAACATGCAAAAATGCAAATTATGCCAACTGTAACTAATATTCTGTAGCATTATTTGTTAAATTTCCTTTTATGTAAATTGAAAAGTCAATATAGTGCTAGAATTGGTTTTCTGGCCTTACTCTTTCAAGTTATTTATTAAAAAAATTGAATCAGCTATTTTTGGGCTCGGTAAGAGGCAGAAGGGAATAATCTGCAAGGAAAAAAATTAATGCTGGTATTTTCAGAGCTCCCTTTGGTGCATGAGTACTCAAATCCTGTGGAACTGATACCCAACTCTTTTAGAGCCTGTGAAAATCAAGCGTAGAAGAATGAAGTATTTTCAGTCTGATTAATCAACTAGGAAGGGTATAACAGACAGTGAGTAGTTGAGAGGTATAAACAGCAAGCATTATGAAGGAAGAGGAATTGGTTAGGGAGGAAGAGCAGATAATATCTAGCCATTCAGTAAACAAACATTTAAGTTGTGTCGCATGCAAGAAAAAGTTCCTGCTGGTGATATTAATTATTATTATATTACTTATGTCAGTGGGTCCTGCACTGGGATCTGCCAGTGCAAAACTCGTATCGCTATTAGTATAATCACACAGATGCCCAGAGGATTTTGCACATGGGTGCCCAGTGCACATTGGCTAATCCCCAAGTCTGTTTGGAATGGAGACTGACATAGCGCTGAAAACAGGAGAGTTTGCTTGTATGTATGGACCAAGCTGTTAGGAAATGTATAATGTGACACCCCCCAAGAGTTTACCACCTAAGCTAGACAACATGCACAGCTAGGCAAGACACAGTTTGGAAAAAGAACGGTGTGGAAGGTTTATCCAAGAAAAATGAAGTAGAATAATTCCTGGAAGGAATGACTTTTAAAGAAGGATTTAGGGCGGGCTAGAGATACAAATGATATAAGAGCAGGGAGGCTACAAACCTGAGAGTGAAGAAGCTGAAGGGAATGTAAATAGAGACAACTGGAAGATATGGAGCGAGAGAAGAAGAAAGGAGCTGTACACAAGGACACGTTTTTGTAAGGTCTTAAAGATGAAGAAGAGGTGCTTGAGTTTGATTTTGTAAAAGACAGAAGCAAAGGAAATAATTCAGTATTAATTGAGGCAATATAGCTGGAGAGACTGAGCCGGAAGAGGAGTTCAGCAGCTTTTCAGGAAGACTGGAGATGAGAAAGGAAGAGAGGAAGGCAAGGTAGAAGAGTGCTACAGTTACTAAGGTGACTAACAGCCAAGGTATTTCGGTAGAGCTGAAAGAGGGAAAAGAATAGTGTTATAAAAGAAGAAAATGTATCATAAGACCTTAGCTATCAAATGCTGTTCTGTGAGACATCTTAAGAGTCCTCATAATTTGAAAAACAAACAACAAGTCCTGTGGCACTTTTGAAAACTAACAAATTTATTTACCATATGAGCTTTCTTGGGGGAAATCCCACTTTGTCAGACACTTGAAGATGGGGAATTCAAGCATCTGATGAAGTGGGATTTTCTCCCACAAAAGCTCATGTGATAAATAAATTTGTTAGTTTTCAGAAGTGCCATAGGACTCCTTGTCCATTTTGCTGAACCAAGCAAACATGGCTACCCCTCTGGAACTCATAATTTGAGACATCTGCAGTGAGACTGGAGAATGCAATAGGTAATATAACCAGGGAATAAAATAATTTTGGAGTGGATAAGATGAGACCTAACAGGACTCTTCCATTGTTAATGTACATTTTTCATTAATTTATATTTTTCGTTCAAAAGAATTACTGCAATTCAACTGCATGTTACAGTCTCTTCCCTTCTGACCCATCTTAGTCTATTAAACAGATGTCAAAATTGAATGCGTTTTCCAAGAGTTTGCTTTCTATCCTACTGTTCTAGTCATAACTATTATTTTCTTTGATCAAAGTTTAAGCTTCTTTTTACTAGTCAGGTAAGTGATTATCTCTTGGCAAGCTTAACCAGGAGATTTTCAATAATCTAAAAATAATATAAAGAGTGGAAACTAGGTCAAATTACAAAAGATGACTATAAACGAATAACACAATTATGTAGGGGAAAAATTAGAAAGGCCAAGGCACAAACCAAGATCAAACTAGCAGAAAGCATAAAGGATAACAAGAAAACATTCTCCAAATACATTAGAAACAAGAGGAAGACCAATGATAGCACTGGAACATTATGCAATAAAAACAGAAAAACAATAACAGAAAATGTGGAAATGGCAGAGGAATTTAATGTAAATGAGTTCTTTGTTTTGTTTTTCACCAACAAGTTTGGTAGCAATTGGGTGCCTGATGTAGTGAACGGCAGTAAAAATGAGATAGGACCAGAAACTAAAATAGAGAAAGAACAAGTTAAAAATTATTTGGCAAAGTTAGATGTCTTCAAGTCACTAGGGCCTGATGACATGGATACGTAAGGAGCTGATGCAGGGGATATCTGAGCCATTGTCTATTATTTTTAAAAAGTCATGGAAAACAGGAGAGATTCCACAGGATCGGAAAAGATCAAATATAATGCCCATCCATAAAAATAGAAATAAGGACAGCCCAGGGAATTACAGACCAGTCAGTTTAACTTCTGTACCAGGAAAAATAAGGGAGAAAATAATTAAGGAATCCATTAGCAAGCATCTAGAAGAGAATAGGGTGCTTAGTAATAGCATGGATTTGTCTGGAACAAATTGTGTCAAACCAGCCTGACAGCTTTCTATGACAAGGTAACAAGCCTTGTGGATAAAAGAGAAACAGTAGACCTTAGTAAGGCTTTTGATATGGTTTCACATCACCTTCTCATTAACAAACTAGAGATGTAAAGCCTGGATGGAGCACATAACCAGTCAGAGAACTGGTCGCAGAGAATAGTTAACAGTGGTTCACAATCATGCTGGAAGAAGTGGGGTACTGCAGGATTCAGTTCTGGGTCTGGTTCTGTTCAGTTTAGACAATGGTGTAGAGAGTATGCTTATAAAGTTTATGGATGATACCAAGCTGAGAGGGGTTGCAAGTGCTTTGGAGGATAGGATCACAATTCACAATGATTTGGACAAAACAGGTAAAATGGTCTGGCTGAACGAGAATGAAATTCAATAAAGATAAGTGCAAAGTACTTCACTTTGGAAAGAACAAACAGTTGCACACGTACAAAATTGGCAATGACTGCTGAGGAAGGAGAACTGTGGAAAGGGATTTGGGTGTCATAGTGCACCACAAAGCAAAATATAAGTTAACAGTGTAACACTGTTGCAAAAAAAGCAAACACCATTCTGGGATATATTAACTGATGTACTGTAAGTAAGACATGAGAAGTAATTCTTCTGCTTTACTCTGTGCTGATTAGGCCTCAACTGAAGTACAGTGTCCAGTTTTGGTCACTCCATTTCAAGAAAGGTATGGACAAATTGGTGAAAGCTGAGAAAAGAGCAACAAGAATGATTAAAAGTCTGAAACACTTGACTTATGAAGGAAGATTGAAAGAACCCGGTTTGTTTAATCTGGAAAAGAAGAGACTGAGATGGGATGTGATAACAGTTTTTAAGCACCTAAAAGGTTGTAACTAGGAGGAGGGAGAAAATAATTCTTCTTGATTGCTGGTGATAGGACAAGAAGCAATGGGCTTAAATTACACCAAGGAAGGTTTTGGTTGGACATTAGGAAAAGATTTGTAACTGTTAAGTCAACTTAAGCAACTCCCTGGTCACATTTTGAGTTCATTAAGTTGACTTAAGCATTTGCTTAAGTCTACTTAGTAACTCTTGCCCTTTAAAGTCAACTTTAAGGGTTAAGTCAATTTTATTAAGTTGACTTAATGCAATGTGCCTATTAAAATCAACTTAATATAGTTGACAGTGTAGTAGAGCCTTTTAAGTCAACTTTATAAAGTTGACTTAAGCCAGGAGAACCATTTAAAGTCAATTTTATTAAGTCAAGTGTAAATGGTTCCCCTGGCTTAAGTCGACTTTATAAAGTCAACTTAAACAAATAGAGCTTCACTAAGTCAACTGAATAAAGTTGACTTTAAGTAAACTTTATTAAGTCAACTTAACTGAGCCCTGTAGTGTAGACATAGCCAGAGTGATTAGCCACTGGAATAAGTTGCCTAAGGAGATGATGGAATATCCAGTATTGGAAATGTTTAAGAGCAGGTTAGACAAACAAGGTTTAAGATCTTACTTGCTCCTGCCATGAGTGCAAGGGATTGGACTTGATGACCTATCATGGTCTCTTCCACTTCTATAATTCTATAGCCAAGAGCAGTATTTGCCCACATAAGCTAAGTGACTTGCCCAAAGCATATATAGTTAGAGGTAGAGTCAAGATTGGAAATCTACAACTTTTGGCTACCACTCCATTTCTCAAACCACCAAACCTTGCATTCATTCGTCCATAGAAAGATGAACAACACCAACAGCAGCAGTGTAAATTTTCCCCATAATATCTCCTGACTAAAATACTTCCCATGCTGAACTTGGATAGATTTGGAAACATAGTTCCATGTCTGTTTAAGCCTTTACTCCAATCTCTGTGTCTTGTGGCCTCTGAAAAGCTACTGATAAAGTTATCAGTTGTGATGAAAGCTTTACTAAGGTATACGGTTATCTGCCTAGAAAAGAAATGAGATGACTATTTCATTTCCAATTGCTTCTGTGGGGAAAGCATTCCCCGCTACTACCAATTCATCTAAAATTAAAGCTCTTGGCAAGACCACGAATCATTCACATCTCCTGCTAGCACTTTTTAAATAATCACTCCGTATTTAAACACTATACAGATTTAAGAGAGTAATAATAATTTAATTGTTACATATATTGCACCATACATCGGTATTGATCCATGTGGAGAACCACCACCGAAGTAGGAACAGCTGCTCTTACTGAGCAGGTATGTAACCTTGTATAATTAACTAATTTCAAAATCATTAAAATTAGCTACTGTAAATGCCAGCAGCTGAGGCAAACAAGGAGGCCACTCAGATCTGATATGGGGGCTATAATTGTTATCAGCACGATAGGAGAGAGCTAACAAAATAAAATTGAGATAATTATTCCTGGGACTTACAGCACAACTTGCATATTAACTCATTTTAAGAATGCTTTGATGAATTCAATTGAAGTCAATTAATTACATTTCCAAGTCAGATGAATACACAGTCAAGACACTGCAGGTACTGCATGTTATTTGATCACTGAATATTTAACAGAGATGGCAGAATTTCAATTTCTGCATTGTTTAGCTGGTTCTTTGAGCGATCAAGTTATGTCTGAACACATTATTATCACTGGAACTAATATGAAATCCCTACTGCAAAATGCAAGTCAAATCGAATTTCCTAATGATTTTTCTAACAGGCAATGTTTTTAACTATTGACATTTTGAACTAAATTAAAGCCTTCATGTTGAACCTACATGTATGTTTCTTAGTAATGTGATGCTCAAACCAGAGAAATAGTCTGGATTTACTCCTTACTGATAGAGGATGTCAGAGTAATAGGGAAGATTGGAATAAGTAACCATGAGCTAACTGAGCTCAGCAAAGGAAGGAATGGAATCACAGAAAGCAACATCCAGGTATTAGATTTCAGAAAGACACATTTTGGATCACGAGTAATGTAGCATACTTTGGGAGGAAATATTAAAATCCACCACTGAGCAGTAATAGTGGGAAATCCTAAGAGACACTATAATCAACCTACGACAAACTGCAATTCAACTGGAAAACAAAATTTAAAATAGGAGTTGCAGAAAAACCTGAAATATGTACACTAGAAGCAGAAAAGGGAAGGGGAAAATGAATGTAAATTCTTAGAATCAGAGGCAGTTTCCAGAAAAGAGAAATGCAGGGGAAAACATTAAGATAATCAGAGAGATATAAGAAAGGCCTTTTACAAATATATCAGGGGAAGGAAGTGTTAAGGAGTCCATTGATCGAGTGCTGAACACTTTGAAGTTCAACTGATTTCAAGAGGAATCAAGGGCATCCAGCATCTTGAAGGTTAGGAAGCCACATGAGGAAGAGGATATATCAAACTATACTTCACAAGATACTAAAAAGCACACTGCAAGGAACAATCCTTCATTGAAAGATGGTAGACTAGATGGTCTAAGAAGCCTATGTTCAACTGCTCTGATTCTGTGAATTTCCTATTGGAATGAATTTTTTAATTAGCCATTATTCAGACTGTTGAATTCAAGGGAACACAGTATACCAAGATGTTAAGGAACAAATTCTAGCACGGACAGAATCATAATCATTTTTAAATTTCACACTAACAGGGTGGGTCATTACAGAGATAGGACTAAATGGCCACCATGTCATAGCTATCAACTACTAAAAAGTTTCATAAACACTCTCTGTTCTCAAGACAGCCACAAATAACATGGGGATGGAGACATAACTCTTGTAAGTCTACAATGCACTGGAAGCCTATCTCTCAAAAATCTCTCTGAACATGTCTGAAATATTTCAAATAGTATGTACATATGAACTAAAGGCTTGTCTGAGTTTTCTTTTGCATTTTGATACAATCTAATTCAAAATTTTGACAAACAGTTGACTATTTGGAATAAACTATTTATCCAACTACTTCAAAATGGTTCCATTTTTAAAGTGAAAATGGTCTTGAATAAAAAAAAAAAAACCCACACATTTTCAGTCATAAAACAGCCAAAAAATGAGCCAAGATGTAAAAACGTTACAAAAATATCAAACAAAATTCTGGGATGTATTAGCAGGAGTGTTGTAAGCAACACACAAAAAGTAATTCTGCTCTACTCTATGCTGATTAGGCCTCAATTGGAGTATCATGCCCTGCTTTGGAAACCATATTTCAGATAAGATGTGGACTAATCGGAGAAAGTCCAGAGAAGAGCAACAAAAAAAGATTCAAGTTCTAGAAAACATGACCTGTGAAGAAAGATTGGAAAAAATTGAGTTTGTGTAGTCTACAGAAGGGAAAACTGAGGGGGAGATAACAGTTTGCAGGTACCTAAAGGTCATTACACTGAGGAAGGAGAAAAATTGTTTTGCTATCCTTTGAGAATAGTCAATGGGCTTAAACTGCAGTAAGGGCAGTTTAGGCTGGACATTAGCAAAAACTTTCTAACTCTCAGAATAGCTAAACATGGAATGCATTATCAAGGGAGGCTGTGGAATCTCCATCACTGGAGATTTTTAAGAGCAAATTGGACAGACACCTGTGAGATAGTCTAAGCACTGCTTGGTATTGTCGTAGGTGCAGGGAACTGAATTAGAAGATGTCTCAAGGTGCCTTGCAATTCTGTGATTCTATGATTTTGTTGCAATTTTGCAAAAAGCAAAAAACATGAAGGTTGAGAATTGTATGCGTTAAAGTGCATCTGTCGTACAAAACCCTTAACAAACAGAAGATTTTAATTTCACATATGCTATCATTGTACTTTGTCCTCTCGGAAGTCAGGTATATATATTAACTCAATGAACATTTTCAATATCTTCTTTAAAAAGGCTTAATATTGCACCACAGCAGTCAGTGGAAGTTTTCCCATTGATTTGAATGGGAGCAAGATTGAGCCACATGTTTAATTTTCACTTTTTTATTAGTTAACAGCTTTGCCTTGAGAGTATGCCAGTAGCCCCATGATTAATACATTTGCTCTCCCCTATTTTAAATGTGCCATAATCTAGCCAAAATAATTTAAAATAATTTCAGAGTTCTACCACTGTCATTTTTTTTTTAAAAAAAAAAAGCAATAATATGTAGGAGCGATGGTCAGCTCAAATACCACATCATGCATTAATATACAGCTGGTATCAACTAAACGTTGTTATTGTCCAATGTGTTTTTGGTGAGAAATTGAATGAGAAAATGGTTTAGTTCATTTCTTTGTGGCCAGCTGTCCATACCACAAAAACAAGCCATCAGAAACAACAATAACCGGCACCAGTGTTGGCAACATCATCAGGGAGCCAATGAGTTCAATGTGAATCAAAATAAGATGTACATTGTCATGTCTAGAAGATTATTTGCAATATGTTGGCTTAAGCATGATGAAGAAGCATGCACCAACATTGACTTAGCTGTCCTCTTCCTGTAGGTTAATAAGTGTTTAGGTTAACACCATACCTTTCACAATAACAAATGCCTGCACTCTCTGTATTAAAAATACTTGTGTGCACACTTTAAACATTCTAAAACTGTAAACAGGAAAAATGTTTGCACCTGCAAAATTTGGGTACATATGTATCCATGTATGTAAGCTAGGTTGAATGGCTGCGCACTTCTTGTGCTTATCAGCAAAAAGTGGTGCAACTGAACTGTATGGGCTTTGTATTTGCATGAGTACAATTACGTATTTAGCATAATCTCACTGTGTAGGTGTGGGGCATAATGAATAAATTGTATATGGGCTGATCTGAATCACAAATCTTTCAAAAGCTATATGTTAACTAAAAAAGCAAGGAGTCCTATGGCACTTAAAGACTAACAAATTTATTTATCACATGAGCTTTTGTGGGAGAAAATCCTATTTCGTCACACTCTTTGAAGATGGGGGAACTTACAGAATCAGAGGAAAATAAACATGGGGAATTGTAAATCATGGGATCAGGTCACACTAACAGCAAATCAAAGGAGTTGTTAAGATTCAAACACTGGGAAACAGCACATAGAGAAAGGTGAGGTCAAATCACCTGCTGTAATGAGAAAAGAATCCATATTCACAATTTAATCCTGCTTTCACACAGTCACTGGTGCTTGAAATCCTCTCCAAGAGCTGATTTCATTGAAAAGTTGCCAGTTGACTATGATGATTAGCAGGCGGTACCAGTAGCCAGTGGGTGGAGCCAGCAGATGGGAGAGGCCTGCAGAAGGCATGAGTGACCAATAGCCACGAGGTGGAGCCAGCTGATGATGCAAATACTCAATGGAAGGCATGAGTGAGCAGCAGGAGGTGCCAGCAGCCAGTGGGTAGAGCCAGTCGATGGTGCGAGCAGGCTGGCTAAAAGCATGAGTGGCAGCAGGTGATGCCAGCAGACAGTATGACTGGCCAGCACAGGGTGTGAGTGACCAGCAGGCAGTGCCAGCAGCCAGTGGATATGGCCTGTGGATGGTATAAACAGATCCAGAAGTGGCAGAAGACAACTAGAGGGGAGGGCTAAACCTCTTGCCCCCCTTTTTGAGGTGGACACTAAAACAATGATGGCCACTGTGACGATCAGTATGAGGGTAATGGAGAAGTGAGGGGCATGCTCTATGTACACTGGGGTGGAGTGAGGCTGCATTGGGTTTTGTGGGAATCCTGTTCTGTACTGATTCTCCAAACCAGTGCTGGTTTTGATATTGCTTCTACTGTATGTATATATATATATAGGCACTGAGCACCAGATCCATTGAAGCAGGGGTCTACCACACTAGACAGGACCCAAGGTGCAGACTGTGCAGAGAGGCCTCAGAGACAGTCCAACACATAGTGGCAGGATGTAAGATGCAGGCAGGAACAGCATACACTGGACGGCACAACCAAGTAGCTGGCATTGTGTACAGGAACATCTGCACAGTGCATGGGCTAGACCCTCCCAAGACCAGATGGGAGATCCCACAGAAGGTCGTGGAGAATAACAGGGCTAAGATCCTGTGGGACTTCCAGATCCAGACGGACAGGCAGGTACTGGCCAATCAACCAGACATTGTGGTAATAGACAAGGACCAGAAGACAGCGGTGGTGATAGATGTAGCAGTGCCAAGTGACAGCAAGATCAGGAAGAAGGAGTATGAGAAGCTGGAGAAGTACCAGGGCCTGAAAGAGGAACTAGAGCGGATGTGGAAAGTGAAGGCCAAAGTGGTCCCGGTGGTGGTAGGAGCACTCGGGGCTGTGACTCCTAAGCTGGGAGAGTGGCTCCAACAGATCCCAGGAACAACATCAGAGCTCTCTGTCCAGAAGAGTGCAGTGCTCGGAACAGCTAAGATACTGCGCAGAACCCTCAAACTCCCAGGCCTCTGGTAGAGGACCCAAGGTTGAGGATGACACATACCACCCATAGGGGGTGAGAGAGGAATTTTTTTTTTATATATATATTCCTTTATGCTACTATTAAAAGTTCTATACACTACACTCAGACTCATGCTTGCAAATGGGGAAGCATTGCCCCTCTAGGGCGCTCAGAGAATAGTGCATGATTTCCCAGGAGACTGGGTGGGGGCTCAAGCCTGTTGTAACATTGATTGGGAACCCCTACAGAACTTGGCCCTTAGCTGCTCCCAGCTAGGCCAGGCACAAGGGTTACATGTATATACAGAAACATGGCAGAGGCCTTGCTGAAAACATATCCCTTAAGTATCTTCATATGTGTTTGATATGCAACTCTCTGTGTACACATACTTTAACCACTTCCAACTTCTTCACATACACTATCAGCAACACCATTGTCAATGTGAGCAACAATTTTAGAAACCTGCATAAGCCATGGTTAGATGCTTTTCATTCTTCAATAGAACGCTGTTTACTGTGTAGTGTCCAAAGGTATTTTATTCATTCTAAAAGTGGTACAACTATGGAAAATTGTCAGATGCTAAATTTGTCTATCAACTATTATTCACAATTTGCATCCATATAGAAACTTTCAAAGAAAGACAGTACACTTCACAATCACCAAGTAACTTGTGAAGAAGTTAAAATTTATTATTGCATTTTTGAAATGATTAATTTGAAATACAAGGAGGTTAACTGATTTTTCCAAATCAGTGAACAGAAACAGGAACTGAGGCATCCTGATTCTCAGTTCTCTACTCAAGTCGCCATTCTTCTTATCTTCCTGTAGCTTTTGCCTTTTTTAAAGTATAGGCTTGATCTGAGAGAGAAACCAAGATATTACATTTCTACTCAGAATCTCCATCTCTTCAAAGCATCTAAAAAAGTCTCATAACTCTGTATTTACTGGTATATTTGCTGGTGCGGTGTGGCATGCAGGGTTCTGAACTCCCACTGAGGCTAGTATTTGATTACGAGACAAGTCCTGAGCTCATTTCAGTTGACTGACTCAGTCTGAGACTTTAGGAGTTGAGGGCATTCAGCCCCTCATGGGCTGAATCTGTATCACATAAAATGCCTGTTATTTTGCTAATGAAACATAACAGTGGGATTTTCAAAATGTGCTTAATGTCAGCCTAGCTCTGTTCTCACTGAAGTTACCATGACGTGAATCGGAGCTGGTTTAGTCCAATATTGAACAACTGTGAAATTTTTACCCATAGGGACCACTGTCCTCTTTGCTGTTAAGAAAGGGAATTGTCTAATTATCTGTCACTGAAAATAGCATAGGAACTGAATGTCTTGTTGAGAGGATGTACTGATCCACTAAAAGGCTTGAAGAAAAGGTTGCGTCAAAACTTACATCAAGTTGTTCAGAGTCCTTTATGCACAGATTTCAGTCTGAATAAAACCTTCAGAATATGGATATTGTCACTAGAGACACTGAAGTTACACCTCAGAGACAGCCCTGGTCTTCACTGACAGTGAAATTCAGAATAATGCTGCTTATCTCAGCCTTCTGCAACCTGCAGCTCCACTGTCAGAGCAGTAAATATGAAAAAATGGAGATGTAATTCATCTTGCTAACACCACCCTGCAAGTGGCATAGCACTGAGGTTGAAATCTACTATTTGAATTTAGGTCCCTGTAGCCAGAGGGCAGCTTTTCCAGTTTTCCCAGTGTGTCTTGCACTGTAGCAACATAGCTCCTCTCCTGCCCGCAGCCCTGGAAAGTTTCCACTTAATTTCTGTCTCTATATGCAACACTGTGCCAGTCTGTTGGGTTCACAGCAGAGAAACAGCAAGGAAAGCTTTTCCTCCTTTCTTTAACTTTAGACAAGAGGGGACGGAGAGTGAATGGAGGATGACTGCCTCCCCACAAGACCCTGCACCTACTACCCACAGCGCAATGCATTTCAGGAAGTACTGAGCAGTGGGGGACGCCAGACCCCAAACAAGCAATTTGCTGTGATCACTCACCTTCGCCTTCTGTAATCTGACAGCCTAAAATTGAATTATAATCCCACCCCAAGCGTGGGCAAGCCCTGGGATAGCTCCCGACACACAATACCCATTTAACTTGTATCAGGATGGCTATTTAACTACTCTAGTAGAGCTGCCCTGGAACAGGCATTTTCGGAACTCAACTTTGTTCAAAGTTCAGTTTCACTGGTGTCGTAATGTAATTTTTGTAGTAGTGTGGTCAGAAATGATATTTTATCACAGCAGTTAAAAGTTAGGGTTTTTTTAGCTTCCCAGTTTCACCATGCTCATCAAAAAAGCTGATGTGCATTGCTTTTCCTAAAATAATCTTTGTCCTTGCCTGAAACAAAACCTGATTACTATTTCTGTTCTTTTTAGCACAAAATTGCAGACCCCATGCATTTGGCAGTTCAAAATGTTATGATTGAGACTTGATCCAGTTTTTGTTCCTTAGATCCCAAAATATCTTCTACCATGGGAGTCCTCTTTCATATCACCACTTCAATGTCTGGCTTACAGAGAGAGCTGAAAAATGAATCTCTGTTTGCTTAGTTAACTGTACTTGGAACATCATTTAAGAAGTGTCAGACCCTGAAAAGTACAGCCTACACTTAATATTCCCAGCCGCTGGTTGTCATCAGTTTGTTAGGTAACTTCTATACACAGTTCAGGACCTAGAACATAATTTCCTAAAACTAAATTCTCTGTGTTTTCCTTCACTGAAGTGTATTTAAATTAACTGTACATTTCATTTAGTTTACAGAGCCTCTAGACCAGGGGTGCCCAAAGTACATGGGGCTCACGGGCAGCAAAATTCCAACACCAGTTCTTTTTGCACTATGCATGGTATACAGTTATATATTTTCAGATTATATAATGGCAGAAAAGCCATTTACAGGCCACATGTGGCCAGGGGGGCCACACTTTGGGCACCCCTGCTCTAGGTCAGGGGTGTCAAAGTTACGATCTGCGGGGCAGAGGGCACTGATCTGGCCTGCAGAGCTGCTGCCCAGGCTGTACTTGGGAACTCTCTGCAGCAACAGCAAACAACAAAACAGGCTGCCCCAGGCAGATTAGGGCTAAATCTGCTTGTGATTCAGATCATGGGAGTGAGTCATAGCACAGGGGACAAAGGAAGTCTTCTGGTCAGCCCCGGATCAGCTCAGGGAGCCAGCATGGCAAAGAGGAGCCCACTGGGCAGGGAAAAGGGAAGGTGTTGCAGAACCTGCAGGGTTGGGGAGAGGGAATGGGAGCCCATGCTGTTCTGAACATGGCAGGGGAAAGAGCTGGGGAGCCTGTGAAGACACATAGCCCACAACAAGTGTCCTGTCCTCCGATGTGGCCCCCCACCTTGTGTGAGTTTGACACCTCTGCCCTAGGCTAAGATTCACAACAAAGGAGGACGAACTGGTTCACCCACCAGGATACCACACTACAGTAACACTCCTCAATATTTCCTCCCCTGTGCAGATTTTCCCCAAGCTAGAACCAGATACTCTTCTCCTTACCACAGAGTCTCCTCACACAGATCCTTTTGCTGATCTTAGCTGCAGGTTGCTGGTATTCATAGGTGCGAACAAATCTGATCCTGTAACTCTTACTCACATGAGTAATTCCACCAAGAAAATGGGACAACTTATGTATACACTGTTTGTTAGCTGCTTTTACATGATCAGGCCCTCAGCTTGTAAATTGTCCAAGACCCATTATTTTATGTGTTATGAGCTCCAACTCCACGTATAGAAGAATGTTCAGATAACCATCAATAATCAACTTAAAACCAAACTCCAACAGTGCATAGTAGCCTCTTTCACATAAACTATGTGATAGCACAACTTTCAAAAACAGTTGGTTCAGTAAACTGAGTTGATGCTGACACTTCAATGCTTTATTTCTGGCCTAGCATCTTCCAGTGGTGAGTCTTGACAACTTGGACAAAGGGGAAAAATTTACAGAGATCGTCATTACATGATAACATAAATAACATCTGTTTCCATTCCTCAAAAGACACTTCCCAAGAATAGCTGCTCCTATCACAGTGGGAGTTTGAAAAGGTATCCAAGAAATAGATATGGATTTGGAACAAACTGTTACCTTACATCAAAGCCCTGCTGCACTAGAGTTAAATACAATTTTTACATGTCCCATTGATCGTATCTGCACGTGGAAGGAGATAATGTTGCGTGATTCTGGAAGAAAACTTTCTGATCCTGAAATAATTGAAACGCATATCCAATAACTGCTCGTTCTTTTGATAATGAACCATATAACACAGTGACAACGTTTATCTGCCATTTTATTACCATGCTTTCATTTGGGCAAACTACACAAGGGAGTTGTGTTACCAAACCTGTTTTATCAATGAGAGTCCTGTGGCACCTTATAGACTAACAGATTTCTTTAGGCATAAGCTTTCATGGGCTCCAACCCACTTCATCAGATGCAAGTGGGTTGGAGCCAATAAAAGCTTATGCCTGAAGAAATCTGTTAGTCTACAAGGTGCCACAGGACTCTTATTGATTTTGCTGCACACAGACTAACACGGCTACTCCTCTCCTCTGGATATTTCTACAAAACCTGTCTTGAGTTTTCTAAGTTAAAATAACAAAATAAAGCTGGGCAATTATTGTGTGAATCACAACATTGGATAGTGAGAATTACTCTGCGAGGTCATACCTAGCAGGGCCAGAAACCTGCACAATATTCAGCAAAGAGTTTGAACTTGACTTTCCTTGCAAAAAACTTTGCCCTTGCTATTGAAATGTGTTTACCTTATAAAGAGAGCATAAACTGACTCAAGGAGAGGAAATTGAGAAGTAGGCATGAAAGCATTCCCTTAGGAGACACTGTAAAACCAGTTTACCTGTGGACACGCGCTCCATTGTCCCCAGTCAGACATTACACATTCATTAGGGCAGTAAAGTTTACACCTTTGAGCTTCATTAGGGATTTCTGACTGATTACACAGCGCAACAGGTACAGTCTTGCCTTCACCATCCTCAGAAATATTTGCACATCTACAGGGAGAAAATTAATAATCTATTACCACTGGTAGATAACAGCTTATTGAACAGAACAACCAAGGTGCTTATTGATAACAGAGCTGACCAAATAAACCATTCTCTCTCTTTCTCTCTCTCATAGGTTTGTATATTAAAGCTGATTAAGCTATTTGTTACAAATAATATTAATGATGAATTTAGTGATTTGTTTGCAAATTGCTGGTAGCTCAGTGTTAACCTTCTGTTTTTATTTATTATTTATAAGTATTCAAAAACTAGTTTAAATGAATAATTTTAAATTATGGGATGCAAGCTTTTAACTGACTTCTTGCTTTGTGTGGTTGCTATGTACATCTGAATAAATAATTGATCACTGTGGAGAGGAGGCACGGCCTCCTCAGGAGATTGGCAGGGAGCACCGAGCTGACTAAAGGGGGGGGGGCGCAGATCCTGAAGCAGCTGCCCATCAAGCCGAGAATGGCAGGGCAAGACAGGAAGTATAAGAATGGGGCCAGGGAGCTCGGTTCAGCTCCGGCAACTGAAGAGGAAGGATGGCCTTCTGCTCTCCTCTGAGCTCCAGCACTCCTTCTGGCTGGGCAAGGATGGACCTGGGGCTGGGATGACTGGCCAGGGCCATCCATGTCTGCCACCCTGGGGGTGGTGCAAGATCCCAGGGGTCCCAAGAATCCTTTGGGACTGCCAATCTCGTGGGGCACCGAATCCTTCCCCAAGCTCCTCGGCTCCCATAACACAGACCTGCAATCACCATCCAGTGACCTTGAGGAGCTTCCACTGACCAAAGCAGAGGATAAAACCCAGGTGAGCTGTGACCTGGAAGAGCTGCTACTTGTGGAGGACCAAGTGGAGTTGCCAGATCTGCCCCCCACCAGATGACATGGAGGGCTTCTGCACCCTGCCCCGGGGCAACTACCTGAAGGAGACTGATGGGGAGCACCTCGACCAGGTACCACCAAGAGAGGAGGGAGGAAGCAACTCTGGGGAGAGGTGCCATAGGCCTGATGCTCTGAGGCCAGCTGACAGGGAAGCATGTGGCTGGGACTGTGCTGCTCCTGTGGCAAAGCCAGTCTCTTTGGACTGGGACACAGTGGAGACAGGCAAGCTTGCATCCTCTTCTGCCAACTCCCCGCTTCAGAGGCATCTCACCTCTGCTTACCTAATCCCTGATACCAGTTGCGTATCGAACCTGTGAGAGTGCCTGATGGCCAAAGACTATTTTGTGTTTTTCTGCCCCACCTTAGGGTCAAAGACTCTGTGTGTTTGCTGGCTCCACCTGAGAGCCACAGACTAGTTGGGTTTGTCTGCCCCACCTCAAGGGCCAGAGACTATTTCAACCCCTGACCCATAGGGGCCAGCTAGAAGGCAAGAACAAGACGGTTCACCCCATGACAAACTGGGGTGCTTGCTTACAGTCATCTTGTCAGATGACATGGTTTCTGCTGTCTGACTGGAAGGCAATGTTTAAAAGAGAAGACTATCAAGTAATAAACAACACTCTCCCAGAACAAATTTTCTGAGGAATAATCATGGCAACATTCATAAAAAAAAACTTGGGAGACAGGGTAGTATTCCCAAGAATAACCTGTGGCTGCATGAATACTTGCAAATAATTAATATTATTTTATAAATCACAGTAAATTGAATGTAGTGGTTTTATTGAAAAATATAATAGTGAATCAATTTTTTTCTTATTGTGGTTTTGCTGTTTAGCTTGCTCTACTATAAAGCTGAAGTTACAAACGAAGACTCCCAATTTATGCACTATATTAGGTTCTTCAAAGGAGTCCCTCAGGTGCTTGGCTGGCTGTTTTTTCTGCACACAGGCTCAATCACAATGGGTATGTCTACACTTAAAAGTTATTTTGAAATAAGGAGGCTTATTTCAAAATAACATTTTTCCTGTCCATGCATGACTTTTGTTATATCAAATTAGGCATTTCTTTATTTTGAAATAACAAAATACTATTTTGAAATAATAAAACCTTCTTTTATTTTGAAATAGCACTTAAATCGAAATTATCATTTTGAAAGAAGCCATTCTAAGCCAAGGAATAGGCTTATTTCAAAATAATGGCCCTATTCTTTTGCCTGCCTTCCTCTATTTTGAATTAGAGCATCTAGTGAAGACTCTATTCTTCGAAATAATAATGCCTACCTTATTTCTAATTAGGGAGTCTTTCCTGGTCTCCTAAATTGAAATAATAAAATTTAAGTAGTGCTAATTCAAAATAATTACTTTGAATTAAAATTGAAGTAGTTATTTTGAAATAACTATTTTGAATTAATTTTTTAAGTGTATACATAGCCGATATGTGGGATCAGAAAGGAATTTTCCCCAGGGCAAACTGGCGCTGACCTAGGGGAATTTCTGCCTTCAAATCAAATCAAATCATAGGGCTGGAAGGGACCTCATGAGATCATCGAGTCCAACCCCCTGGGAATTGAACCCAGGACGTTCTGCATGTTAAGCAGAGATGCTTCCTCTGCAGAATGTGGGCACAAGTCACTTGCCAGGAATATCTGGAATGTATCACCTAATCATATCTTGGCTATTGCAAGGCCTTTGGCATCGATGCATCTTGATCCTTCCTATTCTCTGACTGTGGTGCATAACAGCTTACTCTCCTGTGGTGTCATTTTAGTAGTTGGGCTAGTGTGCGAGTGCGGGGTAGTGCTGGTGACCTGCGAGGTACAGGAGGTCAGACTAGATGATTTAATGGTCCCTTTTGACCTTTAGCTCTATGAATATGAATAAAACTGCATCTCAAGAGCTGTTTTGTTCATAAACCTTTACAAGCCAAAGCACACCTCTTTCTACTTCAGCAATGTTAGGCACTCATTTTCATAAGTTCATTTATTTTGTCCTTATGAAGAAAAAGTTTTAGCTTCTTCATATTTAATATAATTATTCCTTTGTTTTCACGCACCTGAATTTTCTTGTTTGTATTCCTTCTCCACAGTGGAGGGAATTTTGTTCACTGTTGATTTTGCATGGAGACCACGGTTCTACTATCCAGGAATATTGATTGCACTCAGTGTAACATGGGACTGCCTCATACACCTGCCAGGGAAAAGAATCAAAATTATTCATTTGAACTACCAACTCTACAGAAATGCCTTAGGAAAACAACAATTAACAGGACACCACTGAAAAATACCCTGGATGATGTTTGCTGTGCTAAAAATAGTGTAATATGTTTAAATTCATTGATTCATTATTGACTTGCTTAAAGTTGTGCAAATATCTAATGAATTATATGTATGTAGCACTTTAGAAAACAGAGTAAATGAAAAGCTATTTTCTAAAGCTTGAACAAAAATTACATTACAATTTCTTTGGCTCAGACTTTTCACACAGTGGATATCAGATGTCCCTTCCCACAATTATGCAGCATGTTTTATACTTAGATGTTTTTAAGATACTAACTGAAATATATGCAGCATTTACTTTTTGCATTTCATATGTCCTTGTAAGTCATTTGCTGTACAGAAATGAAATTTTATGGATTCTCAGCATTTTTTTAAAACACAGAATTTGTAAGTAAATTTGTCCTGAACAGCCACTTAACTTCCATCTACCTTCCAGGCAAATAGAATATTGTGTATTCATGTGAACTCTATTTTCCACATGTAAAGATTACATCCACAAGGCTGAATAATGTTTAAAACTGCTATTTAAGTTATTAGTAACAGTGTACTGAGAAATATTATTTTAAAAGTATATTTTGTATATCTAAACCAATAAATGTATTAGCAGTTTTTTCAAGGAGTACTTCAAAGGGCAGCTTCCTGTGCATTTAGTTTGGCTGTATTTCACTGAACTTGGACAATAAATCCAGCTTGCCTGCATAATTGACACTGAATTTAAGACACAATGCTCTCCATTACTCATTATGAAACACAATGCACTACACTGAAAAAGAAAAATGACTGCATATAAGCTATTGCTCTCCAACATACCAAGCTGTTCTTTGTCCTGTTGCTGGAAAACAGCTCTATTCTGATTGTTGCAATGAGTGCAATCCATACCTTTTCTTACCAAATGAGAAACTTTTACCACATTGTTGATGTAATTCACAATTTCATTAAAAAATGACAATGGCAGAACATGCATGGCTGTTATCTAACAATAAAGAAGCCTTATTTGCAATATTTGGGGGGGGGGGGTTAGGGATAAAGTACAGTATAATGGGACACAAGATTGATACAGCATCAGCATGTTGGCTGCAAAACAAATGAAAAGAATCTTTGTTAAAGATCATTTAAGGAATACAACATAATGCTGGAAACTACTTTTAACTGTAGGCTTGTCTTCAACTCTGCCTATGTATACAGTGTACAGGTTTAGCTGAAAGGGGAATGAGAGAAACTGAAGAAAACCATGGGAGGGCAAAATAAAAGGCGGCAGAGGAATGGAAGTGAGGATCGGTGAGAGGGAAGTAAGGCATTAACTAGTAAAAGAATCATATTTCATGCTGGGAATGCTGAAGTAAAAGGGAATGGGAGGGTCAGAAGCCAACTGCTTTTAGAACAAGGAGGTGATAACCGCAAGGAAGAAGTCAGCTCAGAAGCCAATGATAAAAGGAGAGAGATAAGAAATGTAGCTGTTTAAAAAATGGAAATGAATAAAAATATAATAAAAAGCAACAAAGCCTGGATTATTGAGCCTGTGGATGAAGAATGTTAGGATGTAACAAAGGCAGCCTCCAGGGACAATAAAAGTTTATTCATGGGTGGGATGTGTTCTTCCTACACATTTTAAAGTCTGAGTTGCATTTCAAACCTCGTGTGCATGGAACAATGGGACAGGTTCATTTGTGCTAATACAGGGGGCCAAGGATTACATGGCCATGTACTAACCTAAATGGCAGTACAGAGCCACTATAAATCCGGGCACATGGCATTACATTGGCACCCTTAGCTTGGTGTTTCTGGAGAGGGGGAAGGGATAATTTTATGTTTTCAACTTCATATCTCACCAGACTTCAGACCATAAAGGTCTTGTACAATGACCAGTATCAGCTCACATGTCACACCAACTAGTGAATCTGAGCTAATTATTTCTTTAAACTGAGGAACTGGCATTTATAAGATCTAGGGACACAACATCTGTGGTTAGGGAGCTAATATAAATATAAGGCCATTCTTTTTCCATTCATAAGGAGTGGTCTAGCAGGAACACTTGTGCCTTATTTTGCTTTAAACTAATTCTAAATAATCTTAATCTGAGTTACAGAAGTACAAAAAGAAGACGATATTGCCCTTTAAATCAATTTACTTGGGGGTATTGCTAGAGTTCTCATTAACACATTGGAGTGACAAATGTCCTTGCTGAAAGGTCTAGGGAGGCAGTGTGTTCCAGTGGTCAGAGCTCGTGGCTTGTTGCCAAATTCCTTTCCTTCTCTTCCTGATTCTTGCACTGACTCATGGTCTGACCTTGAAATAGTTACTTCACCTTGGTATGTCAGTTTATCCAGCTGCAAAATGGGCATAATAATATTTTTCTAATAAGTGCAGCAATACCTTAATTAATGTTTATAGAACATAGTCAGGAGACTACACTTATAAATGCCAGCTAGATTTGCTGTTTTCTTGGTAGGCGGAAAAATTGACTTTGGGCAGGTTAGGTTCTATGACAAAATGTCCCATATCATACAAGCAACATTGCAAGCCAACAGTTATATCAAAGTGTTATTTCCCAAGCCTTGGACTTCAAATGTTACTCTAACAGCATATGTCTCCACTGCGAGTTTAAGTCAACTTAAAGTGCCTTAACTCGACTTAAACAAAGCCCTGGCCACACTGAGAAGCTATGAAGTTGATTTAAGCATTTGCTTAAGTCAAGTTAATAACTCTCACTTGTAAAGTCGACTTCACTAAGTTGACTTAAGCCAACGTGGCCTGGGAGTTGGCTTAAGTTGACTTAATTGGCCTCATAGCTATTTGAAATATGGGGATGGGAGCTGGAGAGAAGGCACAACACGGTTGGGAGCATCCCCAGCTCTGTGCAAGGCATCCAAACTCCCCATCTCTTAGCCCCAGCCCCGCAGCCCTGCATCCTAGGACTACAGCCCAGGTTGCAAATAGTGTAGTGGTTGGCACCCCTGCTTAATAGGTAGAAGGTCCTGGGTTCAAGCCCCAGGGGCTTGGACTCAATGATCTCATGAGGTCCCTTGCTAAGCTATGCCTTCCCTGACCTGATCCAGAGTCTTTTCCCCATCTCAGCCCAACCCGATCTGTCATTCTCCTCTTCTCAGCCCCATCCCTTGTGTCTCTCCCCTTGCCTGTCTCCAGCCCAACCCTGTGTGTCTCTCCTCTTCTCAGCCTGTCCCCAGTATGTCTTTCCCCTTCTCATCCAGACCCTGCATCTTTCACCATTCTCTGCCTGGCACCACGAGTCCCCTTTCTCCAGGCCGACCTGATTCAGCCTCTTTCCCACTTTTCCAGCCTGACCCCACATCTCTCCCATGCTCAGCCAAACCCCACGTGTCTGCCCCGTTCTCAGCCTGACCCTGCCTGTCTCTCCCCTTCTCAGATGGCCCCCCAATATTGTTGTAAAACAAACAAGGAGTACAGAGGCACTGTTTAAAACTAACAAATTTATTTATTGGATGAGCTTTCATGGGAGAAAATCCCACTTCATCAGACAGTTTGAAGATGGGGGAGCTTACAGAATGGTAGGAAATAAATGCAGGGGAGTGTCAGACATAGGATCAGGTTACACTGTAACAGCAAATCAAAGCAGTTGTTAAGATTCAAACACTGGGAAACTGCACATAGATAGATAGATAGATAGATAGATGCTATTTCTTTAAGTTAGATTGTGTGAAAACAGGATTAAATCGTGACTATGGATTTTTTTTTCCCATTACAACAGGTGATTTGACTTGACTTTCCTTTATGCGTTGTGTCCCAGTGTTTGAGTCTTAACAAGTGCTGCACTCTGCCTCTGTGCTGGCAGTTGCCCTGCAGTGCCTGATCCAGATCCGGAGGAGGCTGGGCAATGCAGGGGGTATGGAGTGCTGTATTGGCACAATGGCTACCTCCAGCTCCCTGACCTCCCTGTTGCCACACACGCTATGGAGGATGGTGTGGTCACTCACTTCTTGTAGTAAAGGCATGGCCGGGAGAGAGGAGCACTTCTGCTGTGGTGCACCGTGGCCAGCTACCCACAATGCACCACTCCTCGGGTGACCTAGCAGCTGCCAGTGTGGACATGGGCAGTCTCCTGGCATTTTGAGTGTGGATGCTTTAACCTGGTTTAAATTAGACCTTATTAAGCCATCTTAACTGAGCCCTGTAGTGTAGACATAGCCAATGTGAACACAATGATTCTTACCACAACAGGGAGGCAAATAATATAGAAGAGAAAAGCAAAACCAAAGCACGACTTAGCCAGCAACATACCCAACTACCTGCAAAACTAGAGTGAAACCAGTCTTAGATTCCATTTCATTACAAAATGGCAAGTCACAAAACACTAATGGAGTGACTCTGTAGTATGGTATTGTGATGTCTGAATGATCATGCCCCGGTGTTACCAAATGTTGACTGTGAAGATATGTCAATATTACTTTAAATCTCAAAAAAAGACGGGTGGGTCTGGTAAGGTTCTAGAGCCAGATGCTCAGCTGGTGCACATCTAGATAAAAATAGCTAGGGCATGGAGCAAGGGAGAGAAGGAAGGAACAAAGGAGTCTTCATGTCACTTTTGTGCCCTCTAAATTTTGGGTTGCTGTTCTGCCTATGGCTTATGACAATGGCTATCTCCCCATACCAGTATACTGGCAGTGCAGCCGCTCACAATCTGTGAAGTGCTCAAGGAAGACAAGGACTTAGGAAGGAAAAGGAAAATATGGCCACTTAAGTAGGCCCTACTTTGCTCCTGGGGGAATTCTTTCCTGGAGACTTGCAGGCTATATCCACACTGGCAAATTAGTCCAGACTAAGGAGGTTTAGCCCAGATTAATTCAGCCCATGGACACACTAGGCTTTTCCTAGTTTGAACTAAGAAATTTCTTAGTTCGAACTAAGGAACATTTAGTTTAACTAGTTAGTACTGGCACTTGGTCTGGACTAACCATCTTAGTTCAAACTTCAGTTCAAATTAAGTCCAGCCAATACCTAGGCTAAGGCTTAGTTCGAACGTAAGAAGTGTGAACTAAGGCAGTTAGTTCAAACTAACTGCATGTTCTAATTTGTACTGTGTTAGTTTGAACTAGAAAACATGGTTAGTTCAAACTAATAGGCCCGCAGTTAGCTCAAAACTAACCCAAGGTTAGTTTGAACTAACCTCAAACTTCTTAGTTCGGACTAGCAAATTCAAACTAAGTTTGCCTGGTATAGACATAGCCACAGATCCCACATGCCCCTTGGACATTGTTCCCAGAGTGGGGGAGTAAAACAAACCCCAGAAGCTGTACTGTGAGGTGAGCAGAGAGACAAAGAATGGCAGAAAGAAAACAGTTTCCGCTAGTCTAATAAAGTTCCTTGTTCAGTATTAGAAAAAACTGACTGTGAATCATTACTCCTGCCAATTGGCATCCAACTGTCAGGATGCAAGCACTGCAACACAGTTTCAAGACATTGTTCTGTTATTATTTAATGACTCTATTCAAACTTTTCTTCTTCCTAGTTGTTACATGGAAAAGGGAAGAATACCGATACTCCAGCAATACCTCCGGGTCACATTTGTCTCAGAATGGAAGCTGCAGTCAAATCTGTTGACTTCATGAGAAGCTACTGGAGGTGGGGGTGTACACCTCTCAAACTATAGGGCTGCTAACAGCTCCCTGCAGTATCTATCTTTTTGCATGTAGAACTGCAATGCTTTATGGAACTTAGTGCTGAAGACGGTGCTTACAGGAGGGGAGTTTGGTAAGCATTGGAAGTAAGGGTAGAATTTCAATTGTGCTAATATAAGGCAAAGAAAAATTCAAGAGGGCAAGAAACATCATATAAAAACAACTCCCTAACAGACAACCCACATAACTAACTGGACTACACATTCTTTATATAAGGCACAACATTTTATTCTCCAAATGTGTAGCACTTATGACAGATGAAGCTTCATCTTCCCGTCTCCTCGAAGAGAAATTCTTCTTGGAAAGTTCCAAAGAGGCAGCCGTGTTAGTCTAGTATAGTGAAAAAAGCAAGGAGTCTTGTGGCACTTAAAGACTAACAGATTTATTTATCACATGAGCTTTCATGGGAGAATATCCCACTTCATCAGACGCTTTGAAGAGGGAGAACTTACAGAATTGAAAATAAATGCAGGGGAGTGTAAGCCATGGGATCAGGTCATACTGCAACAGCAAATCAGAGCATTTGTAAGGATTCAGATTCCAGGAGTGAGCATACAGAGGGAGGGTGAAGTCAAATTACTTGTTATAATGTGAAAAGAATCCATAGTCACGATTCAGCCCTGCTTTCACACAATTTAATTTGCATATTAGTTTGATTTCTCCCCTGCATTTATTTTCATCCAATTCTCTAAGTTCTCCTTCTTTAAAGCGTCTGA
>ML681984.1:19483877-19496821 GCA_007922195.1 Podocnemis expansa | reverse complement strand
CCGCCCGGCTCCACTTCACCCCGCCGGGGTCTGCAGTCCCTCTCTGCCGGCCAGGGGACACCCTGGGAGGAAGCATCCTGGGAGGAAGGTCAAATGTTTTGGAACAGTTTGTTCCAAAACATGTCCCCATGGGGTTGTTTCAAAACCACTGGTTTCGAAACAACCTTGTTTCGAAACGGAAGGAGGTTTAAGCCATTTCGAAACACGGCTCCCATTTCGAAACAAGGGAACCCCTTGTTTCGAAATGGGAGTCCATCGTGTGGACATGCTGTTTCTTATTTCGAAACAACCTCTGTTGTTTTGAAATAAGAAGCCTGTGTGAACACACCCTTAGTCTTTAAGTGCCACAAGACTCCTTGCTTTTTCTGCTTGGAGAACATTTTAAGAGAGGACATCAAAAGCGTACAGAGCCCCCCAACTCCCCACCAGTACTATCCTTGTGGAAATTGGTGTTGCAATACTGATGTTACTGGATCGCATCGTGCAGTCATGCTCAGTCTAAACTTCTAATGAAGCTAAAAGAAATTTTGGCTGAATGAGAACTGCTGGATTTGATTATAGATTCCTAATTCATTTATTATTTCAGATGTCGTTGGGACTCTTAGGTCACATCAGAAACCACCAATTTTAGGAGAAAATGCACGTTAAGAAATCTCATTCTTCTAAGCAAGCACTGCTTTTTTAACATTCCTGCACAGTGTTTTCATGACCGTCCAAAAATATACATTTATGAACACAACCTCAGCATCATCCCAGATGTCAGACAGACACAGCCTCTTTCTCCATCATACCCAAGATGTTGGAGGGTAGAACCAAACAACCCTTCAGGAGGCTGTGGTACCAGCTTGTAGTTTCCAAAGGGATAGCCGTGTTAGTCTAGTCCAGTAAAAAAACAACAAGCAGTTGTGTGGCACTTTAAGACTAACAGATTTATTTTTTGCATGAGCTTTCGTGGTACCAGCTGCAATTGGGATAGCCATCTCTTTCTAGCTCTGAATAGATTTCTACCATGAACAAACCAAAACAAGTCCTGTTCCACCTGCAGCCCAAGTTATCAACCAAACTACTTCTACAAATTCTTCTGAGATTTTGTCCACTGGTAATTCAAAAACATCATTAGCCCAAGTTTCCTCCCTGCTTTCCACTGTCACCTGGAGTCATCAAGCCCTTTTTCATGAGGGCTTCTTTGTCCAATTGACTGTTCCTTGTGGTTCTTTCTCCAACACCTCTTGTTTTCCGGTGCTCCTCCACCTGCTGCCCAGCCTCCTTCAGCATCAGGGCCGGGCCGTCTATACAGGCAACCAGGGCTCTAACTACAGCGGGGCAAAAACAGCAAGGCCCTGGGTGAAGTATTTTACAGGGTGCCAAAACCATGCTCATACAGATCGGTCTTGGCAGCAAAGTGGTGCGTACTGAGCTCTGTTCCCTTCCAAACAGGAGCTTGTGCTAGCCTGACAGGTTAGGTATTCCCCTGCCAGGACAACTTATCTCAGTGATTTGCACCTCTCGGCTCTCAAGTCTCTTACAGCTCCCAGTACTGTGTATGCCACCCAGGGGGCATGCAAATTGCTAAGATAAGTGTCAGAGTTTGCTCTCAGCTCAGCCCCTCCATCCTCCAAGCTTTCTGAGACACAGAGCAGCTCCTCTCCCCGTTCCAATGGAAGAGAGGAGGGCAATTTGATTCCCCCTCCAGGCAGGCAGCCTGTGCACATGGCATGGCTGCGACTCAGTTTTGCTCCCCTGCCCACCAGCACAGGTGTAAATACAGGGCACCAGCGTCTGGTGTGGTGCCTCAGAGGACAAATCAGGGCCAGGGCAAGGGGGTTGAGGGGCTGGCAGAGAGACAGTTTTGGGGTGAGAATTTGAGCAATAGTGGGGGTGGCGGGTGAGTGAGAGACCCAGATGGGACAACAGCTGCCCAGCTGCAGTGGTGTGGGCCACAGGGTGCAGAAGTGGGTGGCTTTGGGGCAATAGGGGGTGGGGGGAACAGGTGGCTCGGGGGAAATGACGGGTGGACAGTTTTGTGCTGGGCTGGAGGGGTGGCTAGGAGGGCCTAGGTGGGGCAATAGCTGTTCAGGGTGGTTTTGATCCCAGTAGGGCACTGAGTTGTGGGGTGGTTTTGGGGGCAATAGCAGGGGGCTGTTTTGGGACAGGTGGGACAACAGCCGGGGGACCGAAATAACTCCAGGCTCCCTGTAATAGCTGGGAGAAGAGGTTGGTAGTGGGTTTTTGAGTTGTGGGGGGGTAGAAAGGGCTGGATCTGCTTTGGTTGTGTGAAGCTCTCTGGAAGAGGCTGGGCTACAGGTTGCTGGCTGTACCATAGATGGGCTGGAAAGGTGAGAAGCAACTGCCAGATGCCCTGCGGTGGGTTTCTGGTGTGTTTTCAATAACTCAGGTTTCCAGCAGAACTTTCACAAGAATAATAATAAAAAAATGTTTAAAAAAATACCTGTTCATAAAAATAAATACTGTGCAATACAAGCCCTCCTGGAACATGATGCTATAGGAAAAGAGACAGGGGTGGGGGAAGATGCTGGGGGGGGAGGAGAGGATGAAGAGGGCAAGTGTGGTGGGGCGTGCATGTGTACAGGAGATGAATGATGGGTTGCTGGTGGGTGGGGTGGTTGGAGAAGTGAGTGATGGATGGAGAAATGGGATGGAGCCATGGCAGCCAGTACCTGGGGGAGACATGGAAAAATGGTATAGCTGACTAGAAAGTCATAGTCACTTATGAAAAGTCTTTCAAAAGGCATCAATTTCTTGAAGTGACTGATCTTCCTCTGTGGCTGGCCTGTGGATTTGAGTAATGGGGACATGCTGCCATTGATAAGTAGCAGGGCAGATCCTTCTGTTCTTGCTACCAACAGGCCCTGGCACCTAATGCTCACAATCTGCTATAATCCAAAGGGATAGCCATGTTAGTCTAGTTCAGTAAAGCAAACAAACAAGGAGTCCTACAGCACTTAAAGATTAACAAGTTTATTTTTTGCATGAGCTTTCATGGGAGAAAATCCCACTTCGTAGAATCCTTCCTTCTGAGCCACTACCCACTTTCCTTAGACACCAACACCCTTGTCTATGTGCATGCAGGTATGAAGCTGATGTTAACAAAACTTTGTGGTTTTATGCCAGGTCTCTTCTCTGCTATGTTATGTTTCACATAAGAATAGAGAAGTGCTTTGTTAGATGAGTCTGTAGCTAGTCTCCTGGTGTGGTGAGGCAGGATGCTTTAAAAGCTTTCTTGATAAGACTGCTTAACATACACATTACTGTAGCCGTCATATTTTAGGGGAACTGACTGGCTGCGGAGAGGGGTAAATGAGTTACTGAATCTTTCACTTGTGGCTAGTTCAAATCCAGCTCAGATTAATAACGATTAAAGATTATGAAAGTGGTGTGTGGTGGCAGTATGTGAAAAGAATCGTTAGTCTTACTCCATTTCTTGATGGACAGACTTTTACAGCACCAGGACATAAATTAAGAGCAGAGAGAGCACTAGACGAATGGAATGGACTGTGGAGACTGAACTACTAAAGTCTGAGGTTGAATGGGGTAGCCATGTTAGTCTGTTGCAGAGAAACAAACAGAGTCCTGTGGCACTTTTCAAGATTAACAGATTTATTTATTGCATGAGCTTTTGTGGGAGAAAATCCCACTTTGTCAGACACGCTGAAAATGAAGCCTCTGACGAAAGATCTTCTCCCCAAAAAGCTCATGCAATAAATAAATCTGTTAATCCTTAAAAGTGCCACAGGACTCTGTTTCTCTAAAGTTTGAGAGTTTGCATATCTGTGTTTTACTGAAAACAATAAATGCAGTTTTGTATTTTTTGTGCATCTCAATTGTTTCTGCTTATGCATTGTGTTCAATTAACATATCACATATCACTGTGCTGCATTGTGTTCAATTCTATATCACATTTTATTTAAGTATCACATTATTAATCACAATACTTATTAGGTTATGCAGTGTTTGGCAGTCTGTGACAATAATTAACATAGACATAAATTCAACATAAAATTATAAATATTTTTATGGAGCGATAACTGATGCATATGGTACTCAGAAGAAGTTGCAAATGCCTATCTGCCCTTGGGCCTGCACATGCATAAAGGTGGCCTGGACAATATGGGAAGGTGGCCCAGAGATTAGGTGGGTTCTGGGGCCAGTAAAATTATAGTTTAACCACTGGGAATGCTCCACTCCTTTGCCACCACCCCAGCAAAGGCCCACTAGCAGGGGGTGTGGCCCAGCAGTTGGAGAGGGGCATGGTGGTGAGGCCCCCAGTTGCAGAAGGGGACAGATCTGGCTCCATGCTGAAGATCGGTGATGACTAGGGATGGATTCCAGCTCTGCACCACCATCCGGCAGCAGCACAGTGTTGGATCAGGTCCTGGGCTGAGTTGGGCCCTGTGTTGGGCGAAGGGGTGCCTTTGGGGTAACATAAAGTCTAGTTACAGCCCTGCGGGCAACCTAGGTGATTGCCTAGGGCACCAACTGGTAGGGGATGTCGAGGGCTGGGCTAGGGCCAGCAAACCTCCCGCCCTGCTCTGCCAGCATCAGGGAGCTGGCCCTGGCTGGGGGAGCAGCACCACCACTGGCAGTGGGCTGTGGGGGGAAAGCTGACCCCAGCCAGAGAAGCGGTGCCACCGCCGGCACTGGGCTACAGACAGGGAGCTGGCCCCGGCCGGGGGAGTGGTGCTGCCACCCTGATTTGGCCCAGCAGCCCGCATGGCACCCACCCGCCACTTGACCAGGCATGGGGGGTGCTAAGAGAAGGGGGTAGGCACCAAAATCTCAGGCGCTTAGGGCACCAAAAAACCTTGGGCTGCCCTGATCAGTGCTGTCGACTGATTTCGGCACACCCAAATCTGAACCTCAAGTGTTCAGGCCCTGGAGTAATGGCTCTGATTTGCCCAATCCAACAAGCACTTAGCAAAACTGCACAGCCATATCCTCACAGGAAATGGCTCACCTCTAAATTTCTTCCATCTTCTTGGTATCTGGGGAGGAATTAAAGAGCTGCATCTTTCGCACTGAATTAGGAGAATGTCCGCGGATTTTTGCAGGCTCCCGATGTCTGCTAACAAACCAAGAGAACTATCCATGCTCCCTTTCAATACATACTTTATACTCTGCAATATGTTCTAAGTCCTGTCCTGTAAACAGATGCAATATTGACCTCACGGTTCTGTTAATGGGTCTGATGAAATTCTACATGGTCACAAACCATGCTCCCTGTCTCAGTGGAACAGGAACATCATCTAATTTCTCTCCCCTTGCTAGAAATCAGTTATTTTTAATGAATGCTGTTTTTATTCTTTGCATCAGCAGGAGGGTCTCCCATCCAAGTCCTCTCCTTATAGTGGTACTGCTTGAGATGACCAAGGGAATGAACTTCCGGATTCTGGGTTATCCTTCAGAGATTATGGTTCAGCTGTGTTACTCCATATGTCTTACTGTCACTGATCTTCAGAGACTGTTTAATTGTGTGTTCTCTGAAGCACTACACAGTGGAATAATAATGAACAGCACATCTGATCTCTCCTATTCCTTAGTGTACTCTTGAAATATTGGCAGTTTATTGGAGTAGAATTCCCTGGATGGTCTGTGATCATTTTGTTGTTGTTGTTGCAACTTTGCATTTCTTTCTTTACTTTTAGATCATGGGCCTGACTGATGGGTCTGTCAAGGCACTTTTGCCTCTGTGCTGGTGGTAAAGAGCTGAAACCAGCAATATCTAGATTAAGGATTGCCACATGATGTAGAGCTGCTAGAATGGCCCTATGCCACACCCCCTTGCAGGAACTTGCCCCACACTTTTATCCAGAAGAAATTCTGTTTTTGTCAGGTGAAATCACATTTTCTTGAAATCAACAGGCATTTTGACACTGATTTAAATGAAGCCAGGATTTCACCACTGATCTTTATGGTAGAATAAGAAGCAGGAAGCACCATAAATCTTGTGAAAAACCATATACAGTTGAAATTCTAATGACATTTTGCAGCCCAAAGAGCATATACAGATTGATTATAGATAAAGAAGCAGAATATATGGTGGTTTTATGATCATACTATAATCTCTCTGAGGATTACCCATTACGAAAATAAAAACCCTTTTTAGTCCTTATTCTAAAATAGTAAAATGGTATTTTTAGAGGTCATCCTACAGTGAATAAAAGGACACAAAGACAAAAGCAACCTTAATTCACATAGAACAAGCCTACTACACTAAGGACTACTTTTCCACCTCTCGTGGATTTCAGTTTTTGAAGTTTTAACTGTTAAATACTTTATTAGAATGCACAGCAACATTAATAATCAATTTATTTCTTCTTGAGAGGTGCTGCTACAGATTGGAGAAATGCTCTAGCACATGAACATCTGAAAAAATTATGTGATGAGTTGATAGGATTCTCCTGTTTACATCCTCCAAAGGTGGTCCAAAGAAATACTAACTTACCAGATCATCCATAGAAAGGGGTGTGCTTGCAAAGATGATCTGAATGATTAAAAGAAATTAATAACTATACTTGAGACACAAAGGGCCAGGAGTTGCAGAGGCTCCTTGCTTCTGGAAATCACAGTGACTTCCTATTTCAGTGAACATCAAGATTAGATTTATTGTCCATCAAGGTAAATATTGACTGTGGCTTCACCTCAGTCAATATTTTAGCTTTTAAGTCAGTAAATCTTGATGTTCACCTCAACTGAAGTCAATATTTGCTCATTATATTAGAACAATCAGACTGATCTCTGTAGAGGATGACTGGAACTCTGAGGATCCTTTATGCTATTCCTCTTATCAAAATGGGACAAATTCATCCCTGGTATAAGCTCATTTCATGTCAATGATCTTACACCAGGGATATGCTGGACCAAATGTGTTTAAATAGCCAGACCCTAAGAAATAAAAAATATACTTTTAAATATTGGAGACCACCAAGAATAAACTAAAAAGCTATATGTGTGCTAAGTAGTCTAGTTCTGTGGAGGAGTGAGCTGATTTGCTCTGATTTCCAAAGCCATTTGGTGGCAAGGAAATTTGAACTTAAGATATTAAGCATCCCTACTGAGACTTTCCAGCTGAGGTTTTCACTTTTTTATCCACTTTACTTTCTTTCCCCCAGTGCCCAGAGTTCAAGAGGAGGCAGCTGTTACACTGAATTGTGCTGTAATGACTCTTCTTTTGTTACAGTAAAAGTCCATGTAGAGCCCAAATGACTTTTTAAAATCTGAACTGGGGTCAATGAGGCTTTCACAGACAACTTGACATGACTGGAACTACTGCAAATTGGGAACTACACTACTGTGATGCTTTGTTACCTCAACAGGCACAGTGTGCCCTTCACAAAAGTGGGGGTATTATAAAGTACAGCTTGAGATCAGCCCCATAGTGATTATCTGCAGTTCTGATTTAGGTGCTGACCTAGAACAACCCCAATTCATCCAAATCTCATGAGACTTTCCTTATTTTATTTTATTTTATTTTATTTTATATTTTGAGGTGCTATTTTTACCAGTATAAGAAATAATTTTTGTCTTGGTTAATAACCAATACATATTTTGTCTTTTGGCTTCAATCAACTTCAGACAAGTCTTATTTTTAATATTAATTTCTATGGCTTAATTCATTAAGGCCCCAAACCTGCAAAGCCCTCTTAGATACAACAGTAATACAAATAATAAACAATACTCAAGTAATTACTGAAGCACAGGCTTAACTGTTTTCCTGAACCTGGATGGACTTAAGCATGTGTTCAAATGCTTCCCTGAATTAGGCTACATCTTTCAAGTGAGAATATTATCTTCTCAACAAAAGGTATAGCATACAATGCTATATGACATCACTGGAAGTGTCAAACTAAAAATACTGTGAAAGAATAGTTTGCATGCTGGTCAGAACTTCTGCAAATATATTAACTGTTCATATGTTTTGACATTGTTTGAACAAACAGTTTTTAAATTCTGGGTTATTTGCAAGCTACACATTTCAACCATTTTCTGTTTGTTATTCAGTAAGCAGGTCATAACTGGCTAGCTCAATCAAATGGTATTATCTGTGCTTCATGCTGGAGTCAGGATAACAACACATGAAAAAAGCAAATAATGCATTGCAGAACATTTTGGACAAATAATTGTGTGTTAAAATTTGTAAATTTTTTGAAATGTGGGAAATGTTGTCAATTTTCCCCAGCAGTCTGATTCTAATAATAAGATTACACATACCATAGCAAAAAAAGTGAAGCACATTTGTTCATTACATACAACTGAATCAGGACCTGACCAGTCTTTATAGTAAGGATGAATGAAAATAATTTATAAATGTAATGGTTACTAAAGCCTCAGCGGCTGCCCAACTAAGTTTACAGAAAACTCACAAAGCCACTAAAATGATCCTGCAGGTGCCCAAAACTTTATAGTTGATGAAAGAAGTCAGTTTTACCTTATTAGCTGTGCTCAAACAAATGGATAACAAATCAAAGCTTCAAAGAGAAACGGCAGAATTGGGATTTATATGGAAATTTGACTCCATTAAATAAGTGCTGAATATAGACTATGGATTCCTTTCCTATTACAACAGGTAATTTTGCTTTCCTAGCTCCCCTCCCACCTCCTGGCTAATTGCTGTACTTCACTGTCTGAATCCTGAAGGCTGGTTTGATTTTCTGTTACAGTCAGACCAGATCCTATGACTAGCACTTCCATGCATTTCAGTTGCTCCCATTATGTAAGCTCCCCATCTTCAAGTGTCTCATGAAGTGGGATTCTCTCCCATGAAAGCTCATGCAATAAATACATTTCTTAGTCTTTAAAAGTGCCATCAGACTCCTTGTTTGGTTTGCTAGACTAGACTAACACAGCTACCCCTCTGGAACTTGACAATTTTACCTTAGCATTAAAGTACGATAATACAAACAATCAAGACTCAAGACCTGTCTGATGTAAGTAAAACTATGTTGGGAGGAGCCATGTTAATTCCAAGTTGAATTCTTTAGTTCCCCTTGCTGCCTGGAAGCTCAGCAGTACATTGTGCAGCCCTTACAAAAGAGGGATACTTCAGGTTTGTCTGAAGCAACCCTTGTTAAATGCGAAGCGGTGCTGATGAGTTTCAAAGAGATTCCCAAAGAAAGGAAGATTTTTGTGATGTCAGGGGTGGGAGGTGGCAAATGTTTATGAATTCACTGAGAAATTCGAACCACCCCAGATTAGCTGATTATAATTCTCACAGCAGCCTGGTATGATTCCTAGTTTAGAGAAGAAGGAACTGAGGCTGAAGGGTTAAGGGATTCACCCAAACTAGAAAGAATGGCAGTGTGAGAACTGGGATTCAAATGTTGGAATGCCATATTTCTTGCCTATACCATTTTACACAATTAAAACATTGGCAAGTCTGTGAAGACACTTACTGATAAACTCTTCAAAAAAGGAAGTCATTCTAATGATACAATTCAAAATTGTGGCTTTGAAGTGTGGGATTAGAAGAGAGGAGTAGAAATTAAGAAAGAGACAATGGATTGCTGTTAAAAAGACAAACAACCCCCTCAGTACTCTCTCACCATTCTTTAGATGTTTTTTTCTCCCTCATCCATTTTTTCTGCCTAAATTTAAAAGCCCTAGCCTCTTATTCACTCTGTTCTTCTTCTAATAGATCATCAAATATGCAAAGACAGGTAGCTCCATCATTCAAAACCATAAACGCAATGAGTGGAAAATGTTTTGTTTAAAGAGTTAATTGAAGTGAGAGCTACTCAGCCACTGCTCTGTTGGTTGGTACTTACAGAATTAACATCTCACTGACCAAGGTTTAACAATTCATAGTTCGCAGAGCTAAATGTCTTTAATTTCTGTGAAACTGATGTACACACTAAAAATGTCAAGCTGTATTGTGCAAAAGTGTAAGTACTGTTTACTGGAAATTAAAATAAGAAATGAATGTAATTAAACATGAATATATGGGACAAATATTCTCTAAGTGATTGTTCATTTCAATAAATTCCATCTCTCTAATTAGCAGCAGCAGGAGTTATGAGACCCTAACGCTCCATCAGCACTACTATGAACAGGCTTCCAGCCAGTAAACCACATTGCCTCCCCCAGTAGACATAACCATGAAATTATAGTGGCTGGCACCTTTCCTACAATGCTGGAACCAGAGTCACAACCTTCTCAACACACCCGCTCTCTGCCTTCCAAAGATCTGCTATATTAAAAAGCAGACTTCCCTCAGGGCAGTATAACACACAGCTGTGTTTCTTGCCTGAACCCAATAGGCTAATATGAATTGTTTATGCTAAAGTATCGACAAGTCTGAAAACACTAATGATTTTTATATTTATTATATGCCCAATGATATTCCAAACAAGAGGAAAGACAGACAGGAATAGCATTAGAGATTTACTGTAACTAGGTGCCCGATCTGACAAAGCACTGAGAACGATGAAGAGTGCTCAACACCTGGTAGGATCAGGCCTTAGATTTCTGAGGTTAGATAAAGATTCTGCTAGTTGCATTCCCAATGTAGTGCAATTTAATCTGAAAAATTCAGAAGAAATTGAGATGGCAACATGTTATGCACACACTTAATTCTTACCAGGAAACTATTTTATCAGAAGTGCTGGTTCTGGATCTCAAAAATGCACGATGCAATAGGGTTCCCAATTTTCACCAGCATGTGCAGTACTCAAATACATTTTTGCTGTGCCATCATGTACAAGGGCCAAAACTAAGATATAGACTCATTAATGAGAATCTGTTGCATGTGTGTACATCTTCCACTAATTCTAGAGTCTAGATACAGTAGCACTTGCTTTTTTTCCCTGTCATAAAGCAAGGCAAACATTTAAGTCATTTAAGTTTGAGTAGCTATAAATAAATTAAAGCTGTGTGTTTTGAAACAACAAAATTTTGCTGAAGCAAAAGAATATGTTCAGCAACAACAAATGAATGTGGTGCCTTTCTGGATGATTCTTAGTTATGAAGTAATAATGTTTGATTCAGCCTGAAAGAGAGGAGGGAGAAAAGCTGACTGATGAAGAACATCAAAGTCCCTTTTTACTAAATGAGAACAATAAAGATCAAGACAGATTGCAACACCAACCTGAGCCTTTGTAGATGTCCATGTTAGCAGGGCATGACAAGCAGAAAAGAGAGAAAATTGTATATGAATTAGTTCAGCTACCATACTAAAAAAAAAGCAGAAACCTTGCTTACAGATAAAATTGCTATATCATAAGGTTGTACTAAAATTCCTGGATTTCCCCATCTTTTAGGAAAAACCTCTCTAAGTAGAAATCAAATATACGTTTGTGGGTGAATGAAAAGCACAACTATACTGAAGAATGCAATGGATTTCATTCAACTATTTTTCTGGGTAGTGTAATGGCTTCTCAAGGTTAAGGCTTTGGGGGGGGTGCTATAAAGTTTAACTGGAAATGTGGTAAGAAACCCCACACTCACAGAACACCAATCATGAGAGATATGGAAAACTTATGGACATGGAAATCTTAATTAGGTGATAGTGTGGGGTGTTTTTGTTTTTTTAAACTATGTAGTAGCTAAAGAGAGAATAAATATCAGGCAGACCACAGTCAATTGTGCTTTATCAAACCAGGCTGAATCTCTATGAATACTAATCAATTTCTACAAAATGAATGTTGTTATGGAAAAATAACTGAGCAATAATAATTCAACACCACAAATATAGCGTGCACCCAGACTCAAAAGGAATACAGCCATGGGGGGGGGGGGGTTTACACCTGCACTTGCAAAGAGCACATTGGCACTGCAGTTGTCGAACTACTTAAGCGTCCATGACAGTTGTCCTGTAGCCTGGAGAAATCTCACAGAAACAGCATGCCAAAGTGAACAACACATAATCAACTCTAGTAAAAACAATCTAGACAGCACAAAGTCCCCACTGTAATTATTTTAATGAATCTTAAAGAGGAATGCAAAAGTAGAAGTGCCCCAGAAGCCCAAAGCTGGTGCAGCTCCTTGGAAACCTCTCAACAATGCTCCTGCAGTCCTTAGAGTGCAGTGTTGTGCTACACAACAAATTCATGCTTTTAAACCAAAACAGTGCCTTTTAAGTGAGTGAGAAAGCCGCACCTGCTGGGACATGAGCCAGAGATCTTTGGATCTAAGAGCCAAGGTCTTCGTCCCAAGAATTAAAACAAAAACAGGCATTAAGCAGCAATAGCACCAAAGGGGGAAGCACCTTTTCGTGCATCTCCATCAACTAGGGGATAAGATAAGCAGAGCATACTGCTGGATAGAAGCTTACATCTTAAGAGCAGATTTTCAGTTACTCTTTCTTTTTAGAAACGTTTTTAATTCAGTTTCAACGGCAATTTAGAGGCAGTGGGAGACACAGTACCTCACTGTCCTATACTATTCACGACAATTGCAGTAGAACCAAGGAAAACTCACAACTGTCTTTACAGCAAGGCTCAGCAACCTTTGCTGGCCCCCGTCCCCATGTCAGTCCTGCCCACCACACCCTCAGCAGAAGTTCATGGTGCATGCATGTCTCTTGTGGCCCCAGGCCTTGCTATGGGATGAGGCCAGCGGGGGTCGGACACAGCAGTGGTGCTGCATGCTGCTCAGAACAGGCACATGTGCCATGTTTGGTACGCATGCTGGGGTTGCCGACCCCTGGTTTACAGAATCATCAATGTCTTGGTATCAATCTTGACCTTGCAGTCTACTTCTAGCACAGAAATTCACTGCATTTTGCTCCCCCCTTTTGGATGAGGTCTGTATTTCACTTTTCTCGTTTGGTTAGTAGAGAGTAACAAATGACCATTCATTGTCCCAAAATATCACGGCTTTTTTTCCAAAAATGAAAGTCTACACTGAACTTTCTTTTTCAAAAAAAAGCAAGGCAATGGAAAAGATAGGCAGGCTTTTTCGAAAAAAGCCTTTGCTGTGTCTGGTGATGG